>JANXHW010000004.1:27087500-27502500 GCA_026170595.1 Plestiodon gilberti rubricaudatus | reverse complement strand
GTGGATATGTGTGAGCATACACATCTCCCCACATTATGCAAGAGGGCTCAACAGACTTGTCATCCAAACCACTCCAGTATATTTCAGTTTAAGGATATATTGGAGGGATGGTAGTTCAGAGACAGACAGAGAAAAAGTTGATATGTTTCTGACATCACTACTTGAGTCAAGAACAACGGTCAAGTAAACGGTCAATGCTTGCAACGGTCAATGCTTGCAAGTAGACTTGAGACAAATACAGGCCTGCTCACAAAGGCTCGAACTTTTGCGAGTGATCAAAGTGCCCATCGCCACTACTTCCCCAGTCTCCTTCATCCAAAGCACTCAATTCACTGACCTGCAGCGCACCCAGTGACACCACTCCTCCACCTAGCTGTTACTGCTTGTTTACTTGCTCTCTTTGCACATATGAGTACGGACAAGAGCGAGGAGATGAGCAATAGCAAACCTCCACTCACTTTGCCCCTCTCCCTCTCAATCTCTGCCTCTCTCAACAATGCTGTGGAATTGAGAGGAGAGGACAAGTGAATGGGCAGTGGTGAGAAGGTAGAAGGGCATTTAGAGCACCTCAGCCAAGTGTCCCCCAAACCTGGAGTTAGCATTGTGGCAGGAGGCTATCATCACTCAACCCTAATGTCTGGAGAACTTAGAACACATGTGGCAATTTTGGTGAAAAGCAACTTTGCACAGAAAGAGAGCACTCTGCCCAAACAACAAACGGCCAGGTCTTAGTAACAAAGCAGCAAGGGCGTATTGCCAATGCTAGCCCTTCTCTGCAGGATTCCAGTTACAAATGCCCAACAGGAATCTCAACTTCTCTGCTGCAACTGAAGATGCAAAGACAAGACGCCCCACACAGGTAAGCAAGGAAGTGATCCACCAGAGAAGAGAAACCGTGCCTCAAATCATGACTTTTACCTCCCACTGGGCCCAGAAACAACAAGTGGGAATCCAAATAAGGCTCATCTGTACTAGGAACAGAAACTACAACAGAAAATTCACTGGGATCTACAACAGAGGTAATATTGACTATTAGCGATGATTGAGCTTACATAAGAACATAAGAAGAGCCCTGCTGGATCAGGCCAAAGGCCCATCTAGTCCAGCTTCCTTTATCTCACAGTGGCCCCACCAGGTGCCTCAGGGAGCAAACAGCCAACAAGATAACCTGTTTCCTGTTGCCACACTCCCTTGCACCTGGCACAGAGAAAATCTACTTCTAAAACCAGGAGGTTGCTTATGGCTTATACCCTGTGATGGTCTTTTCCTTCTTTATACCCATATATTCCCCCAAGGAAAGCCTCAGTGTAAAGTTCATCAGGAAAGAGATTTCTTTGAGACACTATGAAATCCATATCATTTCAGAAAGGCTGCATAGTCAAGCAGACAGGTTGTTTTGCGAATTCCCTGCCTTCTCCATCTGGTTTCCCCAAGAATAATATACCTTAGCCAGCCCATCTGCTGGGACTGACAAGCACCAGTTGACTGGGTATCAAGCCTACCTGACCAGGTCAGAGAGCAGACAGGGATGCCCAGGTGGTCATAAACCATCCAATTGGATGGACCAATGATACCACCAAACCGGTAGGTCTTCTAAGGCTGCAATCCTATTCAAGTCCCTTGAATTTTCTGTGAGTTACTTAAGAAAAACCATGCATAGGATTGCATTATTAAGGTCAAGCCCAAGGATGCTTGTATGTGATCCAGCTTGACTCCTAGAAAGATCACATCTGAATGTGGCAAAGTTCTCACCCACCTTCTGGAGATCAGGGGTGTGTGATAAACTGAGCTGACCGTACAATAAGTAGTTAGGGAACAGTGAGATTTATGGCCCAATCTTATCCAACTTTCCAGCACTGATGCAGCTGCAGTGCAGCCCCGAGGTAACAAACATTCCCTTACCTTGAGGAAGCCTCCGTGACTGCCCCTACACAGCAGGATGCAGTGCATGCCCCATTAGCATGGCTGATCAATGCTAGAAAGTTGGATAGGATTGGGCCCTTAGGCACATTAGGAAATTATTCTGATTTGAAGTTTGCTGCTTGCATTGTAGTTTTGCTAAGATTCACACCTGGGCACTGTCAATGCCAGAGTTATTTCCCCAGTCTGATTGGTTTACTCTTTTCTTTTTGTATTATCCAACCCTGCCCCTCCCCGCCTTTGTATTTTTCATAAACTCTCCTAATGTTTTAACTCTTACCCTGCCTGTGGTTGGTTCAACTCAGGAACCAACCAGTATCAGTGCTTCCTCCCCCTGCCCCGCAGGCTCCTTTGAACACCACACCATTACAAAACAAAGTTTCCCTCGTGGGTGGTCTGTCAGAACTAATGATATCAGATTCAAAATGGGGACGAAAGCAGATCTAGAGCCAACGCCACTTAATCGACACAGCAATTTCCACCACAGTCACAGAAGAAAGACGCATGATGGGGCCTTCACAATCTCTCAGGGGCCCACTTCAAAACGTGCCCTATGCCCAACGTGGATCAGCCATGCAAATCCAGTCCAAGTAAGGCTACGAAGGAATCATCTTCATGCGATCAATATGGATCTTTGGATGGGGTCATGAGGGCAGGTCAGGGAGCAGAAAGGCAATAGGGAAAAGAATGCATTCACCAGGAATGGCTCACTAGGAATGACAAACAGCTCGGCATTGTAACCAGCCTCCTAGTGTGTGTTAGTCCCACCTGTTTCGGTGGGAGAGAGTTAAGCCTGCCAATGGGCTTAACTCTCTCACTGACCTAACAGGGACATAAAAGGGACTATCAGTCTCACTGCATCCTCTATTTGGCACCAAGACTTAGGTTCCTCTCTACTCATAATACTACATTTGGAAAGACACTTGAAAATTGAGTGGATGAAGGTGGGCTGTCTCCTTTAACTGTACTCCCCACCCATGTCCTGTTTGCATCCTCTGTCACTATGTGCACAACTTTGTCCATATCTCTTTTGCCCCTAGAGTGCCACACCTTTTGCCTTTAGGGACAGGGTCAGGCTGCATCTCTTAGGAGCCAGATTTCACTTAGGAGTCCCTGGCGGCTCGAGCCAAGGTCACATAAAGCTACTTGAGGTCAAAATTGGATGATAAATAAATGGCGCAAAACATTCCATGTAGGTGGTGAACTGAAAAATTTTACGACTAGTTAGCAGTTGTGGACGGAACGTAGTTATTCTAACAGAGCCTCAACCACCTAAGCTAAGAAAGGGAGCCTTTAAATGCAAGATTCATTTTCTCACTCTCTTAAAACGAAAAACTGCAATACACATCTGTGACCTAGCAACAGTACAGTTTTAAATGGTTTCCAGATCAATGATCTGTGCAATACCTTCAAAAATGGGATGACAAAAGGTCGCAGTGGGAAGTTAGTAGCTTCTTGCAGTTTGGAATGAAATTCTTCAATTGTCAAAGTAGAATTCTGTTGAATGAAAAAGAAAAAAAATGAAGTCTGACTCTGTAAGACGAACAACAGAAATGTTTGGCAACAGAGACTAGACCGAAAGTATTTCCACATTGAGACTTTCAAAACTACTGCATGTTATTCACACTGTAGCACCATATACACTAAGTTTACACTGTGTAGGAAACATGATCACTCTACACTATACATCCAAAGTATACTGTACTCTGTCACCACACTAGGACTAGACTGTTTTCCTAACATAGCTGGGCTGGCAAAATTTGAGTGGCTTGCATTAAAAGGCCATGCCCATCTCTCTTTCAGTTGTGGCTCTGAGCCCTTAGGCACAAGAAATAGACCCTGTATACGTTGGTTACAGCTGTTATAAGGGTTGCATATGTTGAATGAGTGCACTTGAGACTCAAACAGACCCTTGCAAGGATATGCACTAACATCCCCATGTTGGTGCTTTTCAGTGGCACTAGTGCAGCTTGAGCATAAGAAGAGCCCTACTGGAACAGTCCAAACGTCCACCTAAGCCATTGCCCTGCTCCTCACAGTAGCCAACCAGATGCCTCCAAGAAACTCACGAGTAGGGCATGAAGGCAACAGCCTCCCCTCAGCTGCTCCTCAGCAAGTGGCATTTAGTGACATACTACCTCTGGTTCACAGTTTCATGATGGATACCTACCAATGTGCCTATGTGTCCTCTATGAATTTGTACTCCCTCTATGCATTTGTATTTCATTAGATGATCCTGAATTCTCGTAACATGAAAAAGGGAGAAAAGCTTACTCTAGAATGCTGGGTTTAGATGCAGAAACCCAGGGTTCAAATCTTCCCAAACCTATGAAGCTCATAGGATTGGTCTTGGGCAAGTCACTATTTTGCAGTTTAACAGCACAATCCTAAATATATTTAGTCAGAAGTGAGTCCCATTACACTGGTCAACACACTTTTTCTGGCATAAGGTATTCCAATGGGTTTAAGGTAATTTCAGGGTGCCAATTCCAAATCTGGCATCAGTTTTTGTCTATCACATCAGGTTTTTGAGATATCAAATATTGCATTTGATAAAATCAATGAAAAACAGCAAATTTACACTGGTCAACACATTTTTTTTTATGGCCTGGATTTTTGCAGCTGTTTTAGACTAATTTCAGGGTGCTGATTCCAAATCTGATCTCAGATTTGCTCTATCACATCTCGTTTTTATGCTATCGACCTACCCCATTTTCATAATGCCAAACCTGATGCCAGATTTGGAATCAGCACCCCAAAATTACCTTAAAACCATTGGAATACCTTATGCCAGAAAAAGTGTGTTGACCAGGTACCCCCTTATCACGGTCCAATTTTCTGAAGTACCCCCTGCTAATTAATTGGATTATTCAATTAATTAATTAGGTATTTAATCATTAAGTAAAAAGTACTAACACAATTTTAAATGTGAAAAAATGTCTTATTTAACTCTGTGTGTGTGTGTGTGTGTGTGTGTGTGTGTGTGTGTGTGTGTGTGAGAGAGAGAGAGAGAGAGAGAGAGAGAGAGAGAGAGAGTGTGTGTGAGACACACACACACACACACACACACACACACACACACATGCAAGGATCTCTTTTTTTATCCAAGTCACACTTCCCCAAATCAGCTCCTCCTTCCCCCACCCCACCAAAGTACATTTTCCAAAGCACAAAAATAAGCCCCAAACCAAAATCAGAGAGACAGAAGGGCTCAGAAAATAATTACAATTTAAAATCCATGTTAATTAACACTTAATTAGCTGCTGATGGGGTAGATAAGGGGCAGGGCTTGGCGTACCCCCAGCAAGAGGTCCGCATATCCCTAGGGGCACCCGTACCACAGGTTGAGAACCCCTGTTGTAGCCATTGTTAGATCACGCCCTGCAGAAGGAAAATATTAAATAAATGTGGATTTCTACATAAAATGATATTATAAAACACACTATCATAAAAATGCAGCACCATATTTTAACACTAAAGCAGTCACTGACTCGCAACAACTTGCAATCATAAGTGATAAAGAGTTAATTTTGGGTAAAATCAATGAAAATGGGGTATGCTGATAGCATAAAAACGAGATGTGACAGAGCAAATCTGAGATCAGATTTGGAATCAGCAGTCTGAAATTAGTCTAAAACAGCTGCAAAAGTCCAGTCCAGATTTTTTTTTTTTTTTGTAGACCAGTGTTATGTTCAATGGGGCTTCAATCTGAGGTAAATGCATACAGGATTGTATCCTAAATTACCTCAACAGGATACTGGAGGCTAAGTCACCTCACTAAGCTCTGTGGAAGAACACTGGGAGATGACTAAAATTAATAAAATGCAGTTCTTCACAAACCCCTTTAAACTACAGGGTTATTCAAAAAGGATGGTACAAAAGTAAAGCTGATTCATTCTTAAATGAATTGACATACCACATCCATCATGACATGAAAAGACAGGAGAACTGTCCAAGTTTCACATGCACATTACAAATATTCGATGTGGGCACTTGCGTAGTTACAATAGGGCAAGGGGGAAGCAAACAGCTGTGGTCTCCTCAGAAGGAGACCGCAGCTGTCACTCAGGGCATTTGACACCCCTCGTTTGCCCCATTGTAGCTACACAAGTGCCCACGTTGAACATTTGTAACGTGCATGAGAAACTTGGACAGTTTTTCTGTCTTTTCACGTCATGATGGTTGCAGTATGTCAGTTCATTTAAGAATAAATCAGCTCTACTTTTGCACCATCCTGTTTGAATAACCCTGTATATATACAATTGGAGGAGTTTCAAGTAAAGGCCTAACAGACAGAAGTAACCAATTCATGTTGTTTGCTTACCACAAGTCCTAGCACAAGGGTACGCACTCTCTCCCCAATTTCTGGTGAAATGTCGTTGCCAAACTGCTGTAAGGTTGTAAGAAATCTCTTCAGTTTGCTAAGCTGCCTAGCTCCGCAAGCTGGTGGTAACTGCTGATTAGCCAAAGAGGATGAGGAGGAGGAGGAGGGACCATTGCTAAAGCCATTGGGTGGAGAAGGAGCCCCATTCAATGCTGTTGGTGAATGGCTTGTGCCATTGGTTACTGGAAAAGGAAAAGAAGAATACAGAGAAACTCAAAGGTGCTTTCCTTTTTCAGAAAATCCTTCAGCTCAACATTTTCCCATAGCAGAATATTTGTCAAGGTGGCATTACATTGCAGGTATCCAACGCTGCAATTAAGTTTCAATGAAATCAACAGTCTGACTCCGAACAAGGCAGCTTCTTTTGTTGAGCTGAACGCTCGTCGCAGATTCACCCATCCCACAGGTCTCTTAAAAGAACTGAACAAATTCCTGCATTCACTTTCTGCCTCAATTTCCACTGGTAAAAGCGAAACAACATCCTCCCGATTCTTTAAATGCACTGCCTCTCTCAGTCATTAGCTCTTTAAGGCAACAAGTGTCTCAGTTCTCCATGCCCAAGCCAACATTCCCCCCCCTCCCCAGTTGGGCTGGTAATGATTTGACTCTATGGAGAAGCAGTTGGTTCCTAGGCAGGTAACCTTGTTTCTTGGGCTGGCCACAATGCATCTCAGTGTTTAAATGATGGCCTCTTCACATGGGATGAAGTGGAGAAGTCCTACAATAACAGTGCCAAAAAACTGTTCGAGCAAACATATTGGGGCTGTTTTTCAGAGCATACGCCAAGAACAGGGAGCTGCTAACCATGCTCCACAGAATAGCACAATAGGAGAAACAGGACGACATGATACTATCTCTGTCATTGTGGATATAGGACCAACTTTTAGCTGGAATTTGGATGTTGCTTTGCAATATAAATGCTGTGTTGCACAAAACTATTCTCAAGACAGCGGCGTGTGTTATAGCCACGTGAAAAAGACTGATTCTATAACCACCACATCCCAAAGCGGCAGATACCTAGTATACGTTCTCATGGCTCCCAAGTTCTGCCATAAAAAAGGGATGGATGACCCAAAGCAAGATAAATGGAAGTGGATTATTAAGAGGGTTCAACGTTCTCTGTATCAGTGAAAGCTCTCTCATCCAGAGCGCTTAAACACATACTCAAAGAGTATCCAGTCTCTGCAGTCTCCACAGTTTAGCATGATCCCAAAGTGGCATGCACAGCTGTGATCGCATCTCCACACATTAAGGGTGATGTGTACTCTTTAGCTGGGCTGGGATTGAGCACAATGGACAGGGGTCCATAAATATTGGCTTGGCTTAGTAGCTGGCCAGTATTTACCCTTGCTACCTGTTCATGCACAAAGGGCTTTCTGGACAAGAAAGAATTTCTCTCGTTTACACTAGGGCATGGAAAAAGTAAGAAACAGGAGTCTCTTCTGCCGTTTCTTCCTGCTCCAAACTGCTGCACGTGAAATGAAACATGCCTCTTATAAGCCTTGTGGAAAGCACAGAAGGCTTAGAACAGAGGCAGTCTTTTCTTACTTGTGTGGACTTTCCCTTTTTCAAACTACAGTATAAGTTAGAGGTTGTCAGAAGCTCTTGAGAACTCTTTACTCCAGAAATCCAGGACCACTTGCCCCAACAACCTTATGCGTAGAACTGGGGGCACCCACCCCAATGGAGGTGGCCCCTGAAGGCAAAGGAGGGGACTAATCAGTGTAGCTTCGATCAGCCACATCAAGAACACATATTGTTTTCAAGCCACACAAAATCATGTGTGGGTTTGAAAGGCTGATCAAATCATTTTGAGAGAGGCAACCTGACTTTTCCCACTCGTAATAGATACAGAACATGCAGCTATCCAAAAATAACAACATGTGGCCAGAACAAGGTTCTCCATAGTTCTCACAACAGGAAAAGGCTTGAACTTTGGAGCAAATACACAGGAAGAAGTCAGCAATAGCTGTTCTTTCAAAGCATCGAAAATCTATCAGCGCCACCCAGCCTTTGAGCTTAATGGCTATTCCTATATTAAAAACTATTAGTAAGGTCTCTTCTACTTAGCTTTGCTTAACTGCTCTTGTGCCTCCATAAGTTGGCTTCTCCCACACAGTGGCACAGATTTCCCTTCTCAAACTTTCAGTTCTTTGCAAGAATCCAACTGTTCACACAGAAGAATATAAGGAACAAAGGAATAATTACACGTCGTGGGCGTGAAAGAACTGGTTCTTGGAGCTCCTTGAGTCGTGGGAGGCGGCGGCATCGTTGGGGGCGTCAGCCTGGATTGCGTCTTCACATCCACAGGTGAGTCTGGCATTGTGGAATGCTTTTCAATGCGATCTGGAACAGAGACGGACAATTGCATTTTACTTTTCCCCACCACAGACACAGAATCCTTAAAGAAAGAAAGAAAAAACACGCAACATAAAAGTGAACTAAACAGATACACCATTATCAGTGTCTCATATGTGCTAAACAGTTTCAGAAAACTGCTTTCCAGATAAGTTTCCCAGCATCACTGAAATCTCAAAACACAGATGGGAGAACCTCATTTATAAACAGTGCTGCATTATCTACTGTTCTCCTTTCTAACAGAGTTCAGACACAACCTTCACATGAAGTACTGGAGCTGGAATGACATCATGTGAAGGCATTATCAACATTAACAAGAAGGAGAAAAGATTTGATGGGACAGAGTTGTAATGCAAATGAAAACTGGTTACACAGCCAACTGTCATCCTCACTAGTCTTCATTCTAAAGCTGCAATCCTTACTATGTTTTACAAATTTACCTGGGAGTAAGCCCCAGTGAACTCAGTGAGACTTATTTCCAGGTAAGCAGACTTTGGATTGCAGTCTTGCAGTTCAATCTTATGTGTCTTTACTCAAAAACAAATCCCAACAAAACCAGGGCATTTGCTTCAAAGTAAGCATGTTTACAATGCAAGACTGTACGATGCTAGGTGAAACGCTCCAGGCCATGTGTAATTGCTCTGTAAGTAAGTTCTTTGCAGGCACTCTGTCCACATATGCATGTGGAGTAGACACTTTTTAGCCAGTCAAACATGTGTAGATTGGGGGCGGAGCCTGTGGCCACTTTGCCACTCCCATCCACTTGCTTTTGTTTTATACAGAAAAAAAGTCGTCTATATTCTGGTCTTTCAACAAGCGATTAAATAATAAATCCTCTATGCCACATAAATGGTACTTTGAGGGGACGTTTACATTGGAAGGCTGATTCGAAATGCCCTTCCATTTTCTCCACTTTGTTCTCAGACAGCAAAAATGGAGGGCTGATTCCAGCAATTAGGGGGCACAGCTCACTGACAGCCACCATTTCTTCCCTAGAATTCCCCTCAGAATGACTACATGATTAGTGTCATTCACCTGGCATTCTGGGGAAAATTCATAGCAGCCATTCAGAGCCAGCCACCCAGAGCTCCCCAGTACCACTCTTGTGGATGCCATGACCAAAGAGGCAGTAGGAAAAAAAATTAAGGAAAACAGGCAGCTGATTGCCACCAACCAGGGGTCGGCTGCCCTCAGGGCTTCCTCAGAATTTATCTGGGTCCCTCTTAAAAACAACTCTGGTTTTGGTCCTGTAGAATTTTGCCTGCCACCCCAGCTTTGATGTTGAACATTCTTTCATGAGAATGTTCGGCTCAGCTCACAGTTTCACAGCAGCAATGGCAATTAAATCTGGATAGGAAGCATGTTCTGCCTTTTATGATGGCTGTAGTTCAGTTAGGTTACCGTCCTGTGCTTGACAAGATAGTGACTTCCCACTCTGTCTACTTGGTGAGTCTGTTCTACTAGATGTCAACAAGTGGTTATAAACATCTGAATAAAGCATACACATTACACATATAAAATCCAACTCACATAGGTCTAAACCAGGAGTGGCCAACTTTCAACCATTAGGGCCTCTGCGTTCTTAAGAGTTGTGTAGAAGACAGAATCTTGCCAGCTGCCAGTGCTGATGGTGCTGCTAAAGCAGCTACACCTGCTGAAATGCCCTCATCTATACAACCATTAAAGGAACAGGAGCATTCATGTTGAAAGTTTGGCCATCCCTGGTCTAAACAATGCAACCAACATCCCACATACAATTTGAGAATCTACCGTGTGATATGAACCTAAGTGCATTGGATTTTATGGCCATCCAGTGGAGTTACTCAGGGGTGAGAAAAGGGATGTGACTGTAGCTCAGTGTATAGCACATACTTCACAGACAGAATGTTCCATGTTGAATTCTTGGCACCGGTATTTCCAGGTACGGCTTACAAAGACCCCTGTTGGTAATCCTGGAGAGTCACTGCCAATCAGCATAGATAATATTGAACTAGAGAACCAATGGTCTCACTCAGTAGAAGGTAACATGATATGCTCTCTATCGTTTTCCCCGTATGTAGGAAGAGGGTTGAGGGAAAAGACTGTCTGATCTTGATCTCTGTTAAATTTTTATACCATCTTCTAGCACTTAGTCTTATGAGAAAATCTAAGATCACATTTGGGATAAAAGTTAACAAAACACAAATAATTTATAGTTATCAACTTAAAATCAAACTTTAATGTGCTACATGGAGTTTGATAGAAATCTCTGTTAAGAGTAATAATAAGGCAAGTGTATTTGGACTTTTATGAAAAACAAACTATAGCTTAAAAATACACCGATTTTATACTGTGAATTTTCTACAGTAATTCGTCCTTATTCTTTCACATTTCCCCCATTTATATCCCAATAATCATTTGCATCTACAATTCCTTAGTCACACTACCCTCTTGGCACTGTGATAGCCTATTAAATCTATCTAAAATGTTATAACATAAAATAAAATACCAAAATAAGGAGCCAAACCAGAAAAATAAATGGATCAAAAACTGAAGCTTAAATAAATATAGCCAGTTCAGTTTGATTTACCATATGATGTACAGTATTTCATGGTTCAAGGGAGGGGGGGAAATTGGAAAATCATAAGTTATTTGGACTTCCTGTAAAAAGCAAGGACGAGAGCCAGCATACATATGGATAACAAACAAAGCTCTTGGACACAACCCATGGGGAGGATCTCCTATGCAAGCCCTATTGAAATGAGTGGGAGGTGTGTGAAAACATTATCATGTTTCAGTTTGACAATGTTAAGAAACTATACAAACTGTAGAAAACCCTGCCCCCTGCCTCTCCCATTGCAATTTCAGCAGTGCTCTGCAAAGATAACCAGGCTAATTTCTAAATTTATTATTATTATTATTATTATTATTATTATTAACAACAACAACAACAACAACAACAACAACAACAACAACAACAACAACAACAACAACAACAACAACAACATTATCCTTATTAGGAAGGAAGGAGAGTCAGAATGGAAGTCAGAGAGTAGGATTAATTAGCAGTTCTCAGAATCTTAGATCTACAAAATCCTGTCCTTGCAGTCTGGGGTGGGGTGGGGGAGGGAGAAAGTGTTACGGCATCTACAAATAAAAGGTGAAAATGAGTGTTGCAAAACTGAACAAAGCAGTCCCTATAAAGAAATGGTTGCTAGACAAATCGCTTGGTTGATGCCCCAATCAAACATTTAACAAGCAACAACACATTTCAAAGTGGGGGAGGAAATTAGTCTGAAAATGTTAATTGTTTGTCGCACTCACCTCCACCAACCTCCGCAAAAAGGAAATACTGTACACAGCATTCAGCCTACATTGCAACAGAGGAAGAGAGGCATGGATTAGGCTCTCCTAGATAGAGGCAAATATTTCTGCCATGCCAAGAAAGGAGAGAGAGAGAGAGAGAGGCTTGCCAGAGCTGGCCAGGAGATAACATTGGCAACTGCTGGCCCATCTGGTTTTCATTCTGCTAACACTCACACTGAAGTGTTGAGGAATGTATTCCAGGTATACAGATCTGAATGCATGTGTGTGAGAATAAATGTGAGCAGAGGAGTAGTAGTATATGGAGCGGAGAAAGAAAATCAGACTTCACTAAAGTTGTCTGTTGCTCGTGAAAAAGCAGGCACACAGCTCCAGCTTAAAAAGCCGTTCCTTCCCATACATACTATCACAACTTTCTGTGTCTTTTTTTTAGAAGTTGTTGCTGAATGGGTTGATGTCAGGACAATGAAAAGAAACAGGACAAAGGAAAAAAAAGGGGGGGAAATAAAAAAGATTGCATATGGACCTTGGAAAATCTTCAAGGCCAAGACCCCAAATAGTTTACATTCTCTACATAAATAGATGTTGTAATCTCCTGATTCAATGCATTATTCGTCTCATCTTGTCTTTGCATTACCCGATTCACATTTTACATCTTACAATCCTTTAAAAATTACTCTGAAACCTAAGTGATCATGCATCAATAATCATTTTGCATGCCTACTCATAATTAGTCTTTTAAACCTCAGAGGACTTCATGGGAATTTGCCTTTTGTTCGAAGAAAAACAAACAAGCGACTACCAGTAGTCCCTGTGGCCATCATAGAAGAAACTCATTACAGACTGGGGAAAAAAAAACATTCTGAATGCTTGAAAGGCCAGAGTTTAGTTATTAACCTGAACAGCATTAGCACTGCTACCTCAAAGGTCAAATCTCCAATCGTATTGCGGCAGAGAATATGGAGAAGAGAGGCATTGGTTGCCACAAACAAAAATGCCACATTAAAGTCACACACACATAGTCTTAAATATTGGCTTGGATCCAAAGGTAACTTTCCACTAGTGGAAAGTCTTGTTCGTTCACAGAAGGGCTGTTTCCAACTCAGCAGAAGAATGCTTCCAAGAGAAAGATGAGCCCAAATCAGGGGAGTTCGAGTTCCTCTATTTGTGCAAGACTTCACACAATTTCTTTTCAAAACCTTTTAATGGTTTGTAGCAGATGCTATTGTATTCTGTACCTTCCTTATTCACCATGGTTTCTTGTACTGTATTGCAACCCCCACTACATTGTGGCTCCTTAGAGTTCATGGGACGGCAGTAATTCATATCTTTCTGCACACTGTTATTTGGAACCAAACCACTGTCTATTGCTTGGGCAGGAAAGAAGAGTGGTACAACCTTCATATGAGTCTCTCCGCCACGAAAGAACGTGGAAGAGGCAAAGTACTCACTATCTTTTCAGGGTCCCCAGAAATTTCAGAACCAAGCTCGCAACATCTAAAAGCCATTTCATATGTGCCATACAAACAGGGAAAGAAGGTACTGCAAGAGTGGCTTACAATTATTTTCTTACTTTTGTTTTGAGATTTTGCTTATCAAATATTTTTATTCCTGCATCTAAACCAACATTTCCAAAGCGTTTTTGAACAGAAAATTCAATCCAGAAATTCACTTTTTTCCCAGATTCACAAAGTACAACTAATTTTTTTTTTAAAAAAAGTTGTGGAACATCCACCATTCCACCTGCAGTAGTGGCATGCCCAGCCAAAAGAGGCCCGCTTGATGCTGTTGCTGCTGGGCTTCTGCCACATTCTCTCAATGTACTGTACCATTATGCTTTACTACAGAGCAGGGGCGGCCAAACTTCCTTAACGTAAGAGCCATATACGATAAACTTCAGATGTTTGATTGCTGCAATATTTAAGAAGCATTTACATTCTTAAATATACCGTATTGTCCCGAGTATAAGACGCACCTGATTATAAGACGCACCCTTAAAGTTTGGCGCTATTAAAAAAATTAATTAAATCACTGGCATTAAATTGCAACATCCTGATTATAAGACGCACTCCTAGTTTAAAAACTTAAATTAGGAGAAAAAAGTGAGTCTTATACTCAGACCAATACGGTATTTACTCACCATGAACATTAAACCTATGTTTTAATCCAAATGGACTCTCAGTTTATACCTGGTAAATAATTATAAAGTTTTAAAAATTTCTTATTTACCTTTTATATTGTGATGCCAACATATTTCCAAGAGCCACACATTATACGTCAGAGTCACATATGGCTCAGGAGCCGCAGTTTGGCCACCCCAGCTATAGAGCATTCAGTGGGCAAGGTGAGGGCTGAAGGATAATGAACTGTTCACCTGCTGGTTAATTTTATTGGTTCTATTGTTGGGAATTTCCTAATATATTTTGATGTGATGTTTCTACAGAGATTTGTTAGATGCTTTGTGGCTCTTTTGTAAAGCCAGAAAGATGGGATATAAATGTTTCTATAAATATAAATAAGTAAGAAAGCAGCACCCAAACAACAGCTCTAAAACCAGCTGAAGGTCTAGGCAAATAAAAAGGTCATAGCCTGGAACCTAAAACTAAATCAGACCAGTTGTGAGGTACGCAGTCTGGAGGAAAAGCACTCCAAACTGGGGGACATCACTAAAAAGGCCCTTTCCGTGGTTGTATCTGCCTAATCGTTCTCAGCGGAGCACCTGGCGGAGGACCTTGCTCTTATGCAAATGTTAATGCATGTGGAAGGAGAAGTGCACATTTGAAAAGTGTGAGATGTGCACTTCTGCAGTTTAACATATGAATCTGCTCTAACCACTAAGGCACTGTAAGCACCTCTATGCACAAAATGCAGCGTGATGCTCAGGGATGCCAACTTGTAATTTCAGAAATACTGGCCTCCTGAATGGGACCACCTAGTGGAGTTGGGACAGAACTCCAAGCTAGGATGATATTTGGTGGGCTAGAGGCAAAGCCAAAGCATTCACAGCCTTGAGAATCTCTGCCTCAGTAATCTCCATCTGTAGCGTGGATTTTACTGGCTTTTCAAAAGTAAATTTTGGCTTCCTGAAAGAACGCTTCTGTTAGTCAGATCATTAAAACACTGTACAGGTTTTTTGGCAACCCTAGAGGTACCTCAGCATTCATTCACCTTCTTCACATCCTCAGTATCCTAAAGAAACCCCTGGAGACAAGGCAGAGACAGAACAGACTTCAGGCTTACATAACCTCCTTTTAAAAAAAGGATTCTACAGTGCAGTGATCTACCATGTGGAACCAGTGACAAAATGGTGACTTGGAGGAAATGGGCCCAAGAAGCCAGAGAATGGAATCTGGTGGACTAGTTGGTGGCGTACAGAGAAAACGCCTCTTCATCTAAGATGTGAAGCTATTGCATGTGCTTACAAATTCCTTGCCTGCCACCAAGTAATTTACACAATCTAGACTACAATTGAGTCACAAGCACAAGCCAAGAACTAAAAGTGCATGCAGAATACACAACTCAAGCAAATTGCTCAAGAAAGTGAACCAAGCCCCAGAAAAGGGGTCAAGAAGCATGTATGCCATATACACGGACATGGAAATAAGAATGTAGGAAACATTCTAGAAAGAACACATTTATCCATTGACAGATGGAGATTACTGAGACAGAAATGCTCAAGGCTTTGAATTCATGGGAGAGCACTCAAGGATAACCAACTCAAACTACCAGTTATTTACCAGACACACAGGAAAAAAAGAATAGCGCAGGCGTTCTCAACCCCTTTGGCACAGCGTACCATCTTCGTGGCCACCGCCGCACCAAGTATCACTGGAAGTAAGTGGCAATGATGTCATCACCACTTACTTCTGGGTTTTTGGCTGCGCTGGAGGCCTTAAAGCAGAGGTAAGGAGACAAGGGCAGATGGGAGGGCCTTTTCCAGCCCTGGAAACCCGCACTCTTGGGCTCTGCAGAGCTCATGCCGCCATTTCCAGGGCTCGGGCTGCCACCTTAACAACCAAGGACCCGCATACCACCTCCCGCGAGCCACATACCACTACTGGTACGCGTACCACCAGTTGAGAACCCCTGAAGTAGAGCAGATACCATATATTCTGCCTGTCTCTTACTTACACACACTCAAAGAGAGAGAGATGAAAGGCAGGAAAAGGAACACTGACAGAAACTCACTACTGCAGGCCTTGAAAGCCCGAAGCTATTCCACTATGTCTCCTTTTTGGCCAGCAGTGGCAGCCACTATCACCAGTCCTACCTCTGAACCGCTGTGGGAAGGGCAGTCACTTAATACTGTCCTGAGCCTATGCTGCCACGCCAACCCTGATGCCACTGCCAAGGGCCCAGGAGACCAGGTAACAGAGGTTAGATGGCGTGGCAACAGCTGTTTACAATTTCTCATGGAGACTAACGGTATGTATTCACACACAAGCCTGTGAACCTTCCTCTGCTCAGCTCATCACATCCTCTGAGTAGTAAGGGCTAAACTGGAACAGAACAATCAGCACTCCAAGCATTAGGGAGCCAGGCTAGTCATGGCAGAAGTTATGGTGGCAGGGTTGGCCTATCCATTAGGTGAGGTCATCCTAGCCCGCTGCAGATGCAACCCACACTGATCTGCTTTCCGTCCACTAAAATGCACCCCCCCCTTGTTACTGTGCTCCTCACGTGATTTCTTCAAACACGGAAGTGCGGGACTTCCAGTTTGATTTACAGGCACCATGCAAAGAAAAGAGCTCCTTCATTCGCACAGTCGCTTTATATCTAACATGGAAGTCTTGCACTTCTGCAATCAAAGAAACCAGAGGAGCATGGTAAGAGGCTGCTTTTAAAAAAAATAATTGTGTAGAGTTGGTGAACCCAAGGTTGCCTCGGGCAGGTGTTCCAGGTTGTGCCGCCACTATGTGGTGGGCAGGACAGTAATGGCCAGTCTGAAATTACTCCTTAAATCCACTAGCTGATCATGATTGACATCTGCCCGCCCCTAGAATCAAGAGAAGCTACAGCTATGTCTTGAGGACGTTTACTATGCTCCTTCAGAAGCTGACACGCACTTTCTTCATGGTTGCTCAACAAGGTCATGCGAGCCGTTTCCTTTCTTCTGATGAAACAACACTGACTAGGGCCTTAGCCACAGATCTATGTCTATCTGAAGTCTGTCTCACCATCAACAGTGAGGATGTGCAGGTATTTCAGACACTGAGACTTACAGCACAATCCTATGCATGTCTACTCAGAAGTAAGTCCCACTACATTCAATGGGGCTTAATCCCAGGAAAGTGTGCATAGGATTGCAGCCTTAATTCTGCAGGCAAACAGGGTTAAGTCAGTCTATTGCAGGGCCTGTTGCTGTCTAGAATTGAGCTATAAGGGTTAAGAGCAGGCTTACCAGATCGTCGCCGGGACGGGAGCGGTCTACCCTTAAGGGGGCGGGGCGTGGGGGGCCCTCACGCCCCGCCCCTCACGCCTCGCCCCACCCCCTTAAGGGTAGACTGCTCCCGTCCCGGCGACGATCTGGTAAGCCTGGTTAAGAGCAAAATGCCTCTTTCAACCAGCTCAGATGTCAAGCGTATTCTTCAATGGAGGCCACTGAACCTGGCCAGGGAATGTGAAACAAATCATAGGCAGCAAACTGACTTTAGTTTGTGTTTCCCAGAGTTCAATCATTTTTATGCTAGTTCTTTTCAGCTCCAGGAACTTTAGAGCAATACATGCAGCATTTTAAAGATTGAGAAATATCCAACCCTTTTCAAACAGGGCTTAAACCCAATAGCTTCTCAAAATTCAATGGGGGGGGGAGGGCATATCAAGCTGGAACTCATTCTCCTCTGTTCTCTACAATCAATTCATGATGAGGGTAGATAGTGAAATAACAAGCCAAACTCAGCCTATATACACATACAACCCTCTGGTTACAGGAGAGTCTTAAGATAAATCCATAAAATATGTTTCAAGCCTGCAAACATCTCCTCCATTTGTTTTGCATTATATTTTAAAAATGAAATATACATTCTTGAATCTCACTTAGCAGCAAAGAGCTAGAAGCCGTGATTTAATCACAGAAGCATCTTGCTTCGCTCTAAATGCTGCAAAACCAACTTTAAATGATGACGTCCCTTCTGAGGATTGTTTTGGATCCCTGACACTGCACTGTTTTTTGTCATACATTCGGTTCTTATTATGGGAATTACTTTTAACTCTGTATTTAACTTTTAGGTGAACTGTGATATGTACTGCAAGTGTTTCCAACCTTATAAAAAATAAATATGGAGACAGAAGAAGACCACTAAGAAAAACAGAGGGTGGGGGTGAAAGGAATGAAAAAACCCTCCATAGTCAAAAGCATTCACTTCACTTCCAGTATCTTAATGGTTTAATCCATTTTTAAAACAAGATGACCTTTCATATATGGTAATAGTTCAGCTTACATGGAAAACATCCAATTCAAGTGCATCAAGGAAAGCTGATGTATGGAACAGAATAAGGAATATGTAAATACACAAGTGAGGCCTTTTCACTAGCCAGTTCTGCAAGTGGTGTGTTTTCAATTTCCTTTTTAAAATAAAAAAGTAGGATATAATAAGCAGTGGCATTTACTTTACTGTTAGCTAGTATAAAGAGTTCCAGATGTATGTCCAGGCATGAAAGATTTTTTAAAAACGTTCTTCATTGGTTGTGACTAGTGCTCTTCTGCTAACCCACAGAAAAATCAGTACAGCGCTTCCAAAGTTTGCTGAATTTATCAATGTTGGTTTACCTGCTATCTTGTTTCCTTTAGAATGTAGTAGTCCATCAACTAGTGATAATAAGCTTTCAGTGCTTTATGAATGTAAAGGAACAGCAGATAGAAACTGAGCTGAAGTCCGTGTGATACCTGTGCATGGGTTGAGTTAAGTGCCTTGTAAGTGCACTGTGCAGTAACTGTTTTATTTGGTCAACACAGCTCATTTGGTTAGAGTTGCATTTTATACAGGTAGGGCAAGTTGCACTAGCCGGGAAATCGTATAGCATGATTATATAAAGAGCTCAGGGAAGAAAAGAATCATAACGCATCAGGATTAAACATTTTGCAGAAATGAATGAAACATTTAATTAGCAGTCTGCGATTATTGACGTAACCAAAAGAATGAACAAATTTCATGCATGATCTTGAAACGCTTCACAAAAGATGGTTTGATCAGATTCTCTAGACTGCAGGTAGAAAAACAGATAAGAGCTACAAACTTCAATTTGGAAGTTTCTAGGGTTGACAATGTCTTTAGGGGAAAAAACTTCTGCAAAAGCCAATGATAATGATTTTTTAACCAGGTTTTGCCCAACTTTTTTTCCGGATGACAATGCAGAAAACATTATTAATTTTGCATATCAATATGAAAAATTATCTATTAATTAATACACTACTGAAAAACATTTTCGGTATGTTAATAGTTCCTCAGCAACAGGGGCTACTTCTCTGAAATTAAAAGGAACACAACAAAACAAGGTTGCCAGTATGTTTTATCACTAGCAACCTCTACTAACAAAATAAGATTAGCCTCTGAGTGAATGAATTGTTTGTTTAGCAGTGCAAGCTACTTAAACAAAACAACGGGAATTCCCACATTCCAAAAGTTATTGATTCTCTTTTAGTGAAATGGATTCTACCTTCTACGCAGTTGTGCCTCATTGTTTGGCTGTACTGAGGACAACTTCAGCAACTTAATATGTACAACAAGACAAGGCAAACCTTTTTTTTCATTTTTGGTATGAACAGGAGTTCACTCAATGAGAGCCTATAGCTACTTTCACAGAGATGTTTTGTGCTTGGGTGCTGATGCACAGGTACAAAACACATGTGGACTGCATCAAGAAACGTGTGTGTGTGTGTGTGTGTGTGTGTGTGTGTGTGTGTGTGTGTGTGTGTGTGTGTGTGTGTGTGTGTAACTAGGCTTACTATCCGTCCCGGAAAAACTGGGAGTGCCCCGATTTCTAGGGCCTGATCCTGGGAACCAGGGCAGTACGGTTTTCCGGGGCCGCTGCTGCTTCACCAACGATTCTAAAAAGGTAAAACGTTTTCCTGTCGGCCATCTTGGATCTCACAAAAACTCGCGAGATCCAAGATGGTGGTGCCCAAATCCCGTGAGGGCACATGAAGCACACTGCCTCATGTGCCCTCATGAGATTTGGGCACTGCCATCTTGGATCTCACGAGATTTTTGTGAGATCCAAGATGGCCGACAGGAAAACCTTTTACCTTTTTAAAATCGTCGGTGAAGCAGCAGTGGCGGCGGGGGGGGGAGGGGTGATCAACCACCTTGCAGACCTGGCTGATCCGAGCAGCTGGCCAGCCAGGAATCGGATGGCGGTGACGGCAGCAGGAAGGATGGCAGCAGCAGCAGCAACAAAGGTAAGTGGTGGCAAAAGGGGGCGAAAATGGGGGGGTTTAAATAATTAAATTGTAAAAATTTGGGTGCCCTAATTGGCGGCGAGCGAGCGCTTTGTGCCCGCAAAAACACACACACCTGGAAATAAAAATATTTTTAAAAAATTCTGGAGGGGAAAAAATGGGTGTGTGTGTGTCCCGATTTGGGCACCTCAAAATATGGTAAGCCTATGTGTAGTCCAATCCTATATCTACTTAGAAGCAAGCCCCATTGAGTTCATTGGGACCTACTCTCAGGTGTACAGGATTGCGGCCTAAGTTACTGTTGTTCCTTTTAGAATATTCAAAAGTCCTGATAATTTCCTACTCACCTGCATGTATTTTAAAGGGGAAAACTAAAATTTATACTGTACATATACCCACAACTTTTTCAGATATTTATAGATCATATCAGTACTGTGTGCATGTGTTTTGTTTCTGCATCTCAGCACTTGAGTAAAAATGGCACAGAACAAGAGGGCCTTAGATGCAGAAACAAAAAAGATATAGGGAGTGGGGAGGCAGATGGTTTAAGGAAACATTTTCCAAAATACATTTTCCAAAAGAGATCCAAACCATGGAAGACCTCTGCTAAGCACATGCAAGAAGCAGAAACAGACTCTGATAATAACACCACAGATACTTGTCTACTAATCTGAATTCCAAAATATCTTATGCCTTGCATAAGTTTTTGATACTTTTGGATTCCTTTTTTATTAATCAAAATGATCACAGACATGCAGATCTAAAGTAGCAAGCCACATAAATGGGACTGAGGACATGCTGAGTCACTTTTTTGGGTCTTTGAGCAGCAAATCTTTATGCAGAGCCATCCTATCCATGAGGCTCACTGAAAAGGCTGCCTCAGGATGCAGATTGGCCGGGGGGGGGAACCACCACCATCTACCCACTTGCCTTCACTCCTCCTCCTCCTTGGATTAGTAAAGGAAGGGGTGGGAGCAGAAGAGGAAATGCGGACTCTCTTTACCACTCCTCTCCTCTCCGTTGCCTCTTTTGCTCTGCCTCCTCCTTCTTTTGCAAGCAAGGAAATGGGAGGAGTAGAGGTTGACATATCACAAGACGGGGGGGGGCATTTGGGACACCACCTCAAGTGCCAAGAGTTCTTGGGTCACCCTGTCTTTGCACTACATCTCAAACTTCTTTGAAGTTCCCTCTGATCAAAAGTGGTGTGGGATGGAAGAGCTGCTGTATAAGAAACACAAGTTCAAAGCTCCATTGGGTATGTGAAGCTTGTTCATGGTTTTTTTTTTTTTAGATCCGACTCATATGCTCATTGTATGTTTTATATTTGATCTGTGATTACAACAGAATCACAATTGCAACATGATTTGAATATTAAACTGAAACAGAACTGTAATCCATGACATACTGTGTACTAAAAGAGAGGTTTTATAATAAGAACACCCAAGACAAATGCTTTGGACTCTTATCAGATTGTCCTCAGTAATGCATCCTTAAAAGGAAGAACCAAAACAAATCCATTAGCCAATTTTTTTAAAAAAAACACACACAAACAAACTGGCTATTGTTTGGTTTTATTTAAATATGGAAGTCTCCCATATCGCTAGGAGTCTCCATAATAACATGAGCATTATGCAAACACATAAAAAGAATTTACACGCCTTGAAGGATTTATTGCCTAAAATTTAAGGCCAAAGACAATGGAAGATAAGCCACAGAGATGGGAAGCACAACCATACAATCCAATACAGGTCACAGAACATGATATGAGGACTTGACAATGAACTGAAGGTGTACATAAATAACCTATTGCATCACTTCTCAGAGTGAGAATTTGCCTCATACAAATCTTTGACCTTCTTTAGTGTTTTGGGCTCAAGAGGCTAAACGTAACTATAATATTCTATTGCCATAAAAAAAAATGATGGGAAAGGGCATCAGTAGTACAAATGGAAGCACCAGTGGAAGCTTTTTTCCTAATTAACAGCCCGATCCTGATTAAGATCCAGCCGGCGGCCCCTGGGCCGGCCGCCAGATCCTGTTCCCCGGCGGCAATGTTGCCGCCGGAGCAGAGGCCTCCTCAGGGAAGAAGATGCTTGTCTCCTTCCCTGAGTGTAACCGGGGCCAGGCCCTATTGGCCTCCTCAGATTTCCGCCTGCTATTTTGCTGACGGAAGTAGAGGAGGCTGTGTAAAGGCTCCGTGCCTGGTAGGGGTCAGGATACGGCCAAAGGCCGTCCCCCACCCCCTTCTGGACCGCCTGGGCCAATGGCCACCCTCCCTGCCCCGGCGATTCGCATCCCCCACCCACTGGATCCTAACTTACCGGGTCCGCCAGCGGCGGGGTCGGGTCCGTCACCGGAGCTGGGGAGGCTGGCGTTGCACCGGCCTTCTCCGCTCCCGAGGAGGCAAAAACCTGCCACATGGTCCCTTTAAATAAAGTGGAAAAGAATTGCTTGGGAAGGAGTGAAGTAAGGGGCTGGATTAGGGGAGTGCACAGAGGCGATAGCAACAGAAGATCATATTGGGCCATCTCTGACCATAGTCATACATAAAGGCACAATGATGTCTTAAGTATTATTGTTAATACTCTTAGTTATTCCTAATATTGAATACAGCTGTTTCACTGCTGCAAGATAGTGTTTTGGTTTTACTGAGTAATAATTTCCACTATGACCAAACTAGCATTTTAGTTGGCTACACCCAATTTAAGACCCATCAATATTTTTATTATGAGGCTAGTTTTTTTTATCCCAAAATGCTGCACTTTGCACTTACGGTATATTGAATCTCATTCTGCCATTCTGTTTGCCTGTCATGCAACGTTTTAATAGGGAGGATTCAGGTCCCTTTGAATCTTGTGATTTCACCATCCTGAATAATTTGGTATCATTGGTAAATTTGGCTACTTCACTGATGAACTCTGACTTAATTCTGAACAGCACCAGTCCCTGGAAAGACTGCAGTTGGGCCAACGATTATAATGATAATCCATCCTAAAATCTGTTTGGATTTTTTAAAAGAGAGTAATGACATAAATGCATGCCACAGACACCAAGCATGTGTCCTCAGTGCACCTTATTTTATGGATATGGTACACAGATCAGAAAACATAAGCAAATAGGGCTCTCTTGGCCGAAAGGAGAAAGTATATTACAACAATTTGTGCAAAGGAAAAACAACAACAAAGAACATTTGTGAATAAACCAAATATGGGAAATATTCTTATTTCACAGTAAAATAAACATTACAAAGCTATCCGTGAATCTAAACAAAATTAGCCCAATGGTAGCAGCTTCTAAATCACACATGTTCCTATCAGGCTACTACAGAAGAAAGTGTGTAGCTTATGATTCACTTCTTGGACATTCTAAGAACCCATGACTGTGATTTTGTTGTTATTATATTATTTGTGGAACAAAAACTGAGGAGTCCAAGGGATATAGTTTGGTAAATGGAAGTGCCATTTTGACAAGGCCAAAGCACCATTAGGTAATATATGGACACCAATAATCTTGAGTTGAATTGCTTACATTGGTTGAAGAGATGTATTATATACAGTACTGTCAAATGACCCACCTCCTTCAACAGATTATAAAATCTTTCAGCTTCCACATTTTGGGCAGGGTTGACAGAAGTTGCCTATATAGAAGAGTTTTCCCCAAATCAGGTGTCTGAGCCCCAATGCAGCCCCGCCCCAAGAAGCACAGAAGTGTCATTAGAAAAGTACATGGACAAGAACAAGAGGGCATGGCAAATAGACACAATGCCTCCACTTAAAGGCCTATCTAGGAGATCATCTCCACCCTTGTTCGCTATCATCTGTAAGACTAATCAAGAATGCTTTATTAAGTGCACTATCAATGCGCTAACTCGGGTCCCCCCAAAAGATATTCTTGGTAGCAGCAGACTCAAAGTAATCTTCTCTTCGAAACATGTCAAAACATGAGACTGTATTCCAGATCCTCTAGGAGTGGCATTAGACATTTTTAGCTAAACCAGGGGTTCTCAAACAGTGGTGCTAGCATCACCAGTGGTACTTTGGCCAAATGCTGGTGGTACTTGGACTGCCGGAACCCCACTCCAATGTGGCACTTTCAGCAGGGCATTTTCATTCCCGAGAGACTCCTGCCTTTGGCTGAGCCTCTCGGAAATGCTGACAAGGACCCTCCCACCTGTCCAGAGCCTCCTACTTACGTTTCTGCCCTCTGAAAAAGTAAAAAACCTGGAAGTAACTGGCAATATCATCACCAGTCACTTCCAGTGGTATGCAGCAGGAGAGTGGCGGAGGTGGTACTCGGCTGGGAAGGGGTTGAGAACCCCTGATCTAAACAGCTAAACTAGACTATAGATAGGGTAGAATAGTTAAACTGGTACCTGTCCTTAGATTAGTGTAGGGTACAAGTCCAATCACTCAGGCTGCGATCCTATTCACACTTACCTGGTAATAAGTCCCATTAAATACAATGAGACGTAGAAGCATGTCTTCTTCCCTGATTGACTGACAGTGCAATCCTAGTCATGTCTACTCAGAAGTGACAATGCACTGTCAGTCAATCAATCAATAGTAGAATCTTTAACAAAACAATTGCTCAAACACATTACATTCTTCTCAACAATATGCAGCTTTTCTAGAAGAGTTTTTATTCAGATACAAAAAAGCAGAAAGACAAAGAAAATTAAAGACAATAAGCCTGCAGGTTGACATAACAATTGGTTTAATCTTCAATACAATGTTCACAAAGCTTTGTGCACCAAGCAAATATGATTTTTTTTCAGAAGGCATTTTATCAGCTTTGCAGCATCTTTATCTTGCTCAATGCAAAATCTCAATGCAAAAATAAAATAAAATTGGGCACTTAATCCTCTCCTCCACATAATCGGCTATTGTTCAAAATAAACAGAAATTTACCCAGAAACTTAGGTTCTTTCAGCTTCTGGTTATAAAACCATTTCCAGGATTTTACCAAGCCACTTTGTTAAGCATGTCCCCTGCCAACCTAGCAGTTCCAAAGCATGTCAATGGAAGTAGATAAATAGGTACCGCTTGCGGGAAGGTAAACAGCGCTCCGTGTTCCAGCTGTATGCTACGCGCTGCGGCAAGGAGAGTCATGCCGGCCACATGACCACGGAGGCGTCTTCGGACAACGCTGGCTCTTCGGCTTTGAAATGGAGATGAGCACCACACCCTAGAGTCGGACACGACTGGACTTAATTATCAGGGGATACCTTTACCTTTTTTTAAAACAAGGCACAGAAAATACAGCCAGCATTAACTCTTTTTCCCTGGCTCCCACATTCCTAGTAAAAGGTAAAGGTATCCCCTGCTCAAAAGCCAGTCGTGTCCGACTCTAGGGTGTGGTGCTCATCTCTGTTTCTAAGACCGAAGAGCCAGCGCTGTCCGAAGAAGCTTCTGTGGTCATGTGGCCGGCATGACAAACGGAACACTGTTACCTTCCCGCTGCAGCGGTACCTATTTATCTACTTGCAATGTCTTGCTTTCGAACTGCTAGGTTGACAGGAGCTGGGACAGGAGATGGGAGCTCACTCCATCATGCGGCACACGGGTCTCCAACAGCAGTCTTACTAACCTTCCGGTCTGCAGTTCAGCGTCTTAACCACTAAGCCACTGCGGCTCCTAGTACCTTACCTTAAAGGGGGAAGGGACAGTAGTGGGAACAGAGTCTGTTGCAGTCACACTAGGGCCCCCCTCTGCCTCCTTTTTGCCCTACCCAAAGGCCACCAGAAATTTATCTTGCAGGAAGAAAAGTAGCAGCAGTGATTGTAAGCATTCTAGGACAAGCAGACCATTTCTCCACAAGAAACGTGTAGGCCTAGTTTAGGTCTCACTGGGACCTGAAGAGTTCATCGCTTCTGCTCTGTTGCTTTCCTCCGGTACCAGAGTTTCTTGGGTTCTTGGGGTAAGGGAAGCAGCAGAGGCTGTTCTCAGCTTCAAGATGAACACAGCTGGGACTCTATTGTCCCCAATTCTGCTCACCAGCATTTGTGCGCAGGCAGGAGCACTCATTTTTTCAAGCGATCCTTCCCAAACGATCGCAACATTCCTATACAGTATATGTACAGTATAGAATCTGAGAACACTCCTGTATATTAAAAGTGAACTGACCGCCTGACCAATGTACAGAATGCAGCAGCTTAAGTTCTGCCTGGTGCTGGAAGGCAGGCACGAATTCAGTCTGGGTACCTGGGTGCTTCCAGGCTCAATCCAAGGAATTTGTTTTAAACTTTGCGCACCTGGGCTGGGGATGTTCCTGCCCATAGGAGGCCATTTATCAACTGAGGCAACTTCAGTTGGTAAGGAATTTCTTTTTCAGAAACAAGTTAGGGAAAGGGAATCCTTAGAAACATGGCAGAAGAGTACTCCAGAGATGCCTTTCAAAGGTTCACCAAAGAGTGACAAAAATCAAAAGAGGGAAAAAGCAGAATGTTCAAGAACTGACCAAAATCTGTGACTCAGAAGCACAACTGAAGCCAACTGGCCCAAAAAGAAACTTGGGAGTAGAGGCATGTAGAATAACAACAATGTTGAAACATGCTGGGTTGATCCCCACAATACAGACAGGTTGTAGAGCCATCCAAGCGACCTCGACTGTTAGGTTGGCAAGTCACGCTTAATTCAACTGACAGTCTCATAAAAACGAAGGGCCAAACCACACATTGGCCCAGTCACACTCCGTTTTCATTTATTAAATAGCAGTGTGAGTGAGTGAGTGAGTGAGTGAGTGAGTGAGTGAGTGAGTGAGTGAGTGAGAGATCCTGATCCGAATATTGCCATGGGTAAAAGGAGACTTTGTCTGCCCTGGCTTACCAGATGGTGGTGAGGAGGACCAGCAGCCACCACTGGCCCTCACTGCCTCAGCTGTGGGCCGGGCATGGGACCTTCTATGGGCATGGACCCCTGGCATGTGCTGCATGAAGGAGCTCCTTTGTTCACATGGTCCCTGTGAATAAAACCAGAACTCCTGCTTTCCCAGTTTACAAAAACCGCACAAGGAGCATGGTAAGGATATGGATGATCAGTTTCCTACTCAAGTGAGCAGGAAGCGGGCTTGTGTCCACAGTGGGCTGGAGGGAGGCAGAGGCAGACTCGGGTGAAGGGCACCCTGAATCCAATACCCCCTCACGCCCAGCCATCTGGGGGGCTGCATCAGGTCGCCTTATGGCTGGGCTGGCAGTAACCGAGACAGGAGGAAATGGAGAGAAGAGAGCAGCAAGTCTAGCTGCTCACATCAGTGAGCAAGCCTGTCTTGAAAAAGTTCATAGGGGCCACCAAACGTTCATAGGGGCCACCAACCCTGCTCTGGTCTACTGGTGTAACTGCTTACTAGATGGCTGGTCTTCCTGCAATTGCTTCTTTTGACAAGAACAGAGCAATAGGACACCGGCTAATTCCTTGCCTGACATCCCTCAGATCACAGCATAGAAACAGACTACGGAGACACAAAACTTGAACTTTTGGTAAAAACTGAACGCTACCATCAAGCACAATTATCCTTGGGCCCAGGCTGGGTTTGCTCCATTCCTTGGCATTGCTATGATGAAAACCCTGTCTATTTTGCTTCGGAAGTCAGAATGAGAAATCCAGCACACACAAACAATTTAGTTTTAGAAGGCACTTTATTGTCTGGGAGAGACACTTTAGACTGCAATAGTGTGTGATCCTAGTCTCTTTCCAGCTTTCTGATCATAAGTTCAATACAGGTTGACTCCTGTGGTCCTAGAGAAAGGATAATACTGTATAGTAATTGATCCAAACTGCCTGCCCTCTGTATTCAAAGTCGGAGGCTACAATCCTATATGCACTTTCCTAAGAGTAAGTCCCATTGACAACAATAGGACCTACTTCTGAGTAGGCAAGCATAGGATTGAGTTGTGATTATCTGAAGATGGGTCTTAGCCAAAGGCAGCCACTTTCAACAATGTGCACTCCCTGTAGGTAATGGAAGGAAACAACATGTTGGTTAAATATGTGTGTATCACACATATCAAAGAATGGTTTGGATATCCAGAAAAAAAAGGGTATTACCTAAAAGCATACCAACTCAGTGGTGTAACAAGGGTGGTGCGAAGGCTAGTAGTTGTGCAAGACTCCATTACACTGGAGTCAGCGGCCCCTCCCCCTTGCTGTTGGAGCCATTCTGGCAGCAAAGGCAACACGCAGGACACTCCCCTGTTGCTGCTGGAATGGCTCCAACAGCAAGGGGGAGGGGCCGCTGACTCCAGTGTAACCAAGTCTTGCACAACTACTTGCCTTCGCACCACCCTTGTTACACTACTGTACCAACTGTTAAGGCCCATGGGATCTTTAGACTGCATTCCAAAACATACATACTTAGAAGGTCAAAACAACTTTCTTCCAAGTACATATGACCAAAACAGGGGTACTTGTTCCTCAAAGAAATTATTTGTGTGATATGTCTTGATAAACAAATTTAAAAAACAACTGTATCTGTGTTCAGATACCACACTGAAAGTTAACAGGATAAAGTTTCTAGGAGAAAGTACAATTTAAAAAAGCTATTTCAAACACAATGTTTCAATAATAAGAATTTCCAAAGATCACTAATATGAATTATGAGTGATTTATACTTCAAAGAACTGATGGCAGAAAGTTCTTCTGTACTAGGGAATTTATCAAAATTAAGCACACAATGCAAGATTAAAAAGAAATTATTAAAAAAAATCTAACATATGTTATCAATGGGTCACATTTAGTGCAGATTTACTCTATATATAACTACTCCAAGTAAATCCTTTATATTATCTTGTCTATATTTTTATTTCTGTGTAGGACCAAATTAGCTATTAAATTAACCAGACAGTAGAAATTAAATAGCCATCAATACAGAAAGCATCATTTATATTTTATATGAGATTACAAAGGTCCTTAGACCTTATTAAGAATAATAATGGTGGGGGGGGGATGCAGTGATGGACATAGGAAAGGAAGATGGATTGACAACTGAGAAGAATATTGAGTACCTGAGCTATATTACATACAGAACATTTAGTCATATGTGCCACTACGTTCTGATCTTGCAAGACACAAAATACTTTAAACAACTGGTTAAAACAACTGACCTTTCTTTTTAAAGTTTACATTAGACAGCTCCTGGATGATGGAGCTAGAAGTGGATATAAATGCCACAGGATAAACGGGGACTTGAAAATGGAGACAAGAGGGGAAAGGCCATTGAACTATATTTACACGTGGCATGTCAACTTCACAGGCCATGGTAAACCTAGTATGTTCCTCTTCTGCAATACAGATGGGAAAACCGGAAGTGCCTGAAAATCGCCGTTTTGAAGCGATCTGAAGATTGGGGAGGCCTGCAGATGGTCGCGCAGGCCTCCCCAAAGCTCCCCCAAGCCTCGGTAAGTGCCGCAACGGCCATTTTGGTGGCAGCAGTGGTGATTCCTCGGATTGCCGCCGCCGCTGGCTCCGCCCCCGCAAACACTCAAAGTTCTCCCTGCCTCGCGGGGAGAACTTTGAGAAACGCTGAAATAAGAGAAGAACAGAATAATTCCCCACATAGGAAGCTAATTTATACTGAGTTAAACCATTGATCCTTCTAGCTCAGTATTGCTAACACTAACTGGTGGCACTGACTAACTATCCGGGGTTTAAGGCAGGATTTTTTCTCTGCCCTATCTGGAAATACAGGAAAAAGAAATTGGGACCTCCTGCAGACCACGCATGTGTTCTACCACGGAGCTATGGCCCTGCCACTTTCTCCATGTTTTTCTTTATATGACTGGACAGTATGTTGTTCTTGGACAACAGTGATAAGCAGTAGAAGTTCAGATTCCTGCTCAGCAACGTAGTTCACTGGCTGGCGGTCTCTTCCAGCTTATCCTCCAGAAGAACGGCCTTAGCGGATTGGACTAAGGTCCTTCTATAGTCCAACATTCTGTTTTTAACAGCTGCCAGTTCAAAAACTGAAATCTCAGGAGTGTTTGAATGTGATGGTCATTCCTCTTTTCTATCTCTAGCATCTCACCTCACTGGACTGTAATGACAATAAAATTAAATAACCCTGTGTAGGATTCCCTAAACTCTTTGAGGAAGCATGTGTTATAAATAATATTCCGCCATTTCAATAGTCCTGACCCATGTTCGCAAAAGTCAGTAGAATCCAGTCCAACTGATTGCAATAGAACTTATTTAATGTTGAGAATCAAGGCAGAGGAGGCCACCAACCCAGGGATCTAGGTTGAACAGAGTTTTGAACACAGGCTGTATAGATACCATCGTCAATCTGCACAGAATCGTTATTATTCTTTCCAATGTATTTCTTTAATGGGATATATTCGTAAAATAACACTTCCAGACAGCATTCAGTAAGCATCATTATGACCATCAGATGAACTATGTTTGACTACATGGCAGGGATGTATCTAAGTAACTAGGTCACGAGTGCGAGTGCGAGTACAAGTCATTTTTGCAAGAGTGCGAGTCTGAGTGCGAGTCAGTGTCAAAATTTTTGGGCAAGTACGAGTCAAGTGCGAGTCATTTTTGCACGAGTGCGAGTTGAGTACGAGTAAGGCCAGAAACCACGAGTCACAAGTCACGAGTCGAGTCACTTTGGGGAAAATGGCTTTTCCCCTGAAAATGGGGTGGGTGGGTGTCTGTGTGGGGTGTGTGTGGGGACCTCTGAGACTTTTAAAGCACCCACTTGGCTCCCCCTATGCCCTTTCCCTCACCTCTCAGTCTTGTCACCACCCATCTGGTTTGGGAAAAACAAGCGTGTCTACATTCAAACCATTTATTATTCCCTCCCTTCACCTTCCCCTTGCTGAGCCAAGCATCCCTTGGGCTCGGAGTTTTGATCAATGAGGAGGAACTGCTGCGGCAGCTTCGCCTTCCCTCACTCCTCCCCACCCCTCGCGCTCGGAGTTGTGGCCAGTGCCAAACAGACAGCAACAAAAGGGGGGGAACTCAGAGCCAGGCTTGCATTCCCACCCCCTTGAAAACCCTTCCTCCCTGCTGCCCTCCGAGGTCTCCACTGCACCTGCTTGCCTGCCTGCCTGCCTGTGTTGATGCCGGCCATTAAAGGAAAATGACTTGGAAATGGCAAGTCGTTACCCCCACAAGTGCAAGTCAAGTACGAGTCCAGTGGGTCGCGAGTGCGAGTGCGAGTGCAAGTCAGTGGGTCACGAGTACAAGTACGAGTACGAGTCAGGGAAAAAGTGGCTAAGTCACACTTGCGAGTCGAGTCATTTGACTCGAGTCCCCATCACTGCTACATGGCTGAAAGAAACAACCGTCACTATACATTCCTCATTTTATTTTACTGCATCATGTTCAGTTAAATAACTGTATGTCTTTTTCCTGAAACAAAATGAAATATTGCACATTTGTAGAGAAATGTGTTGTCAATAGACGAAACAGTAAGCTTAAACAAACCCTGTCAAAGCTGATCAACATACCTTGGAACGCTGTTGAAAGTAACAGTACCATCTGGCAACAGAATAAATAGAACTTTCTTGATTACTTGACTATGTTCAGAGAGACCTTATTGCTGGTACCGTAGTGACGCAATGGACTCACCTAGAACTTTTGGACTTGCATACCTCTGAAAGCAAATTGCGTGGCTTAGACTGTCATAGTTGAAGTGGCATCCTAGGCTTGGACAGTGAGGGATGTCCATCTATGCTGCTATAGAGCTGAAAGTTCTCTGCAGAGAACTTTCAAGTAGGGATCAAACAAGGTAGATTCGAAGTCTTATCAGCAGGTAGCAGCAGCTCCTGACCGCAACAAACTGATTTTTTTCTCCCCAGGCATTTTTTTTTTTGCTCCTGACTCTTTAATGGTGGTGGTACCAAGCTCCTCTTTGTAGCTGCCAATGGAGACTGCCGGTTTTCCCCAGAATGTGCCTGGAGTGATGCTACATCATTCTTCTAACAGCATCCTAGGGCACTCAACCCCTTCCTGGCCAAGTACCACCTCCGGCGCCACTCCCCTGCTGTGTACCACTGGAAGTGACTGGTGAAGACATAATCCGGGTTTTCAGAGGCCAGAAAACGCAAGCAGGAGGCTCTGGGCTGGTGGGAGGAACCTTCTCAACGTTCCCAAGAGGCTTGGCCAAAGACAGGAGCCTCTCGGGAATGGAAACGTGGCACCGAAAGCTTTGCGTCGGAGCGGGGTTCCGGCAGTCCGAGTACCACCAGCAGTCGGCTGAAGTACCAAGTCACATTGAAGACCAACACCACCATTATATATGTTGTAGCATGGTGTAATGCAGTGCAGTATAGTACACTGTAGACATAACAAGGTCAGCCATCACACCAAGCCCTGGTTAAGGAAGCTTAATTGTGATTTGTGATGTCCTAACTTTTAAACCATGGTTTGTAATTGACCAAAAAAGACCAGAAAAAAACACCCTAAGCTGAATTAGGAGCTGTAGTTAAAATGGGTTTTGCAAAGCATGGTTTGTGTTAGCTATTGGCTGGTTTTGTTGACTGAAACTTTGCAAAGCGGTTTTTTCCTTTCTGTGGACCCACTTAAATATAATTGAGGCATGTTTTCTAACTGAACACTTTCAAAACAGTACAGTCAGTTCTTGTTATCTGCTAGGCAGGGTTAGGTTTCTGGAAAACCTACTGGATACCAAATTAGCGGATACCGAATCATTGAGCCTATGGGAAAAATGGGGTTCGCTTCCAGGGGACCCTCTTCGCCATACACTATATGAACGTTGTGAACCTGAATCCTACCTTAAAGTCTATAGGCTGGGTGATAGCAGGGGCAGTATTCAGTATACCACAATGGCTCTTTGTTATGGAACAATTCCTAACTCTAGCAAATTAAATAAGATTTAAAATTTTCAAGGTCAGCAACGATCAACAGGGATTGAACCTCAGTTACGGGCAGTGGCGTTGCTCTAGGTGGGGCGGAGCTCTAAGTTCCACTGCGCTCAGACCCACCGCTACATGCCCGTACAAGGTGGCTCCGCCCCCTCGCCTTCGGAGCCTTTCAGGTCAGCGAAGGCAACACACAGGAGACTCCCTGCGCATTGCTTTCGCTGCCCTGAAAGGCTCCGAAGGCAAGGGGGCGGGGCCGCCTCATACGGGCATGTAGGTGGGTCGGAGCGCAGCGGGACTTAGAGCTCCGCCTCACCTAGAGCAACGCCATGAAAAGCCATGAGCTAAAAAGGGATCATTGAGCCTATGGGACTTTTTAAACTGCTTTTGAACTGTTTAACTTAAACGCTTTTAACTTGTTTTTATTGTTGTTGTTTTTAAATTAAACTGTTTTTAAATATAAAGCTTTTTCCCTTTTTAGCTCATGGCTTTTTATCCCGTAACTGAGGTTCAATCCCTGTTGATTTTAGCAAATTACTTATTAAATATAAAGGTATTGTACAGTATCCTGGAAGCCCAGAGAGAGCACAAACGGTTCCCAGTGTGTTGCAAATGGCATTCAACAGAAAACACATACAGCAACTCCAGAAGAGAGAGAGATTACCTTTTTACAGTAAATGCAGTAAGGCAGCATTTTGCTCCCAGAACAACATGGAGACCCGTGAAAAAAGCTAAGTACACATCTGTGAGAACAATGGGCCCAATGAGATCACAGATAGCGAGAACAGACCACGGAGAACAGACGGCAAGTGACAATTCTGCCCCTCGCAGATAAGCAAATTTGCAGGTAGCAAATTTGCATATAAAGAGAACTGACTGTACAATGAAAGAAGCTTAAAAAAACTGATGCTTTTATTTACAACTATTTACAAAGCACTCTTACAGATAGGGATGGCAGAGGTAACTGAGTGAAGGAAAGAGGTATGCAAGGGTATGGGGGGGCAGAGCATGTTGTAAGGGGAAATAGCTGTTACACACACACACACACACACACACACACACACACACACCAGTTGCCAGCTACACAAAGCAACCACATAGGCCTGCAGTCTTGCACTTGAAAGGCACATCAAGCATCAGTTACATATCCATAGGTTCAATGCAGCCACAGTTGGGTTAACCAGTTGCATTGCTACTTGGAAAACAAAGAGGGTATAATTTATTATTTATTTATTATTTATTTAAAGAATTTGTAGCCCGCCTTTCTCCCGAAGGCACTCAAGGCGGCTTACAACATATTAAAATACAAACAACTTTAAAACAATTAATTAAACACATTAAAATAATTAAAAACACTTGAGATTCAAAATCCAACATTCATAGATAATCCAACAAAATCTACGAATGGCACTTATAGCAATACATCAGTAGCTAGAAGTTCCTTTGATAATTTCTGCCACAACTGTTTGACTGTTGAAGAGGTAAACTGCATTGTAAATTGAAAAGAGACTTGCCTTTTTGGCAGCGTAAGTAGCTATCATAGAATTATCAAAGAAACCTCCACCTTCATACATAATTCTCATCTGCTTTGTTGGATCATCTCCATAATGCACAAACTCTGCTTGCCAGTTGTAAAAGCATCATTTATACATAATTTCTTCTTTTAAAAAAACCCTTTAAAAACTTATAACCACTTGTAAAATCATTTTTGGCTATTACTTTAAATATAAATGGGGCAATTTAATTTAATTCTTTTATGTGCCCAATGATTAACAAATTGTAGCAAGGATAAATAATGCCAAGTAATACTTGGGCATGCTTTGGTAATTGAAAACAGACGGCAGTTACACCATTTTAAAACAAAGCCTATGCCAGATCTTCAGACAGGTCAGATTTTCAAAGAAAAACTTCTAATCCAGGATTAATGTTAGGTGCTACTTACTCCCCAGCTATTATTATTAAGGTAATAATCCTCACATATATTACTGATTGTTTTACTAATTTGTTTATACACTATATGAGACATTCCAAAGTGGCAGCTTTGTTTTGAAATGTTGCTTCTGAAAAACAACTGGAATTAGCCTATAATTGCATCACTGGGAAAGCACTAGGTTAGAAATAGTGACAAAGAAAAAACACTGCAGAATCCAATGCTTTTCACATACTAAATTAGCTTTCCTTTTAAAGCATATAATGTATCAACTGGCTGCCTCTTATATGAACAAATGAAGCTGCCTTATACTGACTCGGGCTGTTGACCCACATTGCTCAGTATTGCCTACACCAGTGTTCCTCAAACGTTTTGACTGCAACCCTAAATACAGTTTTTTTTTTCCTCTCCGGTGACCTATGGAGTTGGTACAGGTTGATGATGATGATGATGATGATGATGATGATGATGATGATGATGATGATACCGTATTGGTCCGAGTATAAGACTCACTTTTTTCTCCTAATTTAAGTTTTTTAACTAGGGGTGCGTCTTATAATCAGGCAGTTGCAATTTAATGCCAGTGATTTAATTAATTTTTTTTTAATAGCACCAAACTTTAAGGGTGCGTCTTATAATCAGGTGCGTCTTATACTCGGAACAATACGAGTAATAATAATAATGTAAAAAACCGCTCAGGAGCACTTGGCAATGACGACATCACCATCGCCGGGTTCTGGAGCACCGAGAGGGAAGCTGCACGGGGCTTCGATTCTAGCTCCATTGGACGTGCAGATTACAGGGAACACAGCTTCCCATGACACTCAGGAACATCCACGGGAACCTTGTTTGGGTCACAACCCCTGGTTTAGGAGCCTCTGGTCTACACTAACTGGCAGGAGGTCTTCCGGGCATGAGACCAACTGGGTTAGCCACGGATTGAAGCTGGGACATTCCACGTACAAAAAGCACATGCTCTAACACTAAATTACAGCCCCTCTTCTTATGTTAAGTTGCAAGTCATCTTGCTATGATTCTTATTGAAAGACGGGATATAAAAACACCAAATAAGTCAAATTTCCAATCTCAACTGAGAACATCGTTTTAAGCATAAAACATTTGCAAAGCTTTGACTTTGTAATAAATACTGGAGCCATTTCCAAGATGTAAACAAAAGGATTCTTGCTTCAAGTGAATTTCCTAAGAACCTGTTGTTGAACTCCACTTGAGAATAACTGACCTCTAAATCAATGCCAAAAACGAAGAATTCTTGCATACTAGAGGCTGTTAAACTCTGATTCACTGTGGGGTGTATGGTTTTGCTTTTTTACAAAACAAAACACCTGACCATAAGTTTCATATCATGTTTCAGTTCCATTCCAATAATGCTGGCACACACAACCTTAGTTCACCAGCACTACTATCCCCTGATGTCATCATGCTTTGCACGACTATAACCACCTTTGCTTTCGAAATGTCTTGGTTTGACCACATTCTCACAAACTGTGCCAAGGTCGCTTCACATCACTCACAGGCTACAGCCAAGTGGGTCAAACGTTAATACAGTACAAGTAAAGTATGGAAGTGAACATCGCTACCACCTGGAGCCATCACACTGGTCTTTTCCACCCAACTGGCACCTTGCTGGTAGTATCCAAAGTGTCTGCTGGAGTTGTGTGGGAAAATCTGACATGATCTGCCTTATGCAGTTGCTACGTTCACACATACTGTAATTGCCTGGGATGGCACTATAAGCAGATTCCACATGGCTCCAGGCATATGAAGGGAGCCTGAGGCATCTCACAACACTGACAACAAAACAAAACAACAACCTACTTGAAGGGACGTAGGGAAGTTAGCCATATCAATTGCACAGTCTGTGGTGGCCTTGGCCATCCATATGGACTAGTGGTGGGAGACTAACACAGGTCTCTTTTTTTTTTAATTGTAAAGGTATTTAATAAATATAGTATTTATACAATAGGTGTGTGGCTACTTTAACTGGGGTCTGCAGGGTTTGGATCCAAAATATTCTGTCGCGCCTCCTCCTCTACTGGCTCTGCAAGGCTCCACTAACACAGGTCAACAATCCCTGTCTGTGGGGCAGCACATTTGGCACCATAAAGTACAGCCGTTTTGCCTCACTGCAGAGATGCAGTATTTAGACCTTACTTTAGAGAAGGCAAAACGATAGTTTTTAAGAGTTATTTTATCAGTTTTACCCCCTCCTTTCCAAAAGCACAAGGCATCACACCACCATCAAACAACACAATTTAAAAACCACAATATCCACAAAACCATAACAGCAACTTATAAAAAAAAGATCTGACTTCAAAACTAAGACCATGCTTTTTTTTTTCTTTTTGTACAAGAGTACAGTATTCCAAGAATACGTAAGGTAGCATGAAACCTAAAAGCATGGAAGCTAATGAAAAATAATGTGGCAGCACTCCAATCTGTAAAGCAAGAAACAATCTGTAAATTCTAGATTAGCACGTAAAAAGACATTGAAAGATTACCTGAAGACTTAATATTAGGCATGTGGATAGCAACACTCTCTACACCCCAACACATTTGTTTGGATACAAGGAGCTGCTTGGGCATGCCTTGGACCTTTTTCGACTTTTTTTCCTTTTAAGTTCCTCATCATGGTTCATGCCATATACAGTACAAACGTCTTTGCCACTCAAAAGGAGGAAGTCCAAGATTCTTGAGCATGACCAAGCCCTTGGGTATATCGAAGTTGCTCTTTGGATTTAAGCCATCGAAAGGTGTTGGTTTCACAAAAAACAAAAAAGGCATGATTCAGTCAAAGTCAAACACTTTGAATTGCATTGATTTCAATGGGAAAATTAAGCATACGCTGTAAAACATGTACTGGTTGAACACTTCTGCCCTAATATGCCTACATGTTGAGTATGTCTACTACAACCCACCATGGGTTCCAGCTGGCTCTGTTCATCAAATAAGGCCAGTGAGGGCACACAGAGGCATCCTCAATAACTACTTCCCAGATGTGGAACTCATTCCTGAAATCTGGGGATGGCATGTGATATTTTTATGCAGTTAAGCACTTTCTTCCCCAAGTGGATATGCATAGGATCATTTCAATAATAGATTACTATTTTGAACATACGTTTCAGATGTTTCTAATATAGTCCAGATATCTGGATCATTTTATGGTGTTATAAATGGCTGTAATCACTGGGTGTACATCAAAAGCATCTGGTGGGAGCTGGTGCAAGAGAATAAGGCTGCTTCCACTCTGATCAGCTGCGATATAGGCCAAACAGGAAGTGCAACAGGAAGTACCTCATAGGAGAGAGTCTCCTGTTGATGTTTTTGTGTGATGGTGCCTCTATTCCTAGGCCAATTCTGCAGGTGTCCCCCCCCCCCGGGCTAGAGAAGAGAGAAGCTATCGCAGCAAGATCGCCCCTTGAAAGCATAGGTTGAGTAAGACCAGCCCTCAAATTCAGAGGCCTTATCAGCCACAACTCTTTTCATGTGGAAGTTTCTTTAAATATCCAAACCAGATAAGACAATGTCTTTTACTGGACCCATTTCTCTTGGGTTAAGATTATGAAAGAAAGTAGACTGAAATTCTTCATGTTCAATTCAAATGTTTGAGTATTTCTTTAAATACTGCATGACTTTCTTTGACAGAGTACTTATTACGCAAGTTATTGAACATCACATAAGAAAATGTCTGAGCCTGTATTCACATGAACAAAGGCAAGCAATATTAGCTACTTCTGCATACTTCTGTTACTTCTACATACCTTAAACTTCTTATACTCATTATACAGGTGGGCCCCCATATCCACTGATCCGTTATCCACGGTTTCAGTTATCCACGGATCGCGGGGACCCCCCCCAGGCTTTTACTTTTTTTCCCAGTAAGCTTCGTTTCTTCCTTAAACAAACAGGAGAAGCAGCTTCTGGCTGCTTATTACAGGCAAGTAGAACAAGACTAAGTCCTAGAGAGGTTCTGCAAGGTTAACAGAAACCTTGCAGAGCCTCTCTAGGACTTAGTCTCGTTCTACTTGCCTGCAATGGAGGCTGCTTCTCTGTTTGTTTTAAGGAAGAAACAAAGCTTACTGAAAGAAAAATAAAAGCTGGGGGGGCGCGCCTGCACACAGGGGAGGCAAGGTGGGGGGCTCTCAGGAAACCATGGAGGGGGTGTTCGCTCCTATCCACGGTTTCAAGTATCCACAGAGGGGCCTGGAACATAACCCCAGCGGATATGGGGGCAGTACTGTACTACGTACTTCTGTGCTGCTCACCCTTGTTCAGAACGACCGGTACTTTACACACCAGAAGGATCATGCTCAGAGATTACATATGAAGCTCCCTTACACTGAGTCAGACTATTGGTCCATTTTGCAGAGTCAATGTGGTGTAGTAATCTGCTGAAGTTAGACTCGGGTTCATATTGTCAGTCATAAAGCTCACTGGGTGATTCTGAGCCAGTCACCAACTCTCAGCCTAACCTACCTCAGAGGCTCTTGTGAGGCTAACAGCACAATCCTATCCAACTTACACCACCGGTGTAACCAGCAGGGGAGGGCAGGGCGGGAGGGAGGGGGAGGGCAGGGCGGGAGACTTTGGAGCGGAGGGGAGATTCAAATCTCCTTTGAATCCCCCTTTGGAGGGGATTTGAATCCCCTTTCTGTTCTGGGGCCTCCCGTTCTCGCTGCACCACTGGTTATACCAGTGGTGTAAATTGGATAGGACTGTGCTCCAAGTCGTATCCGGTGTAAATTGGAGAGGGAACAATCAGCTCTTTGGACACAGGATATTATTAATAAATTATTCCAGTACTATAACTGGTGGCAGCAATCTTCTCCAGTCGTACTGTCTCGTATACTGCATCTGCTGTCATGCCAGGAGAGAGGCCTGGAACCTTCTGCATGCAAAATGTGCCCCCTTCCACTTAGCTAAGTATTGCTCAAATACTCAAGTATTGCTCAAAGTCTCCTCAAAAGTATGGTTATCTCAGTGTTTATTGCTTTGCTTTCTGGAGAGGAAATTTTCTAGTTAATAAGAACATAAGAAGAGCCCCGCTGGATCAGGCCAAAAGCCCATCTAGTCCAGTTTCCTGTATCACACAGTGGCCCCACCAGATGCCTCAGGGAGCACACAGCCAACAAGATAACCTGTTTCCTGCTGCCACTCCCCTGCACCTGGCACAATTATGGACAATTATAATTCGAGTGTGGAGGTTCCCATGGCATGTAACAATCTGCAATGATTTGGGAGTTATGGGATTTTCAGCCATGTAAAGTTGGAATGAAGAAATAAAGTTCTTACTAAAACCAGTGGTCTGTAGAAATTCCTTGAGACGAGGTAGCAGCTGTGAGCGCTAGTATCTTCAGGATTATCCAAAGCAGAACCACAGGCAATGACTTCAAACTGACGTTTCAACCCTCGCTTGGGTTTTCTTCAGAGCTATTGCTCTGAAGAAAGAGCTATTGCTCTGAAGAAAACCCAAGCGAGGGTTGAAACGTCAGTTTGAAGTCATTGCCTGTGGTTCTGCTTTGGATAATCCTGAAGATACTAGTGCTCACAGCTGCTACCTCGTCTCAAGGAATTTCTACAGACCACTGGTTTTAGTAAGAACTTTATTTCTTCATTCCAACTTTACATGGCTGAAAATCCCATAACTCCCAAATCATTGCAAACAATTATAATTGATCACAATTATAGTTCATTATGGACAACGGACAACTAGGGATTCTCAAGAGTAAGTAGTCATGTGAATGTATCTATATAGTACATACTTTTGACCCAATCCAGCACGTGAGAAGCAGCCACATTGAATTGGCTGGATGTTCCTCTTGATGCCCATAAGGAAGAGCACCACCATGTAGTTCCACTAAGTGTTCTGCGCGGCTGGTTGACCATGACTAGACCTGGACCAGGGCTTCTGTGCTCATATACAACATAACATACCAAGATGTCTCTTATATCACTTAGCAGGGTCCTCTCCCAATTTTAATACATTTGTCTTTGAAGGGATGACTTCTCTTTTACTACTAAAGGCTTCAGTCCCTCACTTAAAAAATACATAGACGTTGCTGTAAACAGCCCTGCTGGTGTTTATTTTGGGTCGGCTGTACTGAGAAAAAATGATAAATGTTTTTACTGGAAGCCAGCTGCTTCAATCTTAGCTCCGACTTTCCTCGCTTCCTTTGACATTCAAGTGAGAGTACAGCTGCAATAAATGTGACTCCTCACAAGATGTGCAGATGTTAACATTACTGTAGGACATCAAGAAACATTTCAAAACTCTTGTAAGCACTGACAAAAGTTGCTCCATTACCACACTACCTTCTCTACAATCCTATTCAGCAACATCAGTGTCTTCTAAAATAGTATAAGGAAACACACACACACACACACACACACACACACACACACACACACACACACACACACACACACACACACACACACCCCTGTCAGTGCTAATGACTAGATCTAAATGTGTTACTAATAAACAGGAATTGGATTCAAGTCAGTAGACAACTGAAGTCTGAATCTGGAAAGAAAGTAAAACGTACTCTTTACAGTAGATTTTAATGCAACCATGAGTTCTTATCTCATTCAGATGCATTATTTTATGACGAAAGATACTCTTCTGCTCCATCAAGAAATACATAAAGCAATGTACGAAACAAGAATTTAAGAATCAACTAAAATAATTTAGAAGTTTCACAAATAAGAGCTGAAAGCTTGTCTAAAAGCACAAAAGGAAAAATAAAACCCAAGGTTTTGGATCTGGAGGAATCCAAAGAGGTTATTCACTCATGGAACAGGACTTCCCCCCCCCCCCCCAAGGATGGTATCAGGGGTTGGCCAGATTGAGCATGGGCCAAGGTCCCATGCCCATCATGGGGCTCACCTAGCCAGATCAACTCCTGAACCAGTGGTAATGCCCAGTGTACCCCCAGGAGGCATGGGGCCCCATGAATGTCCAATTCAGAGCCCCCAGAAATCTAGTGCTGGTATTGTTGGCTCTCTCCCTCCAGCTGATATGGAAGTTTGGGGAACACTCAGGAAGAGTGTACAGTAGGACACTAGGGGTTCCTGATAGAGAGGGGAAAGAGCAGAAATTGAACCTCCCTCACCTTACATGAGTGGAAGTGCCTTTCCACTTAACACAACTGCCCTCTGGATCCAACTCATGCACTGGGCACATTTGAAATTAAGGATGTAATATAAAAGAACATGATCACTTACTTGGAAGAAACCCATTGATATCAATAGGATTACTCTGAAGTATAATAGAGTATGGCACAGTGGTGAAGTCTTTGATAGTGACAGGCTGAACTACTCAGGTATCATAAAATGCTCACAAACAGGATGAATGTTTCAGCAAAATATAAAAGCTTCCTCTGCAATGCACATTGTTCACATCTATTTCACATTCACACAGCAGGACACATCTTGCACAGTGAGACATCACTAACTCATCCACAGTGTACGGTGGAGGTGAGCACATATACACTGCACATTCTCCAGCAGTGAAGATTTACAAATGGTTCTGTAAACAGGAGTAAAGAGTGTTGCCTAAAGATTCCCTACTTGTAGTAGCAGTAACAGACTTTTTTTTTGAGTGAGTAGGGATCCCAAGTCTCTTTCCCAGAATAAATAATTGGCACATGAACTAATAAAAGTAGACCCCTGTCTCGCTTCCTTATGTACAAAAAGAAAATTCCCCATTTTAAGTGAACATAGACTTTTCTGTACATCTGCCCATCTCTATCTCTTTTAAAATTAGGCAGTCATTTATTTACAAGACTTCTATTCTGCCCTCCTCCTGATAGTCTCCTATCAGTCTCCTGAGCCAGGATGGTATAGTGGTTTGGGAGTCGGACTTAGACCTGGAAGATCCAGGTTCAAATCCCCGCTCAGCCATGAAGCTTCCTGGGTGACCTTGGGCCAGTCACTATCTCTCAGCCCCACCTACCTCACAGGGTTGTTGTGAGGACAAAAAAAGGAGGGGAGGAAATATGTACACCACTCTGAGCTTCTTGGAGGAAGGGTGGTATAAAAATGTGAATAAATAAATAAATAAATAATAGTGGGGTGTGCAGGGCAGCTTACAACATTCGCTAAAAATACAAAAAGTAGTAGCCAACACACAATTAAAAACAATACAGAAACTTAAATGCAGCAACAGTACAGTATCTTCTGTACAGTACTACCAACTCCTGTCCACTATTGCAGTGGTGGACCACAATTTCAGCACATTCTGAGATGAATTTTGTGTTCAGAACCCAAAAGGGAGGGAGAGCTATCAGTGTAGGCTAACCATGTTTCAAACCTCTATTCAGAGAATTACTCGCATAGTAGATTTTAACCTGTGCTGTGTTGTTCAAATGGGACGAGGCAAAAACAGGACAATAAACAGAAAGCAAAAGAGACACAGAAAGCTACCAGAGATTGTCACTTTCCAGCAACATCACTGGGCCTCCCTACACATAGGAGGCCTCCCCCAAGAAAAGTAGGCAAGACTCCCTGGGCAGAGCACCTCGAGGCCCACAGTGACCCTTCATCTTTACTGCTACGTACTTTCTTGCCTCATAAAACAGAGAACTCAGAAACCACAACTAGCATATGATAAGCCTACAGGGCTAAACCATGGCAATCCAAAATTACCAAGAGGTCTAGCATGACTTCTGAGAAGTAATAATTTGTAGGAATCGACAGCATAATCTGAACCAGAACCCCAGGAGAATTGGAGGATACGAAATTCAGATGATGTGAAAATTCAGTGTGTCTTTACTTTCACAAAAGAGAACTAGAGTCAACTTTCTTCAGGGGAAAATGAAATAGGCAGGAACAATCCCCTCACAAGAGTCCACTAGCACCTGGGGGCCTTCCCCCTGCAAATAGGTGAATGAATGAATGATTCATTGTTTGACAATGTTTACAGCATTTCTATCCTGACAGATAAAAGCTTGAACCTGGAAGAACAGGCTTGGATATCGATTTGCTGGATGGCTTTTTGGCAAAACTCTCTTTCAGACTCAACCGTACAATAGAAACAAATAGAAAAAGCTTTCTTCATTTCAGCAGGGTTTAGGATAACTAAATGAATGGAGATGGCTGAGATGTAGTATCTGGTGGTTTGCTCCCTCTGACTATAATCTCAGGCATGTTGATTCAGAAACAGTGAAATCGATGGCACTTCCTTCCAATTAAGGCCAATACTCAAAATCACTCTTTAACACTCTTGAACAACGTGGTCATACTTGTCATTGTTAAAGGATGTTGTGTTTTTCATTCTTTACTTACAGGATATACCTTACGGGGAGAATGCACTTTAAAAATTGAGAACATGGAACCAGAAGTGGTGGTTTTGTATGAACACTGAGTAGGAGGGCAAGACCTTGTGCATGTTGCAAGTAGTGCTGTTTTTTCCTGTTTAGCTCCTTCCGATGTCCGTTTTGATTGTTGTGCTGTTGTGCCAACGCATTTGACTTTGTGCCTATCACTATTAGATGTATTCTTAGATGGGAATTTTTTTATGAATTGTTTTAAGTTGCATTTCATTGTTAACTGTCTTAGCAGCTGTTACAGCTGACTATAAACATAATATAAATATAATAAGTAAATACTGAGAGCCATGTTCAAACTTCCAACAGTTACACAAGATCAGTTCCATGAAACTTACGTGGGTTGAGAACTGTGTCCTAAGAGGAAAATAAAACCTTTTGCTGCATGTTAGCTCTTTCAATCAATGGGATTAGACAGAAAGTGATATATCTGAAGTATAAAACAAAAGATAAGCGGGATTGCTTTCTGATTTGCTTTTGGGTGCTTGAAATCTATCTTGGCTTGTTTTTCAAAATTAGAAACTATTTACTGGCAAAATAAGGCACATACTTGGTTTTTTGTGAATAAGGATACAACTATCTTTACAATGAAAACTGTCTGGGTTACAAGGATACAACTGCTTTAAGTCTTAGATTTCTTTATATTAGCATGCACTTTATAAAAAAAAATTAATCTGCTTTCCGTTAATCAAACAGAGGATAGGGAAGTTCAAGTGCTGGAAAAGCCTACGTTCTGTTTAAGATGGCAACAACAATATAATGTGTTTGTTTCCTTGTATCTGTGAAGTCTCCTGAGGAATTCCTCCATCGATGAAACATGCGAATGAGCTAGGAGAGGTAAGAAGAGCGATGGCAGCATCTGTTGCAGCATTCAGCCGACACAGTTAAGAGTGGTTTGGCAGAGATGGTTCCTCTCTCAGCATGAAGGAGGCAACTGTGATTTATGGAGAAGAGGGGAAAATGGGATATTTATATGTGCCTGTGTCTCAAAGCACCTATGCACTGTGGCATTTCATAGATGGTCATGTCATAAATTATACTATAGAAGCTGTTCATTTCAAGAAATCACCAAACCAATGCAAGCTTCAATGGCATGCATGTAGATGATGAAATATTAGTATGTTGAACCAGCTGTCACACTGGGGTTCTATCAGCATTCCCTGACAGACAGGATTGCCTTAGAAACCTGAAAACATCAGACACTCTCTAATAGCTAGCGTACTTCTTGTAGTCACATTTTGATGACTCCAAATAAATGTTATTGTGTTGATTAGCCTACAACCTCAAGGTCTTTAGCACTTTGAAGTCCAGTTTTGGAGAACAGTCCAAGGATATGAAGAAAAGATCTTTCTAGAAGAACTGAAAAAGGATAGAGTATGAACGCTGAAACAATGACTAGTAGGGAGAAGGGGAAGAAGCGAAGAAACCATGCATGAGGCATAGAGTTCTAAAGCTCACCTATGATCCCCTGAAGACTCACTGACCAGTCTCCGCCTATCCATTTTCAAACTTTTGTCTATGGCTTGGACCCAAGTGTTTTGAACTGAAGACTATGTTAACAAGGACTAGACAAACGTGAGGTTTTAAAATTCATATTGAGGTTTCAGATAATTATTTGCAAGATACACTTCTACAGCAGCCAACAGATGAATGAAATACATCCTCAGTAAAGAGCAATATGTACCATGTTGCTGTTCAGTATAAGGTACAGTACAATGTAAGATGTAACCACATGAATTAAATGCTGATGTCACAGAAGGTTGCTATGATCCTCAAGTAATTCAGAGTTGCAACTCCTATAACAAATCTTTCTCCGAGGTGCAATAATTCTTAGAGCATTTTAATCACATTCTTTGTCTTCCCAGGTCAATGTAATTAACTATGAACTCAACCGTCAGAAAATGTGAAGACAGCAATATTTGGGTTACAGGAGTTAATGGAAAAATAGGGATGAAGGCAGCAGCACTAGATGGCACAATACGAGGACAGATAGTTGACAATATTAGACTGACAATACAACAAACCCGTGTTACATTTGTAGTCAGGGCTTTTGAACCAGTGGTACTAGTACCACTAATACTATTTCACGATGTGGCAGGTAATTGGACCCCATGTCATAGTGACCATGTGGCACTGACCACGTAACCCGACCCTTGCTGGAAGTGGAGTTGTCTGTGGTGGTGGTGCAACAATGGACAAGATGTGGCTGTGCCTGCAAAAATGGTACTTGGAAAAGTCCTGGTCTAAGTATTACAACATTTAATGAGGGTGCATCTTCTCAGAACATGAATACTTATAAAAAGTAAGATATGTAGTGAGCTTTAGTGAGTGTTTAAGTGTCCCCAAATTCTTTTATTTGTGTGTTAACAGCTCACATCTTATTTCAAGCTTGGCATAGGTTACAGTGCAACACACATTATCCAAAGAGATATCACAGTAAATAAAATTGTTGTTGAAAGTCTCATGTCTCATTTTTAAAGTCGTTTTATAAGTTACGTAGGAATCTGCCTTCTACGGACTTAGACCATTAGTCTGTCTAGCTCTCTATTGTCTATATGCTGACAATAGGCAAGGTTTCAGATGGGTCTTTTCCCAGCCCCAGCTGGAGATGCCAGGAGTCAACCTGGCACCTTCTGCAGGCAAACCACGTGGTCTACCACTGAACTCTTGGAATGTGGGGGTCTAAATACGTAACTAAGGCTTCTGCCCCTTTAAAATATTTCAAAAACGGGAGCCTTCTTTACAGCTACAAAATATTTTAAAGAGAAATATTATACATTGTGCATGCACATATGCCCTTTTACACTTGACTAAAGGTTTGTGGTTTTTATACTGCGCTATATCTGCCCAGTTACAAAGACAAAATCGGCATGTTGGATACAAAGCTGTGCAAGACCAAATCCAGGCTTTTTTGTTGTTGTTGTTTTTACCAATAGCAATTATAAACCTGGAAAGAATATCTTTTCAGTGCTAGCATATACACAAAATTGCAAACGGGGGGGGGGGCACATCCCACCATTACAAATCTGCCTGTTCATCATGACATAAGAGGAATAAACAAGATTGAAATGCAGAAGGAGGATCCAAGAAAAAGAATGCCTCAATTAATATGCAAGTGATGCTTTCTTGCCTTGAATACATTATGAACTTGCAGCATGCTAATATGCCATGCTATCATAAGCACCAGATGGAACGGTAGGCAGTAGATGTCTCATCAGACCTCAAGAAGATGTATTAATGTTCCTACTCTCTCTCTCTCCCCCCCCCTTCCCTTTTTCTCCTTCCTTCAAACTGGAACCCCTCAGCTCTGTCCACATTTCCTAGCATCAGGCACCTGCTCCCACAGCAAACTTCTCGGGGTTACTTCAGCTTCACCACGTGGTGCCAGAGCATCCTTTCCAATCTATTTTATTTCATAAGGCAAAGGCCACAAGATGTGTCAGGCTGTGCTTACTGAAGAGTATCAAGTACAAAAGATAATAACGGAAGATAAATGATAAAGGGGAGAGAAGACATCTAGTTTAAAACTCGCACAAATTGTCTTCAATTATGCACAAGCAATGTGGCATGCTTCCCCCCCCCCCCCCGTCTCTCCTACTCTCCTACGAGAGTCAAGGGGAGGGAATGACAAATGGTGCATATACTAAATGAATGTGTGCTTCCAAATACTGGCAGTTCTCAAAACTCTGCTGCAGAGATTAAGTTTGAACTAAAACTTCCTCCGACTTTTCATAGGCTGAAACTCTTTTGGAAAGGTTTCAAAGAATGTATTGAAGACTTTTATCCAGAGAGTCAAGCCATTAAAAATTTGGGTTCAGGTCCAACTCAGATTAATCCGAACTGTTTAAAACTTTCCAGCTCATTTCTAGTTCAGACACGGGCTGCACAATCCTCCATAACTTTGGAGTGGCAGGATGCGCACTCCGCCACTCCAAAGCGTCACAAGCGTGCGGGAAAGCATGTTTGCGACAACTCACTCCACTGCCCTCCGGACATGGCACCCACTGGAAGAGGTGAGTTCTGCACCGGTTGGTGTAGGGGCGGGGGATGGCAGGCAGGGGTGTGGAGGGAGGGGGACCTTTGGCTCTGCCGGGAGGGGGCGGGGATATCGCCTATGCAGTTTGCCAATATGCTCAGCCCGCTCTCGGGCCTGGTTGGCCTTACTCCCCCACACCGAATGTATGTCAGCTTCAGATGTACAGCCCATAGGGCCCTGGCCAGCTTGCACCCAGGAAAGGGGACAAACGTCCCCTTCTCCCAAGGTGCTCCTGGGCTGCCCCAGGGCAGACCGGGAATGGCATAGGATACAGCGGCCAGCCCTTTAGGCCGGCCGTGTATCCTTACACAGGATTGTGCCATAACTTCAATAAGTGGTTTACAGCGCAGTAGGATTTCCAGCTTAACCAGTTTAGATTGCAAGTGGAAGAGGGTGATATTCTTCTGCATGAAATGAATCTAAACTGGTTCACAACCGATTCGAAGTGATTAACAGCGCAATCCGACTTAACTTTTGTGCCGGTGTAACCAGCGGCGCAGCGAGAACGGGAGGCCCCAGAATGGAAAAGGGATTCCAATCCACCCCCCAAAGAGGAATTCAAAGGGGATTTGAATCCTCTTTCCGTTCTGGGGCCTCCCGTTCTCACAGCGCCGCTGGTTACACCGGCACAAAAGTTAAGTCGGATTGCGCTGTTAATCACTTCGAATCGGTTGTGAACCAGTTTAGATTCATTTCATGCAGAAGAATATCACCCTCTTCCACTTGCAATCTAAACTGGTTAAGCTGGAAATCCTATACACACCTGAGAGTAAGTTCCACTGAATACAATGGGACTTGTTTCTGAGTAAATATGTATAGGATTGCACCGTAAAAAAGTTAAAATGATCTAATTTGAAGAAAATATTTTGAGCTGTTTATTTTTTAATGCATTCAACTGTTTTTACAAACAAAATATGCACAACAAAAAAATAAAACGTGACACATACAATTGGAAGTTGAGTGCTGGAGTTTTGAATCACTTATTTTGAATGGTGATCACTTCTTGTAATTAGGACTTAGGTTCAGTGTCAAGGCAACTAACAGCGAAATCCTAACCAACTTTCCAGCGCCAGTGCAGCGCAATGCAGCAAATGCTTTAAGGTGAGGGAAACAAATGTTCCCTCACCTTGAAGACGCCTCCATGACTGCCCCCGCACCGCAAAATGCAGTGTGCACCCTGTTGGCACAGCTGCATCGGCGCTGGGAAGTTGGTTAGGATTGCGCTGTAAGACATTTTAGGTTCCGGTTCAGTTCCCATTCACTAGGGCAGTGTTTCTCATACTGTGGGTCGGGACCCACTTGGTAGGTCGCGACCTGATTTCTGGTGGGTCCTGGAGAGCCTCCAATGAAAACAGGGGTGATGGAAAGATCAGGTAAGTAATTGCCTCGAGCCCTGAGGCTATTCAAAAATCAGATAGCTGCTAATTGCCCTGCAAACAGCTGAGCTCCTGCAGTTTCAAGCTTGTGCAAATATAGGGAGATAAATGTTTGAGCGTCTTATTTCAGTTTTTTTCCCCCAAGTCTGTCAATGACAGGTGGGGCAGGTGAAAGCAGGGTCACATAATTACGCCCCTCAAGCCTTGAGGGTATTCATTATGAGAATTCATTATGCCTCATTATGAGAAATGGATTGAGGTTTTTTTTTTAAAAAAATCAAATAATTATTACTTGTAAATAAATAAATAAAAATATTGTTTCTTTCGTGATCATTTTTTTAAAGTCTTGTAAAGCTAGGTGGGTCCCGATATATAGTGTCATTTTAAGAAGTAGGTCCCAGTGCTAAAAAAGTTTGGGAACCACTGTACTGGGGGGGGGGAAATCTCAGAACTGGTCTAGGTTTGGTTTGCCTTCCTGTCGATATCCTTTCTATAGGCTGAGTAACTGTTCAGTATTCAAGAAGGTGGTAAAGTCTGTCCAACTGATCCCCATCTTAAGAAGCATGTTAATCAAGATCATTTCTCTGGGCAGGATCAAACTCAGAATGTATGGCCCTTAGTGGTCCACAGTTTAAATAACTGTCCAGCTGTTAAACAGATGACTCTATAGGTGAAAACAATTTATTTAAAAAAATTATACCCCACCTTTCCTATGCCGAGGCAAATGCCCAAGGCGGTTTACAACAGTTAAAATACATAATTTAAAAAAGTACATAGAATAAATTAAAAAACAATAAAATCCACTGGTGGGTAATAATGTGAAGCAGAAAAACAACAGGGCAGAACATACTGAGGCACTGGAGGCAGACAACCACCAAAACGCAAGACGAAAACCCATCACCCAAAAACGCAAGACGAAACAAACATTTTGAGCCCTCGCCGAAAAGTCATGAGGGAAGGGGTGGTTCTCAGATCCCCTGGTAGGGAGTTCCACAGTTGTGGCGCCACAGCAGAGAAGGCTCGCCCACGTGTTGCCACTCCCCTAACTTGTGCTAGAGGTGGCACCCGCAGGAGAGCCCCATCAGATGACCTAAGAGAGCGGGCCGGAATGTATGGGAGAAGGCGGTCCCTCAGATATCCTGGACCCAAACCATGAAGGGCTTTAAAGGTCATTACCAGCACCTTGAATTGGGCCCAGAAGCGAATGGGCAGCCAGTGCAGCCGCTGAAGCAGCGGTTCAACAGAGTCAAACCACCTAGCTCCAGTAACCACCCGGGCCGCCGCATTCTGCACTAATTGCAGCTTCCGAACCGTCTTCAAGGGCAGCCCCACGTAGAGCGTGTTACAGTACTCCAGTCTTGAAGTCACTAAGGCATGGACCACTGTGGTCAGGTCCGATCGACTCAAGTACGGCCGCAACTGGCGCACCAGCTGAAGCTGGGCAAACACACCCCTGGCCACAGCCACCACCTGGTTTTCCAGGGAGAGCTGTGAATCCAGAAGTACAATTCAACCATCCACGTTTAAAAACATATCCCAGATGAACAAGTAACTTTGCTGAGCAATTTACTGACATTTTAAAAAAAAATACAGTATTAAATAATAAGTATGATTGTCCAGATTTACGGTAACCTTAATATGCTTTACAAGGAACAAATTGGACCAATATTCTTATAAATTCCATCTAGAACACTTGCTCAAATTCCCATTTTTAATAAAGGATAAAAAGTAGTCCTTTGTCTACCTCAGTTGGTTATGATTTGTGACATTCAAAAATGCACTACAATATTATCTGATTTGAGTAAATATAATTAATGAAAGGTCAGTGTGAGATTTGCTTCTTCAGGATAAAATCTACACAAGTCTTGGATACAGCAGATTTAACTCTGCTGTAGCAAGGAATGGAGAAAAATTAAGCAAGATGAAAAAGCTATATTTTAAACATAGTTCCTGATCATAATGACAAAAACCTACTTTGATTTTTATTTACCAAGCTTTTATTTCAGAAGGAGAATTCCCACTGGGTCATCCATCAGAGTACATATTGTATATCTAGAGTGGCAAGACAGCAAAAACACTTACTGCCAAAAAATGCTAAACACTTTTGACAAAACTGGAGAGTCTTGGAGAGTCAAACAGTGAAACTTTTCTCCTCAGACTTGCATCAAAACCAGTGGTACAGCCTAGTAAATCTACTCGGAAATGTAGCAAAATATACTGATTTAAGGGATAAAACAAGTGTTCTAGCTACCTCAGAACAGGATCAGAAAGATGATAGTAGCCATTTTGAAAGGGCCAGGTTATTCAAAATCTGGGCATTGATGAAATCTAGGGATAGGCGTTATTGACTAATCATGTTGGAGAAAGCACATTCAGGGCCCAGTCCTATCCAAATTTCCAGAGCCAATGCAGACCCAAAATAAGGGAACAAAAGTTCCCTTACCTTGAGGAGGTCTCTATGACTGCCCCCACTGGAGGATGCAGCACACGCCCCGTTGGCATGGCTGCACCAGCGCTGGAAAGTTGGATAGGACTGGGCCTTTAACCTAGTAATCATCAGGAGGACTTGGGCTGCTAAAACTTCAGGTAACAAGATAGTGCTCACACGTACGGGTAAATTACAAAGAGCTATTACCTCAGCAGAATCTTTTTCACAGCTCAACTAACTGAAATAAATGCTGGCACAAAATTTCAGTGATTGTGAATTCTTTACAAATCTCCTTATGAAAGGTCCTGATATTCCCACTAAAAAATGCCCCTTCCCCTGAAAATAGAAGACTGCAAGAAACAGCTTGACAAAAACCTAAGATAAAAAACCAAGAAATAATCATATTTATAATAATTAGGAAATGCCCAGTTAGATTAGATGGATCAAAGGTTCGTCCAAGTCCAGCATCCTGCTTCCCACTGTGGTCAACCACATGCCCCAGAAAGCCCACAAGCAGGCACCATACTCCTCTTGCTCCCCAGAAACTGGCACTCTCCATTTGAGCCTGGAGGATCCAAATGGCCATTTTGATTAGAAGCCATCTGCACTCAACATTTTCACATACGTTATCTCAGAATTCGTAGAACATCCTATAAGATAAGCAAGATTATTCCTCCTTCCCCATTAGAGGTGGGAAGATGAGGCTAAAAGATGGCCAGTCAGTTTGAAGCTGAAGAGACACGTGAGCCAGGGGGCAACACAACCTATATTTTTTGGCTTTAACTATTACACAGTGCCATTGTCTGAAATACCAGTCATGCCTTTTCAACAGGGATGTGGATAAAGTCTCTGACTCTAAGTCTCGAGTCAAGTCCCAAGTCTTTGCCCACAAGTCCCAAGTCTTTGGCTGCAGGTTCCTACCTATTTAATGGGGAAACGGTTTTAAACCTGAATAAAATTCGACTTGTCATAAAAGGCTCCAAGTCTTGAATCAAGTCTTTCGAGTCTTTTACAATCACCGAGTCAAGTCCGAGTCAAGTCATTGACGCGACTTGAGTCCAACTCGAGTCCAAGTCAATAGACTCAAATCTACATCACTGCTTTCCATGCAGCGTTGAACTGATATGACCACTGTAATGCCCATCCTAAGCAGACATGCACCATTACAGCAAGTCTGTGGACCGTTAGCATGAAAGAAGGAAGATGGTAGACCTCTGACTTCCTGTTTTTATGCTCCTGTTTTTACTGTCGCCATGATCTTCTTAATCGATTTTTAGATATTGTTTTTATTAATTTTCATTAATTGTTTTTTACTGTTCTAAAATGTTTATTGTATTTTTTGTATGTGTTTTTTTCTGTTGTAAGCCGCCTTGGGTCCCTTCGGGGAGAAAGGCGGGATAAAAATACTGTAAATAAATAAATAAAATAAATAAGTCAGAAAAAGGGGGGGTTGTCAAACAGGGCATATATATTTTTATTTCTATTTTCAAATTTCAATCCCAAAGGCAAAAATTAATCCCAACGGCTCTCTTTTTATATCGCCTAGTAAATTGCTTGTATTCAACTAGAAACAATGTACTGTAGTGGCTAAGGGACTGAACAGCAAATCAGGACTTTCTCAATTCAAAACTCACCCCTGCCATGAGCTCACTATGTGGCCTTAATAACCAAGCCACTCCCTCTCAGCCTCAGTTGCCCAGGTGCAATATGGAGATTATAATACATACTTCCTTACAAGGTTGCTGCAAGAACTCAACAAGACAATACATGGAAAGTGTTTTTCCTGTTCAGAAAGCATTTGGCAAATGCTATGTTATTCAACAGGCCAGCGGGTGGCGTAGTGGGTTAAACCGCTGAACCATGAGCTGTCGATCGAAAGGTCGGCAGTTCGAATCCGCAACGGGGTGAGCTCTCGTTGCTTGGCCAGCTCCTGCCAACCTAGCAGTTCCAAAGCATGTTAATGCAAGTAGATAAATAGGTACCGCTTGCGGGAAGGTAAACAGCGCTCCGTGTTCCAGCCGCATGCTACACGCTGCGGCAAGGAGAGCCATGCCGCCACATGACCACGGAGGCGTCTTCGGACAACGCTGGCTCTTAGGCTTTGAAATGGGGATGAGCACCACACCCTAGAGTCGGACACGACTGGACTTAATTGTCAGGGGTCACCTTTACCTTTGTGTTATTCAACCAACATTACTATCTTATGCCTGGCCTAAGAAACTTACAAAGTGGCTGGAGGTTATCAAATTGAAACTGAATCCAAATAAGACAGAGACTCATGACATTTGAAGAGGTGAGATTGCCATTCTAGATGGAGTCTCATCGCCCACGCCAGAAGAATCAGGCTAACAGCTTAGAAATGTTCTTTGACCTGACTGCACTTTTCAGTTCCAAGATCACAGCTGTAGTTGTGCCTGGTCCATGCGAGTTCTCCCTTGACCACTGGAAGACAACCTCCCTAACTTCCCATATTAGTTACTGTAATGCATTGTGTCTGCACAGCGTTCTTGAAAAATGATCAGAAGCTGCAGCTGTTGAAGAATATCTGGCTTCAAATGGGACCAAGCCATGGAAATAATACTTAAGAACATAAGACCCCTGTTGGATCAGGCCAAAGGCCCATCTATTCCAACTTCCTGTATCTCACAGTGGCCCACCAGATGCCTCAGGGAGCACACAAGACAACAGGATACCTTATCCAGTTGCCACCTCCCTTGCATCTGACATTCAGAGATAGCCTACTTCTAAAACCAGGAGGTTGCTTATGGCTTGTAACCTGTGATGGTCTTTTCCTCCATAAATCTGTCCAATCCCCTTTAAAGGCATCTAGGCCAGGTGCCATAATCACATCCTGTGGCAAGAGGTTCCACAGATTAATTACTTGCTGGTTAAATAAATATTTTCTTTTGTCTGTTCTAACTCTCCTGCCACTCAATTTTAGTGGATGTCTGCTGGTTCTGGTGTTGTGCAAGAGAGAAAAGAGTATTACTCTATCCACTCTCTCCATCGCATGCATAATTGTATATGCCTCATTCATGTTCCCCCTCAGGCACCTTCTTTCTAGTCTGAAGAGCTCAAACGCTGTAGCCTTTCCTCAGAAGTAGGGTTGAAAAATATTTTTTTCTAGACCAGGATAGAGTGCATGTTGCACGGTGCCAAGCAAGTTGTCAGCTCTCTCCCTCTTTCTCTCTCTCTCTCTCTCTCTCTCTCTCTCATATACATATACACATACACATATAAAGTCCACATAGATCCACAAAAAATTAAAATCTTCAAAATAGAAAACTTTCACAATTGAGGGGAAAAAGGGCCAAGAACGTTTGGGTTAAACTTTGAGATCTACACGTATGTGTTACTCAAGATCAGAATCATAGACAGGATAGGGCTGTGGTGGTGGTGGTGGTAGTAATAATAACAGTAATAATAGTAATAATGTGGGTTGTAACATTTATGCACTCTTATGCATTTTGTCCAAATTCTCTTTAATTCATCCAGAAGTATGACTTTAAGTAAAAATCTATTTTCTTTGAACCACAATAAGATGCTGAGCACCGACTGGGCATCAATTCACACCTGGTCAAAAAATGGCCACTGTACATCCTTGACCCTGTTGCTAGGTTGACGTCAGGTAAGGAAGAAGCAATCTGCTTAGGTTCCTAAATGTCAAAATCTGGAAATTAAACATTACAGGTTTGGCTACAACTCTACTGAGGCATGACTAAGACAGGTGGTTTAAGTTAATTTAAATCAAGTCCACCTTGCAGTAATTTACATGATCATATGAGAGGAGAGTATAAAAGGCGAGGTAAAAAGGACAGAACACAGAGTTGTTGAAAAAATGCTACCCCTTCTCTGAACAAACCTTTTAGTTTACACCTTCAAGCTGTTGCCCATAATTTAAGGTTGGCACACATTCAGCATTTGATTGCTGCAACATTGTGATGACTTGCATTTGTGCAGGGGTCATCATGGACACACAGACTGAGCTCCTATATCACCTCTAAGGTCAGTACCAACATTTTGAAGAAAGCAAATCTGCATGCCCCTAACTCACATCACCTGAAACAATGTTTTTTCCATGGAAACAGCCACACATTCAGTCCTCAGAGCCTTGTTCATGTGACCAACTGGGTATCCTGAACACATGGTGGAGGAGGGAAGAGGGTTGTGATGGCAGGGTCTACCTCTGACTTCCAAATTCACCTGTGAAAAACCACTGGGTCTTGGAAGTCAGATCACCACATCCCCCATTCATTCTCCATGTGTTCTCGGTCATGAGGACTGGGCTAGAAAATAGAATAACCAAATGTCAAGAAACCACGTGATGTACATGTATGTATGAACTACTAGGCCTCAGATTTCCTTTCACCTACATACTGCTGAGTAATAGCATCACCCCAAAACACCATTCTGTGTGCTCGTAGGGTGTTGTGACCTCATTTATTATTGAAACCCATTCATTATTTACACTATACAAATGGAAAAAAAGGTCCGGTCAAAATTAAGGCCCAATATGCAATATACAGCTTGGGGGGCAAAAAGTAAAATCTCTCAGCACAAGTCGAGCAAAACATAGCACTTGTTTTAGCACACAGCATTTACTCCTTTAGCCAGAAAGGAACAGTACATTAGTAAACAGAAGAACCTAAGCTCAAACAGGAGGGATCCTTGTTTAGGAGGACGACATGCTGTTGTTCCTGCAATTATAGCACCACCCTAGAACGTGCTGGGCACATTCCAGGCATGCAGTTCATGCCCCCCCAAACACTCAAAATAGATTTGTTTTGGATAACTTCAGAAATTATCGTATTGGTCTGAGTATAAGACTCACTTTTTCTCCTAATTTAAGTTTTTAAACTAGGGGTGCGACTTATAATCAGGCTGTTGCAATTTAATGCCAGTGATTTAATTAAAGTTTTTTAATAGCACCAAACTTTAAGGGTGCGTCTTATAATCAGGTGCGTCTTATACTCGGGACAATACGGGGTATAACTCATGTGGAAGGTGAGAGGGGGGCAGAATCGTATCTCTCCTGAAAAATATTCAAACTTGGAGAAATCAAACTTCCAATATGTTCCCTGGAATCCATGAGGCCAAAAGTATGCATCAGGATTCTTACTCACTGTCATAACCCTTCAGTGAGACAAAGGCATTAAGTATGATGACCGAAACAGGGATACAGCTTTCATTGCTGCAGGCCTTTAAATATTTCCAGACATACTTTCCACAACTGGCAAAAAACTTGTTTTGTAAAGCCATGAGTTGTCTTGAAGTAATAGCATAGCAACAGCAAGTCAAAACCAAGCTGAGTCAAGTTAATAGAGCATTTGAGGCTATTTGGTGCATAATAGCAGATATATGTAAATGCAAACTAAAACAACACCCCCACCTCCCAAAAAATAAATAAAGGTGGATCAAGCTACAAGGACACTAACAATTGTACATCTGTGGCAACTGTGTTTTTATTTATTTAAACATATCATCGCTTGCTTGCTCTAATGTTAAAACCAGAAAGCCTCCCTAGTACACAGTGGCTATAAATGCCAAATCAATTTTCAGCAGATAATAAAGTCCATGTTTTACAATCAGCAATGCAATGTTTTACTACCCAAAATGTAAGCTAATAATATATAGCTCTGCTAAATGGAAAATGCAGATACACTGTTAAAAATGGGCTGGCTGTGAGATGATGGATCATTTCTGCTGGGACCTTCTTAAAGCTGTGTGCAAATGTTTTGAAAATATCACATGATGTGGCCATGTGTTAAAAATTATAGCCAGTTAAGTTCTCTGCTAAGAAAAATATGTGGGCAATTTATGAAATGCACTCCAGGATGGAGATGTCTTAAGTAAAACCAGATTCTGAAAACAAACTTCTTCTTTTTTTCTGCTGGAAACATGAACTTAAAAAGTTGCAGCCACATCTGGAGAGCAGAAGTAAAGAAGGGGTGGTCTGGCCTAATACCGGCCATCTTCTGAAAGAACAGCATTATTTCTGGGCTACAATGACTGTGATCAGTGGTTGTCCTTTTAAGGCAACCATCCTGAATACTGCCATGGGCAATCATAAAGCATTTTGTAGGCTAACATCTGCTCTTTGAATGTATGATAAAATGACTAGTAGGTTCGCAACTTTAAAGTGTGTGCACGCATACACACATACACGCACACACACACTTAACTATTGTTGGCATTTTGCTTTTTAAAAACAAATACACTATCATTTACATAAAGATGTATACTATTTTTTACTTTATATCCCACTGACATATTATCCTATGTTTGGGCTGTACCACATCAAATTGCAAGTGAAGGCTCACACAACTGAATGCTTCCTGATGACCCACCCACCCACCCCCCCAAAAAATTCAAGTAGAGAGAAAAGTCCTAGTCAGGGAAAAGACTCTGCGAAAAACCTCCTCCTTGATATTCATTTACCTATGTAAAAAGGATGTTTGTTGGCGGGGGGGGGGGGGTCACCTGCAGTTTGAGAAGTGCAACTCAGACACAGGCTAACCATCTCAGGTAGAACAACGTTACAGAAGCGTTTGCGGAATTCTCTTGCTGTAAAATCCTTCAAATAGCTACCTTCCATATACCTACATTAATTTTATTTGAAACATCCACTCCACTGCCATCTCCCAGCAGCAACATCCCAGGCACAGGTTTCCAGATATAGCAAATATTTGCGGCCAATCACACTTGACAGCACTCACTGGAAGTCTGGAAGTGCACAACAATTCCTTGTGCAAGTGCTTCTGCTACACGCAAAGGAAGTGGGGTGATTTGTAACTCTACTTCTGTTCCAGAAATTCAAAAAGAAATTCAAAGTGTCACAATTGCCTCAAAGGATGTTTCCCAAAAGTCAGGGAGCGTGTATGTCAGGGAGCACGCACACACACACACAGGGAGCATAAAAGTCAGGGAGCACACACACACACACAGGGAGCATAAAAGTCAGGGAGCACACACACACACACACACACACACACACACAAACACACACACACAAATTGCAATGACATAATATCGGATTACATAAAAATACACATCCTTTTAATCTCCTGAACATAATATGCTTATTTTTAAAATACAAAATCTCTCCCAGATGGCTAATAATGCCCATTTGAGGAGGGGGGGGGGAAATCCCAACACCACAATATTAAAAGGCTGAAATATGCTGTGAACAGATTGAGAGGCAGTGAATCCTAAAGGAGGGGGGGGGGAGTACAGATGGGTGTCAAAAATAGCCAAGTGTCAGATCTGCTCAAGTATCTCCATTCTGGCACATGCTCCCAGTCACAGCTGTTAGTGTATTCTCTGTATCCAAGTGCAAGGTTTTCTAACACTCTAAGCTGACATTAAGAGACCAAAAAAAAAAAAATGGAAAGACTCACTCTCTTTCTTCACTGCACTTCATTTTTGCTGCCACTTTAAGAGCCTGCTAGCAATTAAAAATTTATGTAATTATTAAGTCCTGCAGCATTGATAAGTGTATTTAGGCACACGTGTCGCTTAGCTCCTTTTTATTAAAGATGCATGATGATTTAACCAGCAGGTAGATTTAACAGCGCAATCCTAGGAATATTTACTCCGAAGTAGGTGCCTTTCTGTTCAGTGGGGCTTACTCGCAGGAACGTGTGCGTAGGATTGCAGCCTAGGTAATTTGGAAGCTAGAGGCTTAATAAGAATGAGGGGGGTTGAAAACCCCCTGCTTCTAGCCATTCCATGACAGCTTAAAAAGTCACTGCGAACCCACACATGCAAATGTTATCAGAACAAAAGAGCAAATAAGCATTTCAACGCAAGGTACTTTTGTGGTCTAGAGATGTTGCAGCTTTTCACACAGAAGGATCACGGCAGTCACTGCTCTATTCCTAATGAGGACTACATCCTTCAGAATACAAGAGACACAAAACGCTCTTTAGAGTCAAAGGGTTAAAATTGGCCTGTCCTAGTCCTCTGTTGTCATCTATGCAAATCAATTTGCCCATATTTCAACCATACAAATCCTCTTAGCCTTGGTGCTTTGAGCAAAACAGAGCCCCACTTTGTTGATTCTAGGATGGCAATTGTGACAAGAAACACACCAGCAACGGAATATGACTGTGCATCATCCACATCCTAAAAGAAAAATCATTCTTCAAACAACTGGCAATACCTACATGCAATTGTGGTCACAGAAAACTAGCAGATACTGTTTCAAAACACCATCTGTGATGGGTACACACACTCCTTAGCTAAGGCTGCCTCTTATCCTTTTTCCTACCCAAATAATCCCAAAAAGAACCAGTCAGCTGCAGGGAACATTCAGTGCCTGTTTGCGTTTCATTTAAATTTAATTTGAAAATGTCCCTGCCAGTATAGGGTGCTTTATTATCTATCCCTGTAGGTTCCAAAACACCCCCTTACCCCCAGCAAAAATAATCCATTCTTCCTTGCAGGATTAAAAACAAAAACAAAAACCACTCTTTTTTTTCCTTTAAGAAAGCCCTTCACATAATTTACCCTACACAGCTGAAATATTTTCACTGGCAGTACCATTTATCAATTAGGCAAGAGGTCAAGATCCAAGGATAATATTTTCAGGAGGAAACTGACTTGCTCAAAATTTCCACTCCCACAACAGTTTCACCCATTCAGCAGAAAACACAGAAGATTTCAAGAGAAAATACAGTCCAGTCCACATATTTGGCTGCTGGCAGCCCACGGCTGCGGATTTAAGTCAAAAAGTCTGAAATAATCTGCTGTATTCCCTCTCACTTCGTTTCTCTAGCATAAGCAGCTTCTCGAAGAGATCATTCTCGGTGCTCTTCCCATGATCACACACAAGTCATCTCTCCCGATAAATCTAAGGTTTCCAGATACAGAGTACAGCTCAATCATAAGCGATAGATAGAAGCTATATTTCTCCCCATACCCTCACACACCCACAGGAAGGCAGATTCTCCGCTGCCTCTTCAGCATTTAGTATTCGGTGTATTGCAATATATTATGCACCAAGTAGTTTCACTCTCTCTCATACACAGCTCTCTCCATACACAATTAGCAGCTACAACCACTCTTTGCATGCCTCCCTTTACACTACAGTACGCTTTTTTTGCTAGCAGAGAAATCCAACTATGAAATAACTGTGTGTTCTCATTTCCATCAAGGAGAAAGGGGAGGAGGGGAAGGGAGGGGGGGGAAAGCACTCACCAGGCATCTCGAATAAAAACAGACCCACTGCAAAAGGCTTTCTCCTAAAAGCAAGGCTTGTTTGGGACTCAGCGCCTCCTGTTCTGGAATGAGCACAGAGAAGCGAGGAGGGCCATTCTAACTGGCTGTGGCAGTGTAGCTGGAGGCAGGGAGCTGGGCGCGTGCATTTGCCAGGCAAAGACAGATGGAGAGCTGACACTCTGTATCGCACTTGGAGCAGAAATGTGAATGATGACAGGAGCACATGTGGCCTTGAACCCAGCCCCGTCTCTTCAGGCTGAACAATGACAGGGATGTGTGTGCAAATTATCACAACCCCTCAGCTGACTCTTCGTACTGTACCTTCACAGCAAGTTCCAGAGGACCAAAAGAATAGACAGTAAAATGCAGAGTGATAAAGCCGAACGCTGAATTATTCATTTTCTCCCTCTTTAAAAAGTTAACCCTTTCTCTCGCAGAAAGCATCTATTAAAACAAGCACTTCCTTCCCTTCCCCCTCCCAATTAATGGCTATAAATTTTAACTCCCCACCCCCACCCCCCAAAAAAAACCCCTAGAGTGCTTTTATGGTTTAAAATTCACGATGTGCGGGAACACAGAAGTTGTGGTGTGTGTTTTTTATAAAGGAAATGAAAAAGAAAAAGAATTTTGCTATCGACACGTCATTTTATCACAGTGAACAGAGTATCAAAATCATTCCTTTTGTCAGCTTCTCAGTGGTATGTATAAAATAGAACACACTTAGAGGCAGTCCACTTTCATTTTACTACAATGCTTTTAACCCCCCTGGGATTTCAGCATTGATATGCTCCAAACATTTCCAGCTTACTCTTCCTTTACCTTGCATGGTGATCCATGGGGGATGAAAACAAAATCTTCCCTGGAAAGCTTTTTCAAAAGCTAAACAATCACGTCCTCCCGATTTCTGGTTTCTGCACTCCCCTTAAATGTTTATCCTTCACATGAATAACATATGCCTGGCTAGGTTCAATGCACTCTTCCCTATTAAGCTTTAATGGACACCATGATACATAAAACTACAAGTCTTTGTTACAGTGCTTTATCTAAAGCTGGCTATTTTCCTCTCAGCAGTCCCTCATCAGTCCTTTGTAAAACATCTTTTGCCTCATAGGAGAAACATACGCCTGCCTGCCTGCCTCGCATACCTTCTGCAGCACATTGAGGCTCACACAAAATTCCAGGGACAGGGAAAAGCCAACTGCTTCTTCTTCTTTTTTAAAAAACTCTCTTCCAATTTAAAGCTCGTAGAAAGGCTTCCGAGACAAACAATTTTACAGCTTGATGAGCGTTTCCCCCCCACATGTTCATGAATCCATGAACATTCAATGGTATTTTGAGCCTATGAGTACATGTAAATCGACAAAACATGTCCTTAAATGCTTCTGTATTTATGGAATCGTTGCAGCCCTTACTACAGATTTCTCTCTCTCTTCCCTATGTTTTATGCGCACTCTTTTTCCTTCTTCTTGTGACAATAACACTCAAAATGCCCAACCCTCACATAAACAAGACTCATCTACAAATGACTCTGCGGTTAGAAACAAACAGAACTACTGACTGGGATCAAGTACACCCACTAAGTTTTTTTTCATATACACTACTGTAACTAGTGAAACCTGTATATTGACCACTGGAGGTGGTGTTCTTAAAGGGGGGGGGGGAGAATGCATACTGGTTACTCCATGCCACACCAGCCCTAACAACAGCATGGCATATAGAAGTACAAAATGTTGGACTCTTGTCTAGAGCAGCAAGAGTTTAGATAATAGAAATTTGATGTGTTAGGGAGGGAGAGATTTATAATTCAGGAAGTGATGGTGTAGTGGTTTGGATTCAGGATGGTGTAGTGGTTTGGGAGTCGGACTTAGACCTGGAAGATCCAGGTTCAAATCCCCGCTCAGCCACAAAGCTTCCTGGGTGACCTTGGGCCAGTCACTATCTCTCAGCCCCACCTACCTCACAGGGTTGTTGTGAGGACAAAAAGGAGGGGAGGAAATATGTGCACCACTCTGAGCTCCTTGGAGGAAGGGCGGTATAAAAATGTGAAAAATAAATAAATAAATAGGTGCAAGGGGCTAATTTGAATGAAGAGGAAAAGAAAAGCTTTAGGAATATTTATGCAATATACTATGTAACAGACTACTATGACTCTATTTCCTACTTTTGAAGAAAAGAAAAAAAAGAAAGCTACCCTACAGAAGAAGGGAGAGTGGGGGCATTTTCACTGTTGGAAAGAAACCTTTTATCAACCTACAGGCAAATGGAAACAGCTTTACAAAGACAAAAATAACGTGCCTGAAGGTGCAACAGCATTTTAATAAAGCCGAATGATATTTAATTTTAAAAGTAGGTCTTAATATCAGTTCATTGTAAATCCTCAAACCATGGCTCAGAAAATTGAACGCTACCATATGCCATGTGATTATGCATCTTTTCTATGTGTAAAAAGGCTTTTTAAGCTGTTATCTGACTACAGTAATTGCCATTTAAATTGATCCACGTCAACAAAAACGGGATCCCTGGAGATTCTCACCTAGAAGACTACTTATGGAAGGGGCCTAACAGAATGCATGTGCATCTGAGACGACTTCAGCAGTTTCTCAAGCAGCCAGCTGCAGGAGTCATTCTCCCCCTCTCATTATTTAATACTCTGAGGCAAGCAGCAACCCATTTGGCAGTCCTCTTCAAATAAATATTCCTGGATTTTTTTTTTTATGCAGCCACTTAAGGATTACTGTAACACTTTTTGTACTACTTAGTTGTTTTCTTATTCTTTTTTTTTTTTAATGAAATGGGGCCAAAATGTGTAACAGTGATGGGCAATCAATATCAACAATTCTGCAAAATGTTACCATTCTCTACTGGAAATGTGTAGCAGATTAAAAATAAAATAAAATAAAAACACCCCCAACAACCACGAATGGTGGTTTTGCATCCTACAATTACCAATATGTTGTATCGTATTAGGATGCAAGTAAGGTGTAAGCATTAGTTGCAAAAGACAACACAAGTGATTCGAGGTCATCTCCTAAAAGGTGTATTTTAGCGAATATATTATCTTGCAGAACTTCAGACCGATCACAGAATAATGTCAAATGATCCGGTATGACTCCTCACAGCCAAGATTGTCTCCACAATTACCTCCCCACCCCCCCCCCCCCCCACGCAAATATCAATTTGCAAAATTAGATTTATTTTGGACCTTAGAACGTTGCTATTCCATCACATAGCCCATAGGGGGGAAATGTTCTCATAAGCCAGAGCATTAGGTCTGCAACCCTATGCACAACCATACATACTGAAATTAATGGAACATGCAAACATAATAAACAATGTGCAGGTCCAGGAGAGCAGTCTGTAACATTTAAAGTTGAAGTCCTTTTTTTGTTCACACCTGACTTACCAACAGGGACTAGAAGTCCTCTGAATTGCATATGTAGCTAATGAAAGCGCTTTGTTAGCAGTTAAGGACAAAATTGACTCAAAGCATTTCTGCAGGCCTTCTCAACTTCCCTGTGCTCTCCTTCTAGCAGACTGTTGTGATACACTGTGACTTCACACAGTCGGTATTAAGTGAGTTAATTCAAAGGCACTGAAACCTCATTGATCCTAATTGAAAGCAATACACCCAACCAAATAGTTTTCTACCCCATCTGTTCTGGCCTGCCACCAGCTATTCAATTCAAGACAATTAATAGTTTCAGATATTCTAACAGACCCAATAAAGGCACTCATTTAAGCAGGACTGCATTAACAAAGTGAAAAACCAAGGGCAAAATGGGTTCAAATGGAGCATTTTACTCCTACTTGGCATTAACAAAGCTGAATAATGCTTATTCTGACTTTTTGTGTGCAAGGCTTGATAAACTGAATGAGAAGGCACTCAATGATCAGGCAACGAGCATTGATGAATGGTCATTAGGACACCCCCTCATCCCAAGGCAAAGCTGCTTCACAAAGTGGCAAACCAGTTTGAAAGGGTAGACTCGCTAATGTCCAGATTTCCCCCCCCCCCAACACTTGCTTGTTCCACTTTCACTCTCAGGCCACCAAATGAGGCTGACATATTGGAAAATAATATTTTATGGGTGAACGGTAAATAAAAATAGGAGCATTAGCTGGGCATTCAAATTCAGATCTGCTAAGTTTGTCAGACCCCCAAGATTTGATTTTCCACCCAGCTGGAAGCCATTAGTGTTTTCACAAGGAATCCCACTGACAAGCAAACTCACCTAATACATGAGCTATTGAATTTTCCGTGGGGAGGGTTCTTTTGGACACCTTCCTAGCTTTATTCAATAGAATGTCAACATGATGTACAGTAAACACATCACCACATGAAGACACAAGCTAATTTCTGACAGCTGCAGAAAAATTGGTGCCCTACTGTAGCTCTCCAGAACATTCACATGTCACTTTTCTTTTGGTTACAACCAACAAAAAAAAAAACACTACAAAACAGTTTTCCAGTACTGTAACTGGCCCACATTAAGATGGAAAGTCATTCCACATCACACTTTTTACAAAAGAGAAACCTCTGTGACCCCTTGCCATAAGAATCAGTATTAAAATATCGTATCTGTATTATTAAAGTAATACAGCAATGCTCCAACGGAGATCAGAGACTCAAAATAATTGATTTTCCTTTTTTGTCCTGCCATGAGACAATATCCACACTGAATCTTTAAAAAGGACTGTCCTCTTTCCTCGGAAACATCATTAAAATTCTTCAATAGGACACGTGGCTGCAGCTTTGAATACATGCTTTAAAAAAAAAAAACACTCACCAGATAACGCCAAGAGGTTTCCCTATACACTTCCTTATTGGCAAGGTTTACTTTGCTTCTTAAAATAGCTACTGTGGGTTTTCAGATCGTGTATAGCTGAGTGAAATGCAGATCAGAAAACCATTTACACAAATACTTTAGACAGAGACCAAAGTAGGGAAAATACTAGGTTTGTCTGTCAAGTCATGTGTGTGTTTGGGGGAGGGGGGCAGCACAATCCTAATACATTATGATTTTTATGCGTGCACACTACATGTTTGCAAGCACGCGCATGTGTGTTATCATACAGGAACACAAGGAAAGGAGTTGGGATTGGCCATGTCAAGTGTCTATATGATGGCAAATCCAGGTTAGTTCAATGCAATATGCAGAACAGCTGTAAGAGAGACCTTAGTAACCTTAGCAGATAAGGTTACTAACAGAGTAACAGTGCAATCTTGTGCATGCCCACTCAGATGTAAGTCCCAATGAGTTCAGTGTAAGCATGTACACGATTGCAGTCTAAGGCTGCAATCCTATGCACACTTTCCTGGGAGTAAGCCCCATTGAATTCAATGGGACTTACTGCTAAGTAGACATGCATAGGATTGGGCTGTCAATCTAGGGGAGAAAACTTCTGTTGCTGGGATAGGCTGGTAGGCAAGATACTCCAACCAGCCTATCTATCTACATCAACTGTGTGGGGCAATATACTGCAATATTGCTATCACTAACAATGTTAATCTACACAGTTCAGACTAATACTTATAGATTTAGATTTGGGAAACCTCAGTTCAAGCATTACTTCTGTCCATAGTGTATAAGCATTATCTCTCATCCTTAGTTTGAGGATGACGTATAAAATGGGAACAATGGTAATTTGCCTTGCAGCTTTATTTTGGAGTGAATATAATAAAGCTAGTAATCTACATTACAAATTAAATTATAAACCAGGCCAGATGTCACATTTCTGTTAACAAAAATACTACAGATTCAGAGATGGCCATGGAATTTAGCCAATGGCAACTGATTACACCTTCCACCATAAGAATATCACACATCTTCCATTAATTCCACAGATTCAGAATATATTTCCCCACCTACCCTATGAATTCTAATATCCAGTGCATCAGAATTGGGGATCAAAATATACCCCTCAAACCCCTATACTGACTCATAATTCTATTAAAAACCTAATCCCCCTCATCAGAATGCCAGTGCTAGAGAAAAGCACGTTCTATCAGCTCTCACTGAAGAATCATTTCTTATGTATACCTATTACACTTTGCCATTTTGCATATAAACATTTTAATAATTGTTGCATACTTTCCCCACCTTTAATGGAGGATTGCAACGGTTATACCGAGACCTTTTGTTGTTGTTGTTTCAGTGTCACCACCGCCCCACTTCGACAGAGAGTGAGTTGGTTTTGTTAAAATGCAAGGGGTGATGGCGTATGCTCCAATGCACTTTCCCTCCTCTCGGCACCAGAGACAAAAACCTGCAGCTCGGCTGTGTGCTGGCTGCCATCTGGACAGCGCTCTCTCAATGCTTGCCCCACATCACACTGCAGGCAACATTGCAGGGCTCCAGAGCTCTGTGGAGCTATTCATGACATACCAGTTTCACATTTTCTGCTTCTACACTTGCAACAATAAATGCTAATGAGGGCTGTGAATGACATTTTTAAAGACAATAAAAAAGGTCTCAAAACCCCTTGCATATGGAGATACTGTTTGCTAAACTTCGCCTTCTGTTAGGGAGCCATTAGAATTTAGCCATTAGAATTTATTTATTTTTTTAAAAAAATAGAACCTTAAGAGAATAATGAAATGATCAAAGCATAACAGAGCCCTAAAAGAATTCCAAAGAAAACAATGTTTGTAAGCTAGGTTAATGGCACACAGATTTTTATGTCAGTGCACTGCAGAAAATATCTCTGTGCAGTAACCAGCCCTGTCAACTGCACTACAACTTTTTATCAGAATAACACACTAATTGTTGTCTATTTGAAAGTTGGGGTGGGTGGGTCAACTTTCAATTATCACACATAACTCCAAAAGCCATACATTTAGATGATTTAATTGCTAATCTTTCGCAGAGACTGGGGGTAAACTCTTACCATTAATCGGTTTGAAATGCTCTGCTTTCATAAGGATTAACGTAATGACTGAGTGTGGGCAAGCAAGACTACTGGTTCTAATATTTTTCTTTTTTAAAAAATACCTGCCTTTCACAATGACCTTATTAATACAATGTTTTTAAAGTTGCCTTACTCTGGCTAATATGCTTCAGCTTCAGCAGTGAGTGGCGCCTTATCCTTATTGGGGATTAAAACATTTTTCACAAGAACCACCAGGTGGAGCAAATATGCAACAGTACAGAATTATAATATAAATTCAGATCACTATTGTTGTTGTTGCAAGGGTTAAACTCTGTTTGGAGCAACTCTACCCCCGCCGATTTCTTTCCCCCTTTCTTTGTAAATGCATAGTTGATTAATGTGTTACACAGCAGAACTGTTACTAGCTCTCCCATCACTACCCAAAGAACTTGGCTACCTGAATTTGCTGTGCACCTCCATATTGGTATAATGTTATGTTGTCATACACATTTAAATTATAACAGCCAACACTCCTAGGGTTCAAGTCAGGTTAAAGAAATGGCCTCTTTTCCCATAGGACTCACAATTATTAACTTAAGGAGGGAACAGCACCTTTATAGCTGCTGTTGAAAAGTGGAATCACATGGCCACTTGCTGTGTGGTGCTCATTTAGGGTAGGTTCTTACATTACCTTGACAGTCTGGATGCTGCAGAAGCACATCTCATGTTGACTGCGGAAAGAAAGTGGCTGGGGATCATGTGGACAGAAGCCACATAGTGGGTTAATTCCCTTATAATCCTGAGCATTGCAATTACTCTAGTGGTGCTGCAGTGGTTCCCATGCCGCTCATGTAATGTGTGCACAAGGCCTTTCCAGGTTCTGATCCCGAGACCAGGTGCATGTGAGCCTTGAGGCTCATGCTAGTAACACTAAACCATGGTTCAATTAGGGTTGCAGAGGACTACACTTAACAGATGGCAGAATCTGGATAAAGTCAGAACCACCATGTAGTGTGGTCATCATCACACAGTAAAAGGTTGCACAATCTCATCCAACATTTCTGGAAGATGGGTAGTCTATCTCCTCGGGTACCACTCTGGTAATGGATTGTGCTCCCCTTTTGCGAACAACGTACACACTCCATGTATCTCATGGATACTATACCAGTCGATGAAGGTGACTATACTTGATCAGGATAGTGGCAATTTTTCTATCAAGTCTCTATTTGCAACTTTTGAATATTCATCACTATTCAAAATCAGTATACATATACATATGTTTAAGCACACACCATTTTCTTTCACGTCAACAGATAGAGGGATTCCCTAAGAATATCTCACTGGGATATTCTGCAGATACGTTGATGAAAAAGCAATTTTGCTTTTCAGATTTGTCCAACAGTTGCACAGTGATGTCAAGTTGCACAGCAGAGTAGGATGGTAGGGAGAAGACTAATCACAGAGCTACTGAGGAAGACAAGGGTGGAAAAACTAAATACCGTATTGGTCTGAGTATAAGACTCAATTTTTTCTCCTAATTTAAGTTTTTAAACCAGGAGTGCGTCTTATAATCAGGCTGTTGCAATTTAATGCCAGTGATTTAATTAAATTTTTTTAATAGCACCAAACTTTAAGGGTGCGTCTTATAATCAGGTGCATCTTATACTCGGGGCAATACGGTATATTGCCCTCATAAGCCAATGAGGCATCTGAGCTGGGAGCAGGTAAGAACTAATGCCATCTTCCCTATAATCTTTGAAATGCCCATCTCCTGCTTTGAGACATATGGGGATACTGGTAATCTACTGTGTAGCCATACATTAGTGAACATTTTGGATCCACCACATGACCAATTTCCAGTTTTGATGTAAACAAACAGCAATGTTCTAGTGCTCATGGAAGCAAAGCAAGATTTAGCATCTACTACAGGTGTTTAGTAGGCCAGCGGGTGGCGCAGTGGGTTAAACCGCTGAACCATGAGCTGTCGATCGAAAGGTCGGCAGTTCGAATCCGCGACGGGGTGAGCTTTCGTTGCTTGGCCAGCTCCTGCCAACCTAGCATTAACAAAGCATGTTAATGCGAGTAGATAAATAGGTACCGCTTGCGGGAAGGTAAACAGCACTCCGTGTTCCAGCCGCATGCTACTCGCTGCAGCAAGGAGAGTCATGCCGGCCACATGACCACGGAGGCGATTTCGGACAACGCTGGCTCTTCAGCTTTGAAATGGGGATGAGCACCACACCCTAGAGTCGGACACGACTGGACTTAATTGTCAGGGGTCACCTTTACCTTTACAGGTGTTTAGTAATTGGGACTAATTCTGTAGCTGAGTAATCCGATGTAAAAATTAATGTAATAATAAATATTGTCTCAAATATTGTTCTGCTAACTGGAGTTGATCTCATGGTGCCTACTGTCATTTCCTCTCTTCCAAGTAATTATACAATTTGTCCCTCTTTCCATTTCTTGACTATCACCCCCGCATCAGTATTCACCTTCTCTGACCCTTCTCCCCAACTGTTGGTAATTTACAGAGGAAGACTAAAGGCCTTTGCAAACTTCCTCCACCCTAAACCTTCCAATTCACTCTGTAGTTTGCTAAGCTTTGTTACTCCTCCTCCATAATCATATTCATAATCCCTACCAGGGCCACCCCATCCATGAGGTCAACTGAAGCAGACGCCTTTGCAGCTGCAGATTTGGGGGGGGGGGGGCGGTGGCACCCATCTCTGTCCACCTTCTTGCCTCCACTGTTCCTCTTTCTTCCACTGGAAAACGAAGAGGGACAGAGAGGAAGAGGAAATGTGGAGGGGAGGAGAGTGCTGAGCTAGAACACTGGAGAGTGGGAGGAGCAGAGGCTGGCACATCATCAAGTGGAGGGGTAGTATTTGGCATGCTGCCTAAGGCGTCAGGAGGTCTTTGGCCCGGATCCCTACCCTCTTTTTTCCATCTCTGGTAGTTCTAAAAACCTTTCACTTTACCTCCTACCCTCTCTTACCATTCACATTCGTGATGTTTTCCTGAACAAGCCCACAGTCAAAGTTTTGATACTTTGTTGTTGTTCAGTCGTTAAGTCGTGTCCGACCCTTCGTGATCCCATGAACCATATCCCGCCAGGCCTTCCTGTCCTCCACTATCTTCCTGAGTTCGCTCATTTTCATGTGCGTTGCATCAGTGATGCTGTCTAACCATCTTATCCTTTGCCTTCCCCTTCTCCTTTTGCCTTCAATCTTTCTCAACCATGCTCATTAAAAGTGAGACAGGCATTTACTACCTTTTCTTGAATATTTGTACAACTCTGGGGCTTCATATGCCCTTTGAACACACAAAAGCACTATTGTATACATGCTTGTTTATCATTATTGCTGTGAATCCAGAAGGCTTCCTACCTCCTCTCTGACAGAAAACCCTCCTCTCACCCTCAAATTCAAGGGAACATCAAAAGTGTCCTCAACACAAAACAAGTTGACAGATAAGGGGCTGTATCCAAAATGTCAGTCATGACTAAGCCTTGCTGAAATTCATGGGACACAAGTTAGTCATGACTAACTTGTCTCACTGATTTCAGTGGTGCTTAGTCATGATTAACGTTCTTTAACTTTTATCTCACAAGTTGCGATCAAATTGAGATGTTTTTCTTCAACAATTATTTTTATCTAGAATTAAGAGAAAGATCAACTCAGGCTCAACTGAGCCAAAAGGGAAGACATCAGATCCAGAAATGAAACAGTTAACATGATGTTGTTGTGTATGTTCATAACACACCAATGACATCGTTATAAAAAGGAAATATTTTTTTAAAAAAGTCAACTTTTTTTCCTCTTTTTTGGAAGAGGAAAGAAATTAAGCCTTTCTGCCAGCGTTGTCAGGACTGGGAGAAAAGCACAGGCAGGAACCTCACATTCCTGACCCAACCCTCTTGCACACAATACCTCCTGAATGAAAGGAACCCAGGCCCGACAGAGATAGCCGGCTGTCAGGAACCGGCCCCGATGTTTGTGGACAGATGGGCTTGGCTCTGCAGGATGTCAGAGCAGCAAACTGCTGCTAGAGATACTGGATTTTCACACACTTTCAGACTGTGTGTTTTGCTCTTCAAGTAATTAAACAAGGAAGCAGGGGCTGATGTGTAGGAGCCTGACCTCGGTGGTGTGGCTCCGCTGGTCTGCATATCAGCTTCCGCAAGAACTGCCTGGAGCATCAACAGAATCTTTCATAAGCACATGCACATACGCGCGCGCACACACACTCCCCACCCCACTTGAAACAAATCTCTTAAAGTAATAACTAATCTTGAACGTCTCTCTATTCCTATATTTAAACAAAATTGCGTACAGCATAAAAGCAGCTTTATCATCTCTTGTTTGAAAAGGAAAAAGGAATCAACATTATTGCAGAATGTTAACGTCTACTGAAGCGGCCTGGGGCAGGTTAGCTATGTAATATCCAATTGAATATCCAACAGTTAAAGTGCAAAGAGCCTCGTAGGATCACAGTACGTATTAGGGCTTTTGCAAAATGCCAACATCTGATGCAGCCCAATCCTGTTCATATACAGGTGGGCCCCCATATCAGCTGGGGATATGTTCCAGGCCCCTCCGTGGATACTTGAAACCGTGGATAAGAGCGAACACCCCCTCCATGGTTTCCTGAGGGGCCCCCCACCCTGCCTCCCCTGCAGGCAGGCATGCTTGCCCCCCCCCAGCTCTTATTTTTCTTTCAGCAAGCTTTGTTTCTTCCTTAAAAACAAACAGAGAAGCAGCCTCCATTGCAGGCAAGTAGAACGAGACTAAGTCCTAGAGAGGCTCTACAAGGTTTCTGTTAACCTTGTTAGCCAGAGGCTGCTTCTCCTGTTTCTTTAAAGGAAGAAACGAAGCTTACTGGGAAAAAAGTAAAAGCCGGGGGGGGGGGGGCACGATCCGTGGATAACTGAAACCGTGGATAGCGAATCAGTGGATATGGGGGCCCACCTGTATACTCAAACGTCCCACCGAGTTCAACAGGACTTAGTCCGCAGGCAGTCTGCATAGGATTGCAGCTTTAGAATTAGCCTAGAGAGCCAGGATAGTGTAGTGGTGGAAGATCCAGGTTCAAATCCCTGCTCAGCCAGGAAGCTTCCTGGGTGACTTTGGGCCAGTCACTATATTTCAGCCTCACCTACTTCACAGGGTTGTTGTGAGGACAAAAGAAGGGGAGGAACTATATATACCACCCTTAGCTCCTTGGAAGAAGGGTGGTATAAAAATGTGAAATAAATAAATAAATAAATGTTTCCTGTTGGATCACTGACAATTTTACTTGTATCATTACTAGAGATGGTTCTAAGAAGCTATAGGAGAATCAGCTAGACACCATAAAATAGTTTAGAGGTTTTCCCTTGGTTTGATCCTTCTTCTGCTCAAGATTTTTAAAAATCGGCTTTCCCCTCGCCCACAAAGGTAACAACTTCTCAATCGTTTGATGCACAACATATGACTGGCAAGCAATGTGGAAGCAAACACAAAGGCGGCTTTGCAATTGACCTAATTTCCTACTGTTTAAAATAGTTTTTTTTTTTAAGTAACATATTCTTGCTTCGTCTCAAGAATCTATAGAATTGGAACATGGGCTGAAAGACAAGTGGGAAGGGGAGTACGAAAGCAGGCCTGCTTGTCCGTGTTCAACACAAAGAACATTAAATGAAAACAACTGGCATGCCGCCAAATTCCTATAGAGGCAAAGAGATTCAAATAAATTGATTTCACGCATCACACTGACCTGGGATCAGTGAGCAGTGGTACAATATACTCAGAACTCCGTGTGAGGCAAAGCCCATTAATGTTATCAGACCCTTAGTATATCACCAAGAAGAAAGCAAGCAAGCAAGCAAGCACTCTCTCTCTCTCTCTCTCTCTCTCTCTCTCTCTCACACACACACACACACACACACACACACACACACACACACACACACACACACAGAGCTCTCAAAAGAAAAAGGGGTAAAAAAAAACTAGGTTGCATTAATATATTCATTTTAGAAGCTAAAGGCCCCTGTGCTTTCTCATTTATGGTAACCCTTGCTGTTCTTTCCATACTGTAATTATTCTAAAGATAAATAAATGTAAAACAACAGAATCTATGTATTTGTGTGTTTCTTACACACACAGGCGTGGAAAGACTGGAGCGAGCGGAGCAGCGGCTCCAGGCGGCACCTCGGCCCCGGGCGGCGCTGCTCTGCACGCTCCAGTCTTTCCATGGAGCGAGCGCACCCGCCAGGTGACCCGGGCAGGCGCTCCGAGGCCTTCTCCCCCAGCCTCGGAGCCGGAAAAAGCCCCGGAGCGTCCACCTCGACCGGTGGCCGGGGCTTTCTGAAGGCCGACTGCCGCGCTGCGCTGTTTGTTTTGCGCATGTGCACTCGCTGCTGCTACGCCTCTGCTTACACACTCCCCACTTTTGCAAGCGGTGAGAAGTTCCAGGTGCAGAGCGACTGGGTTTAGTTTGCTTTTGCTTGAGAGCACGCTGGAGATTTATGGCATCTTTATAATATTTGTTTTATTTTCGAACATACAAGCGGAGCATGAGGGTAAGCTACTTGACTATTTCAAGGCAGAAGATACACCAAACAACTTGGGCCTCCACGGTCTTGCACCTCCAGTTTCAGCTAACTCTTATTCTCTCCCCTAAACTACCAATTGCTGTTTTGCTGCCTCTCTGCACCCTCTTCTCAGCTAAAAGGCTGGTTTCTTTCAGAACACAGAGACATTTCCCACATATCAGGTGACCACTATTCCTAACCACTAGGTCTATTGCTCAATCATCAATTATCATCCTGGACTATTAAGTTGAAATCTGCTTAACAAACCTTTGGGATGCAGTGTATATATAGTGCTCTTCTAGTGTGATAACCTGATATACAGGTGTATACTGATATACAGGGGCAGGACGTCTGGCTCAGTTGGTTAGAGCATTCGTCTCACAAATGCCTGAAGATCTGCAGGACAGCAGTTCAAGACGGTCGGACGTCTGTCGGAGAGCTGCTGGCATGCCGAGCTGATAAGCTGCAGAGCCCTGTGGGGGAGTGGAGCTGCAGCTGAAGCAGCTGAAGCGTGCTGAGGCGAACGCCAGAGAGAGAGAGAGAGAGAGAGAGAGAGAGAGAGAGAGAGAGAGAGAGAGAGAGCTGGACTGTGAAAGTAACATCTCAAATGAAGGGTTCTATGAAAGATTAGAACGTTATTATATTGTAAAAACCCTTTGGGGTTTAGAACAGCCTGCCCATGTACACCGCCTTGAATAAAGTCGGAGGAGAAATCCAATGACCAGAAAGGCGGTATATAAATACTGTATCTTAAAAACAATATTATTATATGCACTAGCCTCATATACTGGCACTTATCTGGCAATGTGCTGGTAAAGATGCATGCCCATCATGGGGCACATGACACAGGCTTTGCATACAAATGTCTGTGTCCATGAGGGTCCCGTTTCTGCAGTCTCAATCTCTTTTGTGGGAGGGAAAGAACTGCATGAATCAGGCTCTGATGATCATTGAGCCTACGTGGAGAGTTATCTAAGGTGCACTGTGGAAGGTCCGTACACCATATCACTTACTTTTGGTGAACTGTGGAAGGATGTGTAATGCACCTGCAGAGACGTCGCTGGAGGAGGGTCAGTACCATACGTTCCGCGCCATCCTAGTCCCCGTTTACTCCCCGGTATGAGGTGGCCTCGCCCACTCGCCGTCGGAGCCATTCAGTGCGGCAAAGACAATGGGCAGGGAGTCTCCTGCTTGTTGCCTTCGCCGCACTGAATGCCTCCGATGGCAAGTGGGTGGGACCACCTCATACCGGGGAGTAAACGGGGACTAGGATGGCGTGGAACTTATGGTACTGCCCCCCCCTCCAGCGATGTCTCTGTGCACCTGCTCCTCCAAAGCTCAAAAAAATAAAATCAATTCGTTGGATAAGGAAGTAGAAAAGAATACCAGAGCAATTGGGAGGGTCCTACTTTTCGATACAATATTTCTTCATGGGACAAGTAACTATGCAAATACCAGGCCTGTTATAGTATAGCATCTTCAATAATAGCAGAGTATCTTCCAATTGTGATAGTTCACAACAGACTATACATACACAATGTTCTGTGAGTGAATAATAGAGGAGCAGGACAGGAAATTCTCTGTCTTTAACAAACAACCAATTGTCTCTGTTGAAACAACCAAGACTTGGGGCCTGTTCATGTTACCTCAGCTGCTTCTCCATGGTGAAATCCCACACTGCTACAGAAAGCATCTCTACACCATTAACTACATGCATTAGTCTTTTCTGCCCAATCATTATGTGAAGAAAGGCAATGATTAGGTGGGAAAGACCCACACAATAATGTTTTGCCCATGTAATTCCAGTATACAGACACTTACCACAGCAGTGTGAGATTTGCCACGGAGAAGTGGTTCTCCTGCCCCTGAAGTAACATAGGATGGGTCCCTCCCAAGCTTTTATCCTGAAACAACCATCTCAAGGAATTCTAATCTAGAGTATTTCATTTGCATGTGGCCGAACTACATGTAATAGAACTATCAGTTATGTGTCCACCCTGTTCGTATTTTAAAAGGGTGTTGGAAGTCTTCCTGTAATCGTAAAAGGAACACAGTTATTTTTTCCACATTTGTAGACCACCCTTCATCCAAGATGCTCAGGGCATTAGTGTACTTGACTCTTCCTTTTTAGTTGCCGGTTCAAAGACACCCAGTAAGCTTCATGACTGAGTAGAGATAGGGACCCAGATCTTGCTGGCTCATGTGCAGCATTCCACTCACTACACTACGGTGGCATGGGAGAGGCGCACTGAACCCTCGCTACTGTGCCTTACCTTCCTGAATTTGATAGCTCCAGGCCTTTTCTTCCTTTTTGGCTCAGATACTGAAACTGACCAGGAATGAAGAGAAGTGGCTGGAGGAACAGACTGAGAAGAGCCATGGTAAAGGAAGATGCAGTGCCTCTCTTTCTACTGTGAAAACAAGACCTCGGCTTCCTAGTTCACACAGGAATAAAACGGGCACGAGAAAAGGAACACGGGTCTACTGCTGTTGCACCTCAATTTGGCTCAATGTCTTGCAAGGATCTTGGGTCATTTATGAATGTTTCTTTATGGAAGAGCTATAAATTCTACTAGCCAGGGATGAGCAACTGACCTGGCTGCATGTTTATGATCCCTTGTCTTGGGGTGAAATGGGGAGAGGTATGAGAGACACAGATAGGGGAGGGTTAAGAGGCCGTTGATTCTTTCTTAACTTGATTCAACCTCCTATACAATTAAGAGACTGGAGTAAGTTCAGAGCCTGTTAATCCAGGATAATAATCATGAAAACAAGCCCAGGTGTGGATATTGGCTCCTCCCCTCCCTCTTTCCTTTTAAATATTCTAAATGTGCCTTTCACTTCTTTTTTTCCTTATGGCTCACATAGACTTTATGCTATTTTATTTGTACTTCTAAAGTTGGACTTCTGCCCGGCATTTTCTTATAGGCTCAGACGAGAAGCTGAATAGAATGGTCACCTCTCATTATCGTTCCAAATCAACTCCACTTAGAGACATTTATTCTGTGTGGGCCAGCAATCAATTGTGCACAGGACTCCTAATTTTCTGTACATTCTTGTAGCACGTGACCAGAAACACGGCTCTAATACGCTTTTGCATTTTTAAAACAAAACCACTCACAAAACGGTCAGTGTGAGATTGCCTGGGGGCCCTGAGTTTCCTAACGGAAGAGTGAGATGCAAGTGAAATAAATGCCACGCTAAGGGCCAGAACACATGCTATAGTTCAATTTTGCATTACGTCAGGCTTACATCATCTCCTTCTCCTCTGTCTTCCCCTTGTATGCTCCAATTCCCTTTCATGGTAAACCTGAAGCCCTCCTTGGGCATTCAAATGAATGGAGGGGAGAGAGAGGGAAGCGCAATAACTAGCTATGCTCCCTGGTGTTGAACACTCCCTGACCGCACTCTCCCCACATTTTGCAGTTATCTGCACAGGCAAGTGCCGAGTTTCTCCCTGCATTCTAAAGCCCTAAACCTTCAGGGTGCTAGAACACTGGACGCTTGGGACGTGGGTAGGGCGAGTCATGGAGTGTGTTTGAGATTACAGGCAGGTCTTGGGCTTGCACTTCCTTGCCCCCTTCTGCTCATCCCGATTTTCTCGTCCATGACAAATCATAGCTTGATTTAGAATGTGTTGGCAGTACGGGGCATGGCTAGCTGATGATTTTCCATCTCCACTTCTCCACCCATTCACTCAAAAACCTAAAAGAGGGCTATAGCTTGCCTTTACATCTGTCTACAGGCAAACTGCTTGGCTCAAACCCTGATTTTCCTGAAAACCAAAAATGAAAACCACATTTATGGCACAATCCTAACCAAAGTCCCGCGCTGGGATTCGGAAGTGCCAGGGCAGGCTCCGCTGTATCCAGCGCGGGGCTGGAGACTGCTGGAGGCCTCAAGGTGATGTTAGTCTCCTTACCCTGTGTCGAGCCCCAGCAGCCTCTCTGGGGCTACTCAAATGTGCACCAGCTAAATGGCTGGTGTGAATCCAGGCAGCTCCATATTGGGTTTTCAGACCTGGGAAGGGGGATAGGATTCAGCGGAGGCCTCCTCCACTGAGCCCGCCTCCCTCCCAGGCCTGATCCACTCTTCTCCCCTCCTCTGATCCTCCCTCCTCCCACCCCTTTGCAGCCTGGCAGGAGCCTACCTGCTCTGGCGAGGGCTCCGATGGGATCTGCACTGGCAGGCTGGCACAGACCTTTCTGCAGGCGCCACAAACCTTTATGCTGCCCAACATGCCTTACGGCATGCTTGTGACAGTGCACATGCTCGTTCCGCCGGCAGAAACCAGCTTAGGATTGGGCTGCCCATCATGGTTCCAATTTCTCACTTGCAGGAAAACTATGGTTTGTACAAACCAGTTTACCTGGTTCTAATGTAATGTCACACTACGATTTGTCACAAAAAGAAAGTCAGGAGGAGCAGAGGGGGACCAGAAAGTGTGTATGTGGGGGGGGGGGGAGAGAGAGAGAGAGAGAGAGAGCAAGCACAAGGCTTGCTCACATCAGGTCAAACCATGTTTTTGTTTGATGTCTGAACCAAGGCTATGTTTTCTCTCTCCATGAGCAGCTCCAAACTTTGTGAATAAATGCAACTTGGGAACTGATAGATCAGAGATATAGTCCACAGTAATTCCTGTGCCACACTAGTTCAGAAGGGCAATTTTTCCAGCTAGCAATCAAGGCAATTGCAGCTGGATATATATGAGATGTGTCAGTTTATACATTACTCAAAAGGGGAACAGACTGTGAACGTCTTGAAGCAAAAGTGACAAAGAGTCCTACGGCACTTTAAAGGATAACAAATGTATTGTGGCATACACCATATTTAGCAAGGGGACAGTAACTGTCCCTCCTCACCCCAGTGCAGTGACTTTTTTTTGCGGCCGTTTGCTAGGTTGTGAGCCTTTGTGGGACAGGGGACCATTTATTTATTCGATTTTCTCTGTAACAGCTTTGTAAACATTTTGTTGAAAAGAGGTTTATAATTTAAAGAAAAAAAACCTACTTAACAATAGAGCCAAGAGGCCATGAAATGCAATGGGTACAAATTTAATACCTAAAGAAGGACAACAACACTTTGTCATGAGAGAATTCAATACAAAATTCACTATATAAGACCTACAGCGCAATCCTATGCATGCCTACTTGGAAAGAAGTCCCACTGCGCTCAATGGGGCTTACTCTCTGGAAAGTGTGTATAGGACTGCAGCCCTGTCGTAGCAGCTGTGAATCACAAAGTTCCAGGTTCAAATTTCCTCTCTAGGTGGCCCTAGGCAGCCATTTTCTATCAGTTTAACCTCCACCCCCATAGAGGAGGAGGAGGTGTGTATTACGTAAAGATTAATAAGAAAATGAGTGCATTGTTTTGTGCAATACAGTACTAAGATTCTATCCTCCCTTTTTGCGTCAAGTTGAGTAGGAAGCTGGGTATGATGTATTGGCTGTTGCCAGTTACAGACAACTACTGTACTGTAAGATCTAAAGCTCATTCACATTTCCAACCCCAGGCAGACATCACAAGTGCTACTGGAACTCCTGTAAACTGTGTTAGGAGGAGTAGCAGTCATTTTGACTAGTTCAGTAGGCTTTTCAATGTAATATATTACCTTTAGCAGACATGAATAGAAATAAAAGTTCGGGGTTTTGTTTTTTTTAATCGATGGACTACCTTTCTGAACACTGCTAAGGATATCTCAGGGGGAGAAATGCTGATATTTCAGCCTAGCTTTATCTCTGTTTTTCATTAGCAAGGCAATGAAACCTTACTCCCAATCACACCATTTGAAAGGGCAACTTCTTTAAAAACTTAAAAAGGAAATTTACCCATTAAGCACAACTTGGAAGAAGGTTGCTGCATACCCAATCTGTTGCAAGGCACAGATTTGAAAAGCAGCTATTGGATTCCAGAAAATGCCAGATAGCATCACCTCTCAATTTACCGGGCAAAATTTCAAGGGCCAGAGTATCCAGACCTGGATGTTTGGATTTATTTATTTACAAGTAGGCACTTTTAAGCTCTCAGGTTTTATTGGCCTGCCTTTCAGGACTAACTGAAATCTTCCAACTGCAGGCATGATCCCATAAATTTACAGACCTTCAGTGCTGTGATGTCCATACTTGCGGCCTCGAGGGATTGGGGTCGCCCTTTCCTAAACCTCTCCTTGGTACTATGTGGCGGGGACCCAGAACCGCTCCCAGATAATAAAGAGACGGACTTACGTTTCGTGATGTTCACAAGTTTTACTCGAGTCAATTGCTTTACATTCATGGGGCCGTGTTGTAGTCACAGGCCCTTGCTTACTCAGAGTCTCTGCTAATAAGACCTTCTCCGTGTTCTTTTCACAGGAGAGGTTGTGTTTGAGGCATTGGTCGGTCGGTCCAGGTCATGCACGTGGAGTCGTGGTAGGTTGGCAGGTAAGTGGCTGCTCTGAACCCCAGGGTGGGGTCTTAGTGGCAGGTCATAGTTCAGGGTAGACGTTGAGGCTGGGGTAGCCCAGAAGCGGCTCTTCCCCCACTCCCACAACTGACCCCAGGTCGAGCTGGGGGATTGAGGTCTGCAGGTAGTTCCAGGACTCTCTTCGCCTGGAGAATAGCTGCCTGTCAGGAGTGGGCCTTCCCCATGCTGCCTCACCGGGGTTGCCCCTTCCTTCCCCCTCCGTCCGTCGTTCAGCCAGCGAGTTCCTTCTCCCTTGGAGTCTCTGGGTTGGGTCTTCCCTTCCCAGCCAGTGAGACTCCTACTCCAACCTCCTCCCTCCTTGGCAGCCCGGCTCCTTATGAGCTACCGGGGCTGACTTGGCGAGCCCCGCCCCTTCCTGGGGAGGTCCTCCCAGAGTTTGCAACTCTCGCAAGACTTCCATAAGAACATAAGAAGAGCCCTGCTGGATCAGGCCAAAGGCCCATCTAGTCCAGCTTCCTGTATCACACAGTGGCCCCACCAGCTGCCTCAGGGAGCACAAGACAACAAGATACTTGTAACCTGTCGCCACTCCCTTGCACCTGGCACAAAGAAAACCTACTCCTACAACCAGGAAGTTGCTTATCCCCATCATGGCTTGTAAGCTGTGATGGACCTTTCCTCCATAAATCTGTCCAATCCCCTTTTAAAGGCATCCAGGCCAGGTGCCATCACCACCTCCATATAAGTCCCGCCCCCACCTCCTTTGCCTGGCCTGGCAGCTGCCTGCCAGTCATCTCCGACAGCTGCAGCTTCCCAGCTGGCTGCCGGTTCTCCAGTCGCCTCTGCCCACACAGCCAATTGCCTGGCGGGCTTGGCTGTGGTGTGACAAGTGCCCAATCCTATCCAACTTTCCTAATGCTAATGCAGTTGTGCCAACAGGGCATGCGCTGCATCCTGCGGTAGGGGGGCAGTCATGGAGACCTCCTCAAGGTAAGGGAACATTTGTTCCCTTACCTCGGGGCTGCACTGCGGCATCAGCGCTGGAAAGTTGGATAGGATTGGGCCCTAAGACACATTGATTACAATGGAAGAGAGCTAACCACGTGCTAAACTCTCCTGTTGAAATCAATGGGACGGTAAAGGTGCTTAGCAGAGACTGCACTGTAGTACTTTCTTACTCGTCTGATTCTGATTTCTTACTCGTCTGATACTCGTCTTCAAATGCCAAGGGCAATATTCGATGGCAGAAAACCGCAGCTCCCAAACTTCTCAAACTTTCTGCAGGGTGGGAGGAGGTCTCAGTTGTTGCTAGTTCTAGAACCAGTGACTTTGACACCTTCCCCAGATATTATCTTGATTGAACAAAAAGGGAGATTATGAACATGAAAAACGTTAGGCAGGGTTCTGCACCTAGACAAAACATGTGTAGGAATTTCAAGGGCAGTGAAAGAAGAATTTCAGCAAGATGGCGGCATTTCCAATAAACTGGAGGGTTAATAAGAAAATTGCTCCCACAAAGAATAGACATGTGTGGGGTTGTGACTCATGGCTTTGGGCAGATCTATAAGTCAACAAAGTGTTCATACATTGAGGAGAACAAAATGGCGGGAAATAGCTGACTTTTTCATGGATTGCCTCCAATATCTCTGAATCTCTCATAGCTTTCATCTGTAATTGATGTACCTTGTACCCTTTGTGCTTTCTACATACACATTAACAGTCAAAACATAGGTTCAAAAATACAATTGCCCATTCAACCCTCTTACAAAAATTCATTAATTCAGAAAAAGGTACATTTGTAAAAGCATCAGAAATGTTCCCCTCCTCCCCGATAGTTGCAAGGTCAAAATGACTAGAGCTTTAAAAGCACTGGAAACGTAACCACTTAATCTGGGATGGTCCCATTAATTGGTCATATTTTTGAGTAAGTGGTTTGAGTCACGAAGCATGAAAGAGCATATGCACCTCAAAGCATGCAGAGTCTATGCATAATAGGTGTGCTGCCCTCTCACCCTATCCCACTCTTCAGTCCACCTGCCCCACTTCTAAGTTCATTTTGTGTCTGTATGTTGGAGGTAATATTGGAAATGAGGTTTGTGCGCATCAAGCTTAAATACATGATGGATGGATTGTTACTTCACATTAGGATGACCGATTAGGCCTACATATGAACAATGGAACGTATGTGTGTAAGACACCATTTCAGTTGTACATCTACAACACAGCAACAAAGTGGACCTGTAGTGGGACAGATGTGCCTATCACATCTGTAGTGGGACAGATGTGCCTATCAGCAGGATGGGAGGGACGTTGTGTCTCAAATCCACCCACCCCAATTAGACTTTTCCCACTTTGCGGTAAGTGTGAATAGGACATTATTTTTTCTGCACAAATTCTTCATGCATACTACCTACACAGGTACATTCAAAATAATCCAGAAGCACATGAAACAACAAGGAGATGATTTCAAGCACAGTTAAAAGGAGGATAAGGCACAATAAATCAAATCAATTCTTTTCTCAGTAAATACAAAGAAGTATGTTAATTACAAATCTGTTCCTTACCTTGGCAAAATTCAAAGTTCCCCTTTTTCCGGCAGTCACCTATTACTAAACTCAGTGCTCTCCAAGTGTTTCTTTTGACAGATATCATTCTCCACCAATCGTCCTGCTAATTTCCTCTCTCCTTTTCTGACTGGGACAGATATTATGCTCACCAGCCCAGAGATCAATCTTTTCTATTGACAACAACAAAAGGAAAAAAACAGAAACGCACATATCACAGCCAGTTTGAGGCACCAAGCCGCTCTGTTTACATGATAATACTAGGTCCTTTTTGAAAAGGAACAGAAAATAGTAACTATCATCCTAAAGAGAATATACTTTATTATCAAATTTAACACTCCAGGAAGAAAAGCTAACGCACACACTGTGTGGTATCCAAAGAAAGTTAATCAGAACTAAGTCCCACTGAAACCAATGAGACATGGTAGTCATGACTAACTTAAGTTTCATTATTTCCAATAATACCAACTTAGATGAGATCAGACATTTCACCCATAAAGTCTGGCATTTTCAAACCACTTAAAGCAGCCTCCTTGCACATGACCATATTCCCATGGACTTCAGGGGAATTAAACTGTTTAAGTGCAATACAACATTTGGGTTTCACCATGAAGGTATTGTAGTAACCCAGAACCTGAACTCTTTCCTCCAAAAACGCAATAATAGACTTTACAAATGACTTGCATATCATGGCCCAGTAATTGCAAAAAGAGGGGGGGGGGCTAGGACACACAAGTAGGTCACGCGAAAGAAAGCACCCGTCCACCAAGGATGCTGCCCACTGCAAGGATCCATGCTCCGGACCTGCTCCTTCCAATCAGCATCTGTTAGGGGAAGGCAATTCTAGCAAGACTAGAGTAGGTTTGATGCGCTCCTGATACAGGGACACAGCAGAATAACCCACCTTCGGAACAGTCTTCGCACGGTATGCCTGCTTGAGTAGTCATGCATAGGATTGCACTAAAAGGAAAGCTTCCAAAAGTCTTTAAAGACAAATTTCTATTAATATTAATGGAGATGGAACGTATATGTAAAGTTACCATGATCAGTCCTAAATGTCAAACTTCCATATGATAAAATGTCCTTACTTTTAAAATGATTTCCAAACAAAATTAGGCACTGCCTAATTCAGTTCATATTCACTAAACTAAAGAATCTTTTTAAACTATGGAAGCCAAAAAGATCAACTTTTATACACTGGATAATCTTCTCTTTTTAAAATTCAGGTGCAATCCTTTGCATGCCTACAGTACTTTAAAGTGAGCCCCACTGAGTTTAATGGGACTTATTCCCAGGTAAGTGTACACTGTATAGGATTACAAATAGTGCAATCCTATGTACATCTGCTCAGAAGTAAGTCCCATTGTGTTCAATGGGGCTTACTCCCCAGGAAAATAAGTATATAGGATTGCATTCCAAGTCACTTTCATTAGTGATATTGTAGTAGCGTGTAGTAGCAAATTACTTTAGGTTGCCTAAATCCAATTCCTGTGATAAGGAACTCCCTTGATCATCATTTGACCTACCTAGGAACACCACTTAATGCCGTCAACGCTAACCCTTACCATGCTCCTCGCGCATTGTCATTGCATGAGGAGCATGGTAAGGGGGGGGGATGGTCTGCTTCTCACTTGAGCAAACAGGAAGCAGATCATTGCACCTTGCGTTGGTGCTGGGTTGGAGGGAGGAGACGGCAGCAAACTCAAGGAGAAAGGCACTCTGAATTCATCGCCCCACTGGACCACTTGCAATCCATCACTGATGCAACCTGCATCAGTTGGCCTCGTGGATGGGTCGGCCCAAGATTCTCATGGATTTTAGAAATCTTAGTATAAAGATAAGGGAATTTGTAGGAGACACACATCAAGGTCATTGTAAACCATATTATATGTACCAAACAGAGCATCAGAGTTTATTTTAAAGTACATTACATTTAATATAGCATACAGTAATGCAAGGTACACAACCTAAATGTTTCACAGAATATCTTGCAGGGTGGCGTAAAAAAATCACACACTGTACAAAAAATCCACACATCTGGAATTGCCAATAAAGCATTTAGGGAGTTGAGAAAATGTATGCAGCCACTGTTACATTGATATATATTTTTTGTAGGAGATACAGGAATTTGTAAGACAAAGACTGTGTGCACATGCACACACACATTACATTCAGCTGAATCCTTTTCTTATTATAAGTGCCATATGTATATTTTAACTCTCTCTCTCTCTCTCTCTCTCTCACACACACACACACACACACACAAGCATGTGTGTGTGCGTGTGAGTGCGTGTGAGTGTGTGTGTGAGTGTGCGTGTGTGAGTGAGAGAGTTTTCAAAAGTCATTCTAAATTATTCTCTTGATCTTCTAGTGCTACGCTCAAACCTGCCGGTTAGATAAGCACCAGCTAACATTCCAATATCAGTAGTACAGCAATACATTATTTTTGTTGTCTAATAATTTGTTAACTCTGGCAACTGAAAGGACCATGCAAATTTGCTCAACAGCTACACCCCACTTTCAACCAGAATGCCTGAAACAATTTGTATTGCTCCAGAAAAGTGGCATTTAAAAAGCTCATCATGTTGTATAACCATGGAAATAGTGAAAAACATACATTCCCAAACAAATATTACTTTTTCTCAACGGTATGAAGTAATTAAAGCCATATGTGTAAATCTGTGATCCGTTGAGTAGTTCAAGCTGCAGCTAATAGAAAATACAGAGAATGAACTCTGCCATATAAAAGATTCTTGTTACAGAAATATAATGTGAAAACCAGATGCAGGCAGAAACCCTTAATCACAGATGGGAATGTAATCACTGGCATACAGAATATTTTTGATCAATCTTAACCATATGCGAAATGTATTTATTTTGTACAGAATGCAATAACTTGAGAGAGCCTTCTATTTGAAATCAGTTAACCTCATAGTCAAAGCACTTTTATCTTATCCCCCCCCCCCACTCCCTTCCAAGATATTCAGCTGAGACAAGGTTTAAGAAGCCACTGGGCCGGGCAAATCATTCTAGCAGCAGTTTATCTTTCAAAAAGTTAATAGGATGTAAAAGAGGACACATATCGGAATCAACATAAAAGAAAATCAAGGGCAGTTACCAATTCCTGCTGTATTGCTAGTTACTGCCTGGAATCCCTTCATCACCTAGGCACATACAGGCTTATATTACCATTGAGTTAAGTCTTTCCCCTCCGCATGAGACTGAGCAACTTGTTCAGCATCAGAGAACCACATGGGAAACAGATCACAAGTCAGACAGATGCAGCTCTTGTGCCAATTTTTCTGGCATGCAATTAACAAAATTTGCACATCATTTTAGAAAACTTGTCAGGTACCATTACAGTCAGTGGTCATGTTCTACCATATATTCTTATTCTGAAATGCTTGCCTTCAAATGTCAAATTATTCAGCTCAGGCCTATGGGGATGTTTATTATTATTATTATTATTATTATTGCATTCAGCAATAAAAGCACTTGAAGTTAGGGGTGTCATGGTAATCCACCAGGTTTGATTTCCAACGTGGATATTAACCTGAGCTTTTCTTATGACCAATACTATCTGATTTACTTTCCACTGGAGTGAGAGAGTGGAAACGGTCTTTAGATGGTCAAATGTGTGTGCAAGGTGGGTGTGGAGGGAGGGGGAAAATATGTGCATTCAAGTGCAAATACCTTACTGCATTACTTGTAATGGGATGTGCTTTCCCAGCCACAACTAGTGCAATGATTCATGTTTATGTGCTACCAGAGCTGAATCAGGGTGTATATGAGCAGTGTGCATGGGCAAAGCATAATGCAACGCATAAAAACAAGGAAAACAATCTTTTTTTTTTAGCCTGTAGCTGGCACTTGCCAGATGCAACTGTGCTGTTCTCCCCTACTCAAACTGTGCATGGGCATGCACATCAACGCAAGGCAGCAAAATGGAAACTGTGGCAAAGCACATGTAAAATGTTAGCAGCCTGCTGCTAAAATGTGCATCCATTTAAGCAACTGCTATTTCAGGAGCAAAAACAGGATCCCCCCCCCCCCCCGCCGCCTGATGCACAGAAGTTGTTCATAAAAGGAAGACTATCCCAAAGGCACTCCACTCCACGGATATCGAAGAGCATGAGGAGCCAATGCAGAAAATGCATGGAAATAAAGGGACAGGTATTCCTAACTGAAATACATGAACTGGGGTTTCATTTTACTTGCTTTTTTGGCTGTGTCATGTTAACATCTTTTCACCTGCAAAGACGACTAGAACCTTTCCCCACCTTAAATGAGAGCCAAGACTAGTACCAGCCTTTGCCCCTTCACATGTGGGAGAGAGAGAGAGAGAGAGCGCTGCCTCAATTGGTCGACTGCAATCATGGCTAGCTTCCAATGTCTCAAAAAGCTGGATTGCTTACCCACCCACAGCTGGGAGCATATTGGAAGTTCATCACAAAGTGAAGTGTAGAAAGTGAACAGGGTCCAAGAAGAGAGCCAATGCCCCCTTAGCTCTAGGACTTAAGTTGTTTGGGGGGGATAATTTGAGTGATGGCCCCATCACCCTATAGCAGTGGTTCCCAAACTGGGAGGAAACTGGGAGGAGCCGCGGAAACCAGCCAGGGGAGCTGCAGAGTGCCACGGAATCCTCACGGAAAACAGTGCAATGCCAATTGGTAGGCATCAACATCATGTCATGGGGAGCCGCAGCCAAAGGTCGCCAATGGTCAAGGGAGTCGAAGTTTGGGAAACACTGCCCTATAGGAAGGCGGATCCGAGTGATGCTTCCAGAAGGATTACGTAACTGTGCTCTCACCCCTCCCAACTGGGGATTCACAGGTGTCTTGAGTTCCCAATCAAGTGTCCTTGAGCAGTTGGGTTGCTAGGGCTGTTATCTGTCTCTGGGCAGATCTGTGAGCTCGTTAGCATGCTCTGGTGCAGCCGTTCGCCATTCCACATTAAGAAGTTCTCACGTCCACCAGATTGGTCTCTGAACCAGCACAGTGAACCAAATAACATGCTGAACTGAGTCCAAAACGACGTTGTAGCTGATGCAGCTGGTACAAGATAGAAGCCATATATTCTGACCACCTTGCTTCCACCAGCATTCTGGCAGCCCCCGTTTGCGTCAGTTGTTGTTTCTCAGCCATTTTTAAAAAGGCAGACCCACATAAAGACCATTGTGATAGCCTAGCCTGGATGTAACCAGTAACTAAAGCAGATCCAGCTTGTTCAGATAGGATCACAGTTATCACACCAGCCACCACTGCAATAAAAGATGCTCCTGTCATTGCAGCAGTTACCGGAGGATCCAGGAACATCACTAGGGTCCAACAACACCCCAAAGTGCATACTTGATCTTTCAGGGAAGTGTAATACCTCTAACAGCGCAATCCTATGTAACCTTGCACTGGTGTAACAGCAGATGCACCGGTGTAAGTGCAATTACACTAGTATAACTGCACTTATACCGGTGCATCTACTGTTACACCGGTGCAAGGTTACATAGGATTGCGCTGTTAGAGGTGTTACACACCCCTGAAAGATCAAGTATGCACATAGGATTGCGCTGTTAGACAGGTTGAATACATTCTTCCAGAGCAGTGAGAGCTCTCACCATCTTATGAGGATCCATTATATTGGGAATAAGTTGTAGTTGTGTGTGGAGCAAGGTGTTTGTATTGAGCACTGCTCATCTCTTGTGCACTCTGCAAACACACTGCACAAGCATATCCTGCAACCTCTCTTTAAATACCAGCAGAAAAGGGCAAGCTTTGTCCTCACCATTACAATATCCTCAAATGTCACACTTTTCATAGTGCCATGGGCGGATGGAAACCATATGGGAGAAAATCCAGGGTGGGGGTGGGCACAAATCTGGTTGCCACAGGCTACCAGAAACTCACAGCAATTGCCAGCATAGGAGTGGCACATTTTTTTAAAAAGCTGCCAAAAACACAGGGAGTGCCTCTTTCACAGTGGAGTCAGGTTACATCTTGTGCGGGACACAGCCACAGTGTCACTGGTTGCAGGGGAGGAGCCTGAGCAGTGGTACATGTGAAAAACATCTAGACACTTAGTAGACAACAAACAAAACGCGAGTCAGCGGTGGTGGCGTTGCAACAAAGAAGGCAAATGCAATTCTAGGCTACATCAACGAAAGTATAGTATCCAGATCGTAAGAAGTGATGGTACCGTTCTAAAGTATTCTGCTTTAGTCAGACCCCACCTGGAATACTGTGTCCAGTTCTGGGCATTACAATATTGAATAACTGGAGTGGGTCCAATGGAGAGCAACTACTACGGTGAAGGGGCTGCAGACCATGTCCTAGGAGGAAAAATGGAAGGAAATGGGCATGCTTAGTTTGCACAAGAGATTGTTAAGAGGAGACATGGTAACTCTGTACACCTATCTGAGAGGGTGTCATGCTGAAGAAGGAGCGTCTTTGTTCTTGGTTGCTCCACGGGGTACAACCAGAACAAATGAGTTCAAATTGCAAGAACGGAAATTTTGATTAAAATGTTAGGAAGAATTTCATTGTTGGAGATCATTAAGCAGTAGGCAGCTACCAAGGTCAACCCTGACTACCAAAATCTACCAAAATCAACCCTGACTGTTCCCTGGAAGGACAGGTACTGAGGCTGAAGCTCAAATATTTTGGCCACCTAATGCGAAGAGAGGAGTCTCTGGAGAAGACTCTGATGCTGGGAAAGATTGAAGGCAAAAGGAGAAGGGGAAGGCAAAGGATGAGATGGTTAGACAGCATCACCGATGCAACGAACATGAAAATGAGCGAACTCAGGAAGACAGTGGAGGACAGGAAGGCCTGGCGGGATATGGTTCATGGGATCACGAAGGGTCGGACACGACTTAACAACAACAAAGGTTGCTGTAGTTGTGGACTGCCTCCATTGGAAGGGGGTTGGATTCGATGATTTTGTAGATGCCTTCCAACTGTACAATTCAATGGTTGCTAGCAACACACACACACACACACACCACTGTAAAACCTCCTCATAGGACAGTAAGTACAAAAGGGGAATATTTAACCTTGCCTCTGTAGATGGGGAAGCAAGAAGACTAAGCTACGTTGGCATCTGGAAAAAAAGTCAGCTACCAAGCCCAGCCAAAGTTTGTGGCGCTCTGGAGAAAATAAAGGGATGCATTTGAGGACAGTGTCAAGGGAAAGGAAAACCCTGTTACCTGCCATGGGTCACATCAACAATTGGAAACCAACCTTGTTTTTGTCTACATCGTCTCTCCTGCCCAGAGTTCTCTTCCATCATCACTCTACCGTGCAGGGGATTAATGGGAGAGTAGGTCGGAATGCTGGGAACTGTCTCTGACAGAGAGAGAAGAAAGGTTCTGGGGCCAAGTGATGCGGAATTCAGATTCCAAGACTGAGACCCTGTCTCTTCCCATATTACACAGATCTAGGACTAAACTACACAGCACCAGAAACCATTGCTGCTTGGCTTTTGTTTCTTAAATACCATAGCAGCTGAGGAGAGCAATCGGGAAAGAGTGGAGAGCAAAGTGAAGCGAGATAATTTAACCCTTTGTTCCAAACATGGCCTCCAGCTGCTATTCAGGAAACACAACCCAAACACACAAGGTTCAATACCTTATGTAACATGTAGTTTGGCCCTAGCAGCTAACTCCGAAGTGCTGAAATATTACATTAATTTCTTCTGTTGCACTTCCTCATCATTCCCATGGTCCAAATTAAGGCAGAGCTGGGTGCAACATTTGTTGAATCATGGGCAAGAAGGTTGAGAATCCAGCACCTCACAGAATCTTGCTCTTTATCTATACACATTAAGATATATACAGAGCATTCTTATGAACATTTACTCAGAAGTCCCACTACGTTTGGTGGGATTTACTCCCAGGTAAGTGTGCACAAGACATTAGGGATCATCAGTCCTACAACGCTCTCTGCATTGTTGCACTGTACTGAACTGGCCTGAAACTGTAGAAAGTGGGGATAACTTTATAATTGTAGGCAGGGAGAGGATGCATCAGGGATCAGCCAGGTCAGGCAAGGGCTGACGGTTCATGAAAGGGCCCATCTGGCCAGGTCAACCCCATGCGGGTGCCATGGAGGGCCTTAGTGCAGAGCTTTGGCATAGGGCTCCCAGCAACCTAGCACCAGAAGTGATTGCAGGCCATTATTATCAGGAACAAAACATTACCCATGGGCACATTCAGATTAAGCCAGACCTTAAGATGTTAATACTGCATGCAGAAGCATCGCCACGGGGCGCCCCTCCCCCCGAGCGGCATACGGGGTGGCCACAAAGCAGCGGGGCCGCGAAAAGTGGGTGGGGCAGCGCAAAAGTTTGGCCTGCCCTGAGCCTGGGAAGCCCTTGGCTGCGGCGGTGACATCACTTCCAGCAGTGACATTTTTTGCTGCAGCCCCCCCTCACGCAGGGTGTTTGTTCGCTTCCCGTTTGCCCTCAGAAAGGTTCTGCGCATGTGCAGAAAAAACAAATAAAAGCCTGCGAAGCGTTCGGCCAGCTCACAAAGCCCTCGACCGCCGAACTGGGCGGTAGCAATGACGAGGGCTTGTCCCGGCTTCGGAGCGGAGCCTCCGGAAGCCGGTGATGCTCCGCTTCGGGGGGGCGGCAGCCGGGCTCTGGCGCGACGGGGGTGCTCCAGCCCCTGCCCCCCCAGGCGCCGGAATGGCTTAAAACGCCACTGGAATCATCCCCAATCAGGGACACCAGAGAGATATGCTAAGCTCATTGGCAACCTTCTTTTATACTGAACAGTGATTCAGCATCCGTGAGTAATTATAACATGAAACATCACACCTCCGGTTTATCATCTGGTTTGGAGGAGAGCCAACTCCACTCAACCACTACCACTGGTAATTTAAAGAGCCAAACTGAGAATAAAACTAAAGATGATAACACAAGGGGATTACAACATTTTCAAATATTTTAGGCATAATTCTAGGAAGAAGGAGGGGTCTCTTTTGCCTCTAGGTATGAATTAATATTTATGGGTGCAGAGGGGAAAAACAGCCAAGCACACAAAATAGAACTACAGCCGGACTCACTAAATCATACCACAGCTTGAAGAGTCCAGGAAAAACCATTGAAGTTCATACAAACCTACCCCTATTTTTTATGTTGGCATTGCACAGGAATCAATTAGTTGGGTTCCACCTCCCCAGTCTCACACACCATAGGTTTTTTAATCTTTATTATTTAGCACTACAACTACTATTTAACAGTACAACTAAGGTTGCTATACACACTTACCTGGGAATAAGTTCCATTTAAGTCAGTGGGACTTACTTCTGAGTCGACATAAATAAGATTTCACTGAAAGCAATAAAATAGGCTGCTATTTTCCTTAAACGCAAAAGGACTCTGCTTGTTCATTTTTATACCTTACTTGAAACCTTGAATAGTACCAAAGAGCTATTAATATTTTTCTAGCATTCTTAGGGACACTATACAAAGGAGAAGTTATGACTGCTACTGCAGAAGCTCACTATCGGGGGGGGGGGGGGAGGGCATACAAACTCATATACCGTAAATATATACAGGTGTCCCCTGCTTAACGATGGGGATACGTTCTGGAAAACCCGTCGTACAGTGAAACCGTCATTAAGTGAGTCCTCATAGGGAATGAATGGCAAACACAGTGTACATTATGAGTGTAACACAAAGCACAACAAGATTTCTACCTGTCAATGGAGGTAGAAACATACACACAAACACAGAAAGTTAAAGACGACATTTTTTTCTTGCATTTAAAATACAGTAAAGGTAAAGGTATCCCCTGACAATTAAGTCCAGTCGTGTCCGACTCTAAGGTATGGTGCTCATCTCCATTTCAAAGCCGAAGAGCCAGCATTGTCCGAAGACGCCTCCGTGGTCATGTGGCCGGCATGACTCTCCTTGCCGCAACGCGTAGCATGCAGCTGGAACACGGAGCACTGTTTAGCATCCCGCAAGCGGTACCTATTTATCTACTCGCATTAACATGCTTTGGAGCTGCTAGGTTGGCAGGAGCTGGCCAAGCAACGAGCGCTCACCCCGTCACGGGAATCGAACTGCCGACCTTTCGATCAACAGCTTATGGTTCAGCGGTTTAACCCGCTGCGCCACAATTCTTTTACACTTTGGGAACCTCCGTCGTATATGCAGATTGCCATTAAGCAATCTGTACATGTCTGCACATTTAAAATTTTGTCTGTTCTCCATTATTGAAAACTACTACTGAAAATAATTCTCTATTATTTGTCTATACTCTATTATTGAAAATGTGCTTTAACAAAACTAAGCCCCCACCCCCTCCATGCAGTCAGGTGGCAAAAAAGCAAGCAACCCTCAATGATTCTGCTTTAATAACAGCCAAAAAGAAAAGTAACCCTGTTTCAGATTTTTTTAAAAAAAAATGGCCACCATTAAGTAATTATTATTTTACACAATAAACTGCCTTTTATTGTAAACCTTTCAATATGAAAAGGCATCCTATCTAACAGATCAGGATCATAGTACAGAGAAAACACCAGGAAAACAATGTGTGCATTTCTCCTATTTTTTCTTTCTCCCCCCTCATCTAATTTCATCGACAAGGGACAGTCCCTGGAGAATAAGAGAAGAGAGAACCAATTATATCCAGAGGCTGCTTTCTCCAAAATGAAGGCATCTGTTCCATGCCAATGACTTCCACACAGAAGAAAAACAGAACTTTGAAGGCATCTGTGTTCATGGTTGACAGTCACAGATCTTAGGGACTACTGTAATTGCCCAGCTGCAAACATGGCTTGCAAACTGCTGAAGCCCCTGCTGCTACTGTCAGCTGATCTCATCTCACACACAAAAAACAAAGAGAGCTTACAGAGCAATCATTCAGAAGGCCTAGTTGAGAGAGGCACACAGAAGCATCACTAGCCGCCTCATCTGCCTTGGTATTCTCCTTACCTGGGATTCTTCTCATGCGAGATCTCTTGACATATCAGAAGACGGAATTTCCCTATAGTGAGCCTACAGCTACTATCCTGCAAGCAGTGTGTTTATTACATATGTATCTCTATTGTCCTTTAGAAAGCTCAGGGAACCTTGTGTGGGGCTGGGCTCCCAGGAACGTGTGTGTGTACACACACACACACACACACACACACACACACACAAATTTAAAAATTCAGTGTAACTAATCCACTGTGACTATAACATGTACAGCAGGGGTCGGCAACCTACGGCTCACAGGCCGGATCCAGCCCACCACCCAAGGTCATCCAACCTGCACAGAGCTCAGCTTTGCCAAGCTCCTGGAACCTGCTGCGTGCAACTTGGCTTGGGAAGTGAAGCCTCCTGCCCAATTTGCCATGCTCCAGACAGGGAATGGCAGAGCCGCCTGCCCAGGCTCACGGAGTTCCTGTGCCACTGCAATTCCCTGTCTAGCACACGGAAAACTGGGCAAGAGGCTTCACTTCCCAAGCCAAGCTCCACGCAGCTGGTTCCAGGAGCTCAGCAATGACGTGATCGCCGAACGTCTGGCCCCTTAACTGAAACGGTTGCCAGCCTCTGGTGTACAGGAATGGGACATTTCTATCCTGCCCTTCCAACATGGATATGTGACAAGGTGTCCTCCTCATGTTGTGATACAAAGTTACAACAACCCTGTGAAGTTAGGTTGAAAGATGGCAACTGGTCCATGGTCACCCAGTGAACTTCATGGCTGAGTGGATTTTGATCTGGCTCTCTCTGCTCCAAGACCAATACAGTAGGGCCCCCATATTCAGCATCCGCGGATTCACTTATCCGCAGGTGCTAAATCCCCCCCCCCACGTCCATTACCTTATTTATGTTCAATCTCGCTGGTGCCAAGCAAGTGTAGGTCTTGTTTAAACCAAATGCTATAAGCAGCAGCTTGCTGCTTACAGGACAGCTTGCGACTGAGTAGAGCCGGCAACCTCAGTTCTAGAGACGCTCCGACATTAACAGGAACTTCCTGTTAATATCAGAGCCTCTCTAACATTGAGGCTGCTGGCTCTACTCAGTCACAAGCTGTGCTATAAGCAGCAGGCTGTTGCTTATAGTGTTTGGTTTAAACAAGACCCATGCTTGCTTGGCTCCAGCGTGATAAACGTAAATAAGGTAATGGGCGCTAGGGAGCACGGAGGATAGAGTTTGCCCCCATCTGCGAGGGACCAGGAACCAATCCCCCACGGATACCAGGGTCCTACTGTACTGTAACTGCTTTGCGACTTTGGTACTCAGTCCTGTATATGGAGAAAACCTAGATTTTCCCACTAAGGATCACCACATGAGTACCACACACTCACCGACACCCACTATTACATACTGCTGAAGGCTCTTCTCCATTCATTTACTCTGCAACAGCACTCAAGTGCACCTGTGCACATATGAGCAATGTTTTTGAAAAGCCATTCCCAAAACCTCCCTCAAATGGACAAGACAGAACCAGTGATTTTCCAGGCACAGGTACCACATATATACAGGAACTGCGGGAGCTCATGGATTTGCTACAGCTGTGCCACTTTCACCTTGGCAGTAGAATTAAATGGAAGATAAAAAATTTAACTTGGCTGTCTGCTGGTTCAAAACCCATGCTGTGTTTTATGTAGTTGAGAAGCTATGAATGCAATCCTATGTGCCTGTACTGAGGAGTAGGTCCGATTGAGCACAGTGGGACTAATTTCTGAACAAACATGTATAGGATCTAGCTGTATGACAACTACGTTTTGGCACTCTGTGAATACATGTGAAAAATATCTGAGAACTGCCTTCCTCTATCATGAGCAGAGCTTACTAAAGAACAAAGCCTCTCCCCATTATCTAAGCTTATAGAAACACTGCCATCTGAAATATGTATAACCAAGTTCACAAAAGCAATCTGGCCTTGTGACACTGGATATTGCCTCAAAGACCTCTGCATTGTGATGTTGCCATTGCAAAGATAGAAAACCAAAATCTTGAACAAAATAAAACAAGAGTGCTGATCAATTCAGTGCTAATGTGCAAATCATATGGAATCTTCAGGCTCAAGTCACAAAACTTCAAAAGTTTAGTCAGAGAGGGCTTAGCCTGGCTCCAGCATAGCATTTCTACCAAGGATCATAGATTTGCCATTTCATTACAAGGTTGATCCACTTACACATTAATAACTCACTATACACATTTATTTTCCACTAAAGTCAGTTTTAATGAATGCAACAGAGCATTTCTAGGGGATTATAAAAGGGACACAAGAATGGAAATGATTTTTTTTTTTTTGCCCAACACACTGACCCCTTTGGGAAGTCACCTTTCAAGCTAGTAAGTTGCATGCATACAGTATCTTGTACGTAAATTGGGCCGACTGCTGAGGTTACGAGTGTACAGTATTTTCAAACCTTATATAATCAGAAGGTAATACAGTACTGTACACACCATATGGGAGAAACTTCATTTGCTTAACTCAGTGGTGCTCCGATATTGGATGAGGCTGCCTTTTCACTTTATCTTCTCAATTAATAGCTCAGTTATGGCTGGGCCTCATTTAGCATTTTCTTAGAGAACATGATTCCACTGCCCAAAGGTGAAATTCTGACCCTCTGGAGCTCAATGGCAAATTTCTCCTGTTTTCTACCCTAACACACTCACTCACTCACTCACACACACAATTGTCCATAAAAGTCTGGCAACCGCTATCACGTTTCTGGCAGCTGAGCAGCATAATCACTTTGACAAACAATCCTACCTGGAAGTTCCTAGGAGCATGCTTTTTTAATCTGCTGTAGCAGTCTTCCCAAATTTCCTTAGCAGAAGTATCATAACTGGCCCTCCAGAAACATTCTAATTCTGACACTAGAGCAACAATTCCTTTCTGGTTCACTGTTAATTCACAATGCTAATGTGGTGAAAATCCCTGGATTTCCCCCCTTCTTCTGTTCCAAAATGATCTATTCTAGTAGATACTTCAGGATCGCCACCATTATGGGCCAGGCAGCCCATGGTTTATGGTTTGGTCCACCCCTCCTACTAAAGGTGATACGTGCTGGATCTGAGGCAGGTAAGGCTGCCTAGGTGACCATGACTTGGTCAATGAGGCAGAAATGGTGACATCATCCAACAAAGGGCATAAAAGGTTAAGCCAAAGGATGGTCTTCACCATGATCCAGCCCATCTTTCAAGGAGAGAGGAGCTATGATTAGGCTTACCAGATCTCCAACCGGGACAGAGTGCTAGACCTTTAGGACAGGGGTGGGGAACCGGCGGCCCGCGGGCCGGATCCAGCCCCAGGAGCGATCCAGTCCGGCCCACGCGAGACTGGACCCGAATCAATCAGGTTCGGCCCGCACGAGCAGACCGGAGGCTCCGCCAGCCCTGCCAGCCCCCCTGCGCGCTCACCTCACGCGACTCCTTTGGAACCCGGCTGCAGCCGGATTTGAAAGGAGACGCGCCGAGGGGAGAGCGCGCGGCGCGCTCACCTCGCGCGACTCCTTTGGAACCCGGCTGCAGCCGGATTCCAAAGGAGTCGCGCCGAGGGGAGAGCGCGCGGCGCACTCACCTCGCGCGACTCCTTTAGAGCCCGGCTGTTTCTGCGCATGAGAAGAAACAGCCGGGTTCAAAAGGAGCAGCGCGCGCGGGGCCAGCGGCGGCGGCCACCGCCTGAAAAAGGTAAGGAGAGGGGGGAGGTAAAAGCAGGGGGGGAGGTGGGTGGGTGTGCGCCCCCCTGGCGCACGCGCACGCGCGTGCAGGGGTAACTATTTCCGATGGAGGGGCACACGGCCTGCGGGACATTTTCCCCATGGGAAAATGGCCCTCCATCGGAAATAGGTTCCCCACCTCTGCTTTAGGAGATGGAATGTGGGCAGGTGTAGCTTGTTAAGTCCTAGAGCACAATCCTAGGCATGTCTACTCAGAAGCAAGCCCCATTGAGTTCAGTGGGGCTTGCTTCTGAGTAGACATGCCTAGGATTGTGCTCTAAGGGTTTAACAAGCTACACCTGCCCACATTCTTTCTCCTAAAGGTCTAGCACTTTGTTCCGGTTGGAGATCTGGTAAGCCTAGCTATGATGGACGGGAACCATCACCCAGAGTAAGATCAGAGACTTAGGCGGCAATCCAATACACATTTTATCAGGAGTAAGGCCTACTGAACACAGTGAGACTTACCTCCGAGTAGGATTGCACACTGTACATTTAAGGAAACTGCATCCAATTTCGGCTTATTTCCAGTGCTTGCCTTTTACCTACTTGCCATAACATTGTAATAAGTGTACCCTGGCCCTCCGTCACCAAAGTCTTGTTCTAGATATGCCTACTTGACTGTCATCTCTATTTTAATAACTCCCCACTCATTTTGACTTTTAACCTGCTTGGCCTGGTGGACCCAGTATGGTGCCTCATTGCTGTGACCACCAGCCCTGCACTATCTGGGGAATCCCCAAAGAATCTGGGTGCAACTGGGAGGGATGATCTCCAAGGCAGCCCCCCTCTGTTTGGTTTTAGACTTGGTAGTGGCAGTGATGACTACTGCTTTATTCCAGAATAACTGTAAGTTAGGGACAGGAAGGAGGATGCCAAGTGAGGGTCTCCCTTCTCTCAGCCATCACAACTGGTCTATAAAGCAGTTCTATACTCTTAGTTCTTAGGAACTGCATCAGTTAATTCAGTGTTCAGTCTAGACCTGTGATGGTGAACCTGTGACCATTTAGGGCAGTGATTTTGGTAGACCTCTTTCAAATTACTAAAACTCAGCAACAAAAAAGTCACTAATTGATGTTAAATAAAATGCAATGTGTTCTATAGTTGTTTTCAGTTCAGTTCAATTCAAAATTACTATTAAAAGTAGCAATGGTCAAAGTACTATTAAAAGTGGGAGGGGGTGACACACCAGCAGAGTCAACTTAGGCATTTTCAAAAATGTTGACACACCACGGCCAAATGGTTCGCCATCACTGGTCTAGACAGACCAATGTTACCACCCTGGAAACATCTTCTCAGAGGCCCAGGCAACCAAGAGCTTTCCTAACCATGCTACCTTAGACCCTGCAAAGGAGACATTGTACATGCAACACTGATTGCCTTGGGAATTATTTTGTAGCCTAACCTACCTCGTGACATTGTGGCAAGAATAAAATGGCGTGAGAAGAATCACATATGCCACCCATGAGCTCCTTGAAGGAAAATGGGATACCAATGCAATAAACACACACAAATGCTACGCTACAACCAGTCTCCTTCAGGTCCCTTGTTCCTATCTAGCACAAACTCTGACATCTTCACTTGTTTCACAACATTTTAACCACTTAGGTCAAGCATTAAGGCAGACACCAATGCTTTGTTTTGCTTTTTTTTTTTAACACAATCTGAGTGGCTGAGCCCAGGAGAAGAAAATATGGCAGGCCTATTTATGTGTCAGAATGTAAAGCCTTGATGTAACCCTAAGTCGTACACATTAATGTAACTTGTCATGAAGATACGATGAAACAGTAGTTTGATTCCTGCTGCTCCCAGGCAAATGAGGGAGTGTTACACTGAAAACAGAGCATCAGCCAGACAGTCCATTGTGGAAAGTCTTTTGACCCAGAGAATTGAAACATGACATTTGAACTACCACCTAGGGAGGTGACTGTGCGGTCATCATCAGTCAGGCAAGAAATGTAGGCTATAGCTCTTCAGATAAACTGAATCACAAAGGGGAACTGGTTGGTGGTAATGACTGGTACTTATGCAAATTGCATATTAACATCCAGCCAGGCAGACATATTGAAGCCTCCTATAGCCACCGAGCTAACTATAGGTTCTTGTACAACTGATACAGGCCATGAAGCTACTTTCTCAGGTGGCAGTTAACATTCCCAGTTTCTAAAATAGGACCTGTTGGAAACAATCATTTTAAAATGCAACACTGCAAGTATCGAGAGCAAACAATGACCCAACACGCTTGCTGCTGTTGGTAGAGCAGCATTGCTCCACTAGATGGAGTCACGCTTATAATAGGCAAATCTGCAAGAATTGCTGTTAATCATAAACTGGGAGTGGTGGTGGTAGAGTTGATGGTTTTTTATTTTAAAATCCTCCATCTCAAATACCTCATTGAAAAAATACAGTGAGAACTTGCAATACTGAGAACCTTTGCCTTTACTTGTTCGCAGATCCACCAAAATCAATAATATTATACACTTTATTAAATATAATCTCCCACTTTAGTGTAGTCTGCTTTTTAATTTTATTTTTAACAAATGTCTGAACATCCAGCATCACTGCAATATAGGGGGAAAATGCACTTTTTAAAATTACTGTAATTTGAAACATGGATTCTGCACCTATGTTGCAATCACTAAGAATATTTCAATATTTTTGCACCTTGTTTTACAGAGCAATAAAACATCTTTTAAAGCCACTTTAAAGCATAATTTAATCATTTTATTTAAATATGGAAAAAGTTGGTCTGAAAGCCCTATTAACTAAAATACCCTTGATTAGCTTAAATTTTTGATTTGCTGACATAATAAAAAACAAGTCAATACTGTATTTCTTTGGAGAGCAGAATAGAAAAGGAACAAAGGTTGCCTTGAGATGAGAAATAGATACTGTACTATATTATAACCCACTGAATTATTTCAAGGATGGGATTTTATGAGCTCTTTTCCCCTAAAAGTAACATCTGTTAAAAAATATATACTAATATTTAGTTATCAACACACGTTTCCATAGTTGACCACTACAATAAGGTTCTAACTGCATAACACCAGTTTTTCCTGCTTCAGATAAAAGTGCCAATAAACAAAAAAAAATGCACATTAAGCTACAGATTTTTCAGAACAGATTTTTTTTTCCAAATAACCCACTCACATTAACAAAAGATTGCAGTGGCTTGCAAATTATAGGGTGTTATTTTTAGTGGAAGTAGTTCAATATTCATATTGGAGCAGATGTAGCAGTTTAACAAAACAGCTCTTCAAATCTTGCACAAATTGAAAACAGGAAAACTGATTGCATTTTCTCTTATCACTTTCCTTTTCTGAACTGACACGTTTGGCCTTCTGAAAATTTACACATGGCTTTCATCTCAACAGCACCTGCTGATTAAATAGAAACCTAAAATTTTCATGAAAATGGTGTGAAGGACTCGTTTTCTTCTTCTTACCATCTCACGGGGGCATCAGTAGTCCACTCCATGGCCACAATTGTTGTATGGCACAATCTGAGTGCATTTTGTATTTTGATTAAACTTTTTTTAAAAAAAAAAAACGAGTTAAATCACTAGCGGCCCTCTTCGTATTTGATCTTTTGTCTGCTTTAAATTAATTTCTGTCTCCATGCTTTCCTAACACTGATGGGTTTTTATTGTGCTGCCAGTTCTATTTTACAGAGTCTCTCAAAGAATTTGAGATAATGAGGCTTACTGTATATTTCACGGTTAAAAGGTCTTCAGTACATATAGTAGGTACATTTTACTGACAGAAGAGACAGCAAACAGCAGCAGCCACCACCCCAAGACCATAATAATACTCTCTCTGTGAACAACCAGAAATTGATCCAACTTACATATCCAGAGGAAGATGGAGAGAAATCTCATTTAAACTTTGCCTTTGAATTCTCACACATTCCACAAATCCAATGGCACTCTAGCTGCAATTGCACATAGATGGCCAATCAGTTCTCAGGTACGTTGCCACTCGATATAGAACTTTTGAATCTCTGCTTCCACACATAACATATGAAATCCAAGTACCTTATCTTGTCTGCTCTTAACCCATAAACTCTGAAGTGTAGCAGCACTGACAGGTAACATGGGCTCCCATAATTCTGGGTGTAATTAAAGCTGCTTCCAAGACCTGCTGTGTATCAGCTTTGTAACTGATAGAACCCTAAACCTTCCCAAGTGCTCTGCAGCCATCCATTACTATTCTGCTTCAGTGATAAGGTAACCTGAAGGCAGAGATGACATACAGTAATATATGTGCCACTCCGCCTGTTGGTTTGTGAACTTGTGTTCCATCACGCTCAGTGAGGCACTCATAAACCTGAAAAGTCAATATATTCAGTCAATGGAAGTAAAATAATGGCACTCTATTGTCTTACCCTATCGATCTGCCGTTGTCAACATGGATACATGTCCTCCTGCCCCCTGGCTTTAAACAAATTTTAATTAGGCTCTTAGCTACTGGATCATGTCTCTATATACAGCTATGCAAACACCTCACCAAGCCATGCAGCAAGAGGGAGGTGTTATATACCCGCAAACCTGAACACACTAACTTGGCTCCACTGAGCTCAGTGGAACTTCCTTTCAAGTAATCGTGCTTAGGATTGAGGTTAAGGATCATGTAGTTTTTAGTTTAAATGGTTTATTGAAGACTTTTTAAAAAATGACTTCCAGATGTGGGCTTTTCTCCCCTCTTTATAGAAACACCTGATTTTCCATTTATTCCAATTTTGAAGAAATCTAAGCATTAAATGTAAATTAAATAAAAAAATCTTGCACACTAAGATTGAAAACCATCCAACAAAAACTAGATAGAGGTTAAAACAGTAAGTGCAATTATTCCTTTCCATTAAAAAAAATACAGCATCACTCTCTTAAATAGAATGTTCTTAAAACAGCCAACTGAGGCATAAGATCCCAATTAGAAAAACCCCTGAAGCTGCAGTTACATAAGAAAGTAAGTCCCATTGAAGTCAGTGAGATTTGCTTCCAAGTAAGCTTGTTTAGGATTGCATTGCCAGTTGCATTTCTTTCTTGGGAAGGCTGTTTCCAGGAACGCATTCAGTATAATCCACATGCGGAAACTACAGCAAAAGACGCGGTAAGGAGGAAGGAGCTAAAAAAACTCTCAATCACTTAAAAATCAATAAGCAGACAGGCACGTGTGTACGCGCGCGCACACACACACAGTGCCTCCTCCTTCTCTGTGAAGAGAGTCTATTTTCTACCCATTCTCACCTAATAAAAGAGCTAATCACGATGTTATGATGTTCATTTGCTCCCTCTGTCTCTATGGGCTTTGAAGCCCAGTCAATAAATAGTCTATTGTTCCCCACAAAACCCACACTTTTACTCTATCATGGGTTTTGTTTTATTGGGGGGGGTGAACCCTCTAAACTCATTCAAACTGGCCAAACTAAACCCAATTAGAGATAAGGCGATGGGGGGGGGGGAAGAGGCACAATAATCTCACCTTTCCAAGCCCTGTTTGAATAACTGAGCTGATAGGAGATTGCAGGGCCGGGCCAGGTGAGGTTAGATGCCTCATAACATCACACAACAAAAGGCAGATCCCTTTTCTCTCACTCCAGGCTAATCTTTAAATGTAAATTCCCCACCAGCTAAGAGGAGAAGATAGATAAGAGGTTACATCTTCACTTCTCAGAGCTGTTATCGACTTCTGCATCATTTAGAGAGAATGGGGAGGGGTGTCGAGAAAGAGAGAGAGAGAGAGAGAGAGAGAGAGAGAGAGAGAGAGGAAGAACAAAGAGAGGGAAAGTCTGCCCCCTCCCCATCCAAATGCTTGGAGATTACCTTCTGGCTGAGAAGAGCACAGGCAGGAGCACAGGCAGGAGCAGAGAGGGCTTTGTATTCATTAAACACACATCGCAGCTTATCTGAAGTAAAAGCCTTGTCAGGATGGCACATTGTGTGAGAGAGGTGGGGGGGAGGCAATGTGCATCAGGGTGATTACAATATCAGCGTGGCCCAGATGGAGGAAGGAAAATAAACAGAGGGTGCGAGAAGGAGAGAAAGGCACTCGGCTATGACTGAGCAAGGGGTGGGCGCGTGAGATTGCGCCTCCCAGAGTCCAACTTTGGCACGCAGGTGGCACACACCTGGGAAAACGCACCCATCACCCCAAGCGGTACCTGACAGGCCACAAAGTAAACACAATGACAATGAGATCCAACAATTTTACCACACCCAGGACACTTTACGGAATTGTCATCTAGTCTAATGCCCTTTCTTGCAGCAGCCATGAGTGTGGCATGTTTCGGCGATAGCCTCTATAAAATACACACATATCCAAATATTATAGCCAAAGTAAAGTACAGCCCTTAATTTGCATTGAGGTTTACTGTAATTTTCTGTGCCAACGCTCAACTTGGGAACATGGGGTGCAAAAATGGGAGGGCTCCAAAGCTGATGCAGAGCTCACTTCCCTTACTACCTTTACCACCTGAAGTCCCAACCTATCAGGGATAAAAGGGGAAAGACTTCTAGAGCAGAGAGTGTGTTTTCAGGTAGAGACCTGGAATCTTCTGTTCTAAAAATTAAAGCTTGATTGTCTATAACTCAGATTTTCACTTTATTCAGTTTGCTGGTTCTGTAAAAGGTGAATCGCCTCTATAATTTTTTTTTAGTAAAATACATTTTATCCAGATAATAATAGGCCACACACATCCAACAACAGCAAGCAAAGTGCACTGTGTCAGGAGCAATTTTACTCAATCCGCTTCAATGCAGGGCTAGCACAATTGTTTCCTTGTTGCACAGAGAGGGGTAAAACAAGAAGAGAAAAGTATTTTATTAGAAAGTCTATGCGGTGTAAAATCAACCTCCATAACAACCAGGAATGTTCTTTTCAATTTCCTGCCCTCTCATTTGAATGTCCCACCGCACAATCCTATACATGTCTACTCAGAAGTAAGCCCCACCGAGTTCAATGGGACTCACTCCCAGGTCAGTGTGTATAGGATTGCAGCCCTACTCTAGAGTCAATAAAGAGTAAGACCTGCCCAAAATACCAAAGTGATGGCTGAATTTGGGCTTTTTCAACTTGCTCATCCAAAAGATGTCATTTTTTTAAAGAAAAACTAAGTCCCCAACATATGTACCAGTTCTGTTCCAGAACTCTGTCCAAAACACGTGTATCTCCAGACAACTGACGTTTGCCAGCCCAGTGCTATCACGCCTGCGCGAAAACACCACAGAGGAAGTACTGTGCCTGCGCAAAAGCACTGCTGCAGCCACCTATAACTTGAATGTCTGTATGTTGGGGAGCTAGTGTATAAAGTCCTACATGATACCTCTTTAAAAGAGATAAAGAAAAACTCAGGTATTCTGCAAGCATTAGTTAAACTGAGATTGACTATGCCAGAAGGCTTCATATTTTGCAATCCTGAGTTGTCAGGATTTAGATCCAAACTCAAAACATGGGGCACATTTCAAGCTTTTTACCCTGTAAACTCATCTTTCTCCCTCTATCTCCCCCTCTTTCCTAATGTGTTTAAGTCCCATTCACTCAACGGTACACACAATCTGCACTCTGCATTTTTGCAATCTATATTCATGAATGCATGTGTTGTGTAGTCATTCACATGAGCTTATGTGCATACAATGTACAGACATGCATACAATGCAACATGTGAATAGCCCTATTCTCTCTTTCCCCATCCTTTCTCTTAAAAGTCAACAGCCCCTAACAGACCACAAAAATGGTGGGGGTACCACTGATGAGACCTACCCTCTGTTGGGGATGCAACACAGTAATGGGTCCTAACCCACCAGCTGAAGACCAATGGCAATGAACTATGCAACCAACTTTAAATTAGTGAATAGGCCTCTCTCCCTCCCTCCCTTCCTCCCTCCCTCCCTCTCTGTTCTTTTTCCAACCTCATACAAAAAGATTCCCCAGTCATTTGTTTTATTTATATGAAAACTGATGGGAGGGCAATTATCTGTATGGTCCCATCTCATAAACTGAACTCTCTCTAATATAAAAATCCAGTCTCTGAATGTTGGAGAGTTCCCTGTTTAAGTATCTGAGGAGCTGATGAAACACCTTTAATGAATGCAAGATACACTTTATTTCCAACCTGCTGCTTTCTAGAATTTATTTTTTTAAGTGTACTGTGTCCACAGGTAATTATTCTTTCCCTGTGTACAAGTGGTGTTTTCTATGATAAATAGGCGATTTGATCTAGACCCCCACATGACTCATTTTTAAATCTTAAAGCAGTTCACTATATGTATCCGGAGAGAATGTACTCAAGTATCAGGAAGAGAATCCATCAAGGTAGCTTACAAAAGCAACATATCAGACAAACTCATGGAGGATAGATTAAATGACGGCTATTAGCTAGGATAGCTAGATAGAACATTTGTGTTCAGAAGCCCAAGATTACTCTGGATGCAGGGTACAAAGTCAAACCCCCTTCCCCTGGTTTTTGCCTCAGCTTGTAAATTTCCCAAAAGTATTCGGGAGCTAGTTCAAATTCCACGCTGGGGTCATTAGGAAAGAGATTGAGAATAAGACTAATATTATGATGCCCCATAAAACTCTATGGTGTGGCCACATTTGGAATACTGTGTACAGTTCTAGTCACCACACCCCTAGAAGGATAGTGTAGAGCTGGAAAACATGTACAAGAACGCAACCAAAATAATCAGAGGACTGACTGACACACCTCCCTTATAAGGTAAAGCTACAATATCTGGGGCTTTCTAGCTCGGGAAAAAAGTGATTGGGGGAGGGGCATGATTGAGGCATCATCCAATGAAACTGATGACAGGAGATTTAGAAGGGGAAAATGGAGATACTGGTACTTCTTTACACACCACATAATTAGCCTATTTGCTGCCACAAGATGTGGTGATGGCCACTAGCTTTCTCTCCTGCTTGTGGGCTTCCCAAAGGCAGCTGTGGGAAACAAGATACTGGTCAAGGATTGCCTTTGACCAGATCTGGTGAGGCTTGTCTTATCTTCTACAACTGAACAGAGAATGTAGTATTAGAAAGACCTTTGGCCTAATCCAATAAGGCTCTTCTAAACAAACGAGCACAGCATGAAACTTTGCAATTTGCAGGGACAATCACTACTATGACATTGTAATGATGTTAATGTAGTCCCCTTGGGATGGCTGCAGATCAGCAAAGGCGAGGATGAAATTACTAGGATACCAAAGCATCCCTACCATGTCTCTTGGCCCAAAGGATCCTGTTTTTCCCTACCAAAGAATACACGAGCAGGGATTACACATACTGTACAGCATAAGGCCAAAAGCAGAACCTAACACCAGAGGACGGGGGGGGGGGGGGCACGCGCGCACGCGTGTGTGTGTAACCTGTGCTGCTGAAATGAAGTGCCACATAAAGAAGAGTCTGTCATAAATCCTCCACTAATCCAATAATGTGAAAACCTCATGGTATCATCAGGACACAGCACACAGGATTCTTTTTTTACTCTGCATTCCTCTGAATACACAGCACGCTTTATGCTCACAATCATTTGTGTTCTTCGATCACAGCCGTATGCCCTAATCTTCAACACAGTTACTCAGAAGTAAGTCCCAAGTTTAGGAACACGGTGATAGGAAGAGGAAAACATGCACAATTACTGACAGAAGGGGTATTTGAATGTACCTGAAGAAACAGAAAATGTTGTCTAGATTGATTTTTTTTTTTACACAGTCTATTTTTATCCTCCAAACAGAGACATTTTCCCACACCTCCTCAACACTGTCTATAGTGGATATACTGGGCAATCATATTCAATATAAATCAGACAGACAATTCTAGAAGGAATGAAAAGTAGGTTCCATTTACTTCCAACGAAATGCACTTACTGTAGTGGCAAATTTATTTGTACAAGTGTTTCTATGGAGTTCAGAGATGGTCTTAGTTTAACAATGGCCAGAATCCACCTGAAACTTTGCCTGTGTCAATCTCATTTACACACAGGAGAACTGCACATGTCTACAGCCGCGTTCTTCTGCATTTCCCATTCATTCTGCAGGACAAGGGCTACCATGGATTGTGCCTAGAGATCTATGGCTCATCCTCGACTTGGGAGGGGGGGGGGTGTCTTTTCAAAATATTAACTACAGAAAGATAACACACACACACACACACACACACACTTATCTAAAATACACTCCCAGTCTTTTCTAGCAGGTAGATGGCATAGAAATCTGCCATCTTTTTAGAACAAACCATTTGCTGTGAAAATGTCCATTTAAAAAAAAAAGAGGGGGAAAGAAAAGCAATATATATGTCAATATACATGCTGGTCAGAGTAAAAATTGTGTAACAGACGAACCATTCATAAGCACAGCTGTCTGGAAGTCCAAGCTTTAGGCTACAAATCTTAATTTCAACTGATTCTCTCTTAATAAGGGGTTACCTCCGTATAAAGCAAGAAGCTCCATCTGCCCCAGGCTGAGAGGTTTTTAGCTGTTTTAATGCTTCAAAACCTAACATTTCCTTTCTTGCATTGAATATGTGAATTCTAGTGTGTTATAATGTGAGAATACCGACATATGACCATTATGCCATAAAACCTCATTGCTCAGCTCGTCATTACTTCACTTGTAATTCTTATGTTAATTATGTTCATAATTACTATAAACAGATGTGGCAGAAATTCGTCTGACCTTTTCATTGCAGAATACATTTTTCTCTCTTTTAGGTGAGCACGCATACAAACCAAAATGACTCAATCAGGCGCAATGTGAAAAATACGAACTTGAAATAAAATATGTATAGTTCCCTTCGCTTTCGTGAAGCCTGAGCCCAATATTTTTTATTTTATTTTTTAGAGAAAAAAATATATTTTTTTATTTTCTCAAACAGGCTGTGAAAACAGGAACAGTTACATTTGGACGTTATATTTACCGCTGAACAGCACCCATAGGTCAAGTCTATAGGAGTAGTGCAGTATTTCATTTTTCACTCACTGCCTCCCATCCATTCCCTGTTTCACAAGTGCAAGTATATGACAGCCATAGAGCATTTGTTGTCCTTTCAAAATTAACAATGCCCTCGGTACACAAAACTCACCAACAATAAAATCACTATGGATTTCATTAGCAGACAGACGACTCAAATTTCATGTCTTTGCCCCCTAATCTATAATTAGTGTGGACGGACAGGTGTGTATCCTCTTGTGCAGATGGCTTCTGGAAAATGGTGCAAAAGTAGCTCCTTCTGTTTAAACAACATACAGATAACCTGCTCTGTTCTTATCACTCACAATTGCCTCCATTATAGTGAACCAATGTTTACTTTAATAAAATGTCCACTGCTCTTTAAACATCATTTGAGAACTTTCTTATCAGCGGTAGAAAAATAAAAATTAATGAAGATGGAAGTCAATGTCTTTCAGATTAAGCCAATAATGCATTCTAAATTAAAACCACTCTTTTAAGGCATGCTCCCTTTTAGTTACCTAAGAACTGCATTTCAGTTTTGTAAGGTATTTACTCTTATGCTTCCAAACGCTGTCCATGTATTTTTTGTAAAATGTTTGTCAAGCATCACTTTAACAAAAGCAAGCTTGAATCACAATAAGATCGCTGTCCTTTTTAAAAGCCATTTTCAAACGCAATGTTTAATAAATGCAATGCATCCGTTGACGTTACAAATGCATTGTACGCTTCATTTTCCCAAACTTCGTACCGCTGTGTATGTTAAAAGGAATGTGGAGATTTAAGAAATTTCACACAGGAGGCTTTTCTTTCATAAGTAATGGGTAATTTACATTTTAATACTAATACCCATTCCTGCTTATTGCCTAAACTCCTGTAATGAACTACTGCCTACTTAAAGGCTGATTTTAACCAGTCCATGAGAAATAAACTTCATTCAAGGGCAGCTTCCTGATTTATTTTTGCTGATCAAGCTTTTTGATCTCAAAGTGTCAACTTAGTTCTTGCAGAACAAAGGTGGGACGGTGATTGAAGCATTTATTTTTTAGAAAGCTTAGTGGATAATAACGCCACCACACCTACAGCCTAGAATCACCCATTTTCAATGAGTTAACTCTTTTCACAGTAATAGGCTGGGGGGCAAAAGGATTTGAATGATGAAAATACCAATTGTAGCAGCCCTTCCCCCCTCCATCCCCCAATGCAAATGCTACACAGATGCCAATTTTGTTCAGAGTGCCTTGCTAGGAGAAGCTGCACAACCTTCACAGAGCCCCAGCAAGGAAGAAGAAGAAGGCTTTGCATTCAGTGCCTGTCAGCTGAGCTTCATTTCAGAAGAGTGAGAAATAGGAGTTGACAGAGAAAAATGTCCTGAGCTTGCTGGCCAATGACCACCACTCCAGGTGGACCCATTCCCTCCCCCTTTCCATACAAACAAACACCACTTCCAGCATGAGGCTTGATGTGAACACAGGCATGCATGGGGGGATACAGTACTGAGTAGGCATAGTGACAAGATAGCGACACAATTAAAAGGTTGCTTCATGATGCTTCATGGAGCTTCACCACCACGGGCTGAACATGGGAGTGGGCAACAACAACAACAAAAAGGACCAATGTTTTTCTTTCCTTAAAGAGTTCAGAAACAAGGGACACCCTTAAAGAAAAGCAAGTTGAGCAGAAGAAGCAGTTGCTAGAACGAAGTGACCTCACTCCGCTGTCTACATTCCATTGCAAACAGAATGCTATTTGTCTGTTAGCTCGTTCTCAAGAGCTTGGAAACTGAGTTAAGTATTATTTCTCATTACTGCATGAATGACGGCTGGATTTTGTATTAAGTCATCGGTGTGGATTTCTATACTAACATGACTTTTTAAAAAAAATTACTTACAATACTGTACAGTTTTCTATGGAGATGTAGAATCAACCAACCTGATTCATCATGTGCTAGGGTAATAATAATACACAATGAAATCTGATCTAGTAACCAGAAAAGTTTCACAGTAATAATTAAAAGAGGTGGCTGGCTAACACAATGGTTTATAAGTTATTTGTAAGGCTGCCAGAGAATTCCTACTGTCTTTCCAGTCACTGTTTTAATAACTGGGTGTTTACTATACACATTGGTAAGTAAACTATTTTAATATCTTTGAAAGATTGCAGTGCAAGCCTATGCATGTTTACTCAGAAGTAAGTCCCGCTGTGTTAAATAAGGCTCACTCCCAGGTAAGAGTGCATTGAATGGAAGTCTAACTTAAGATCCTTCCTACCGGTAGCTGCAGAAAAGCATGTTGGTTGGTTGGTTTTCTTTAGGAAATAATCCCAGAATAATTTAGTATTCAACATGAGTTTAAAAAGGTTAGACCATAAAAGATGGCAAAGAGGCTAATATCACCAAAATCTGTTCACACCATGGCCCCTAGAAAATCAACTAGAAGCTACAATAAAAGCTAAGCAAATACCAGTTTAGCATGTTTCATCTCTCTGTAAACTGAGTAAACTCTGTAAACTCAATAAAAATAAAAATAAAGACACTAATTTAAGTTTTTCATTTCAATCAAGAGGAGCAACTAAAGAATAATACCATGATCAACACAAATATTCAAGAGACCTGATTTTCTAGTGACTTATATAGATTTTTAGTTACAATATTTGTAACTGTCAATATTAAAAAAAAAACCTTGGAGGTTTCTTTGTTTTTTAAACCCTTTAAAATACAGTATGTGTAATTATTAAAAGAGAAGATTAAAGTTTGTCTAGAAATGAAGGAGAAGAAAATTTGTGATTTGGTCAGCAACTCAGACCACCATCAGGGGATAAATCAATTTTCAGCAGCTGTGGACAGCCATTTAAGTCTGGGGGCTTGAACAGATTAATTAGGGGAAGCAATGTTAAAAGTTAAAGGGGTCAGAGTTACATTAAGTTCATGCATTTTTGCTGAAGCAAAACCCTAGCACTGCATTCCAAGACTCAGAAGTCATCCATCAAAGAGGTGCATCATATTCTAATACTTGTTCGGAAATCTTCCCTTGCATTTAAGCTACACTGGATGTAATGCACTCTGACTGTAGGAAGTCTTGCAAATGCTAGTGGTAATTTCATCTCCTATGATTTTCTCTTAGCACAAACTGGAGTTATCTTAATATTCAAAGATACAGTCAAATGTCTAATGGATGCATATTGTTTCTGCTATAACCTCAATGATGCCATATGGCCTGCAGATTCATTACATTAATTCCACTTCCATTTCTACAAAATACAATGGAAGCTTGACATTTGTGGCAATCAACTCCAAAACAATTTGATAGAGATTTACTGATGGCGCACATTACTGAAATGTCATTAAATGAGACTTCAAATCACTAAAAACGGTTAGCCAATGGTCAACTTTACATCCTTTCTGACCTGAAATCCAAGCAAACATGGGAGACAGCTGTAAATCAACTAAAGCTGAAACCCCAAATTTAGCTGGGAATAAGCAACACCACTCAGTTGCTTGGCCTAACACTCAAGAAAAGATGCTTAGGTGGCAATCCTATACACACTTGGCTGGGAGTAGGTCCCATTGAATTAAGTGAGACTTACTTCTGAGTAGGCATGCATAGGATTGTGCTATTAGGGTCACTCTGCAAGTTTACAGAACTCCATCCCATTTAGGACATCTTGTAGTAGAACTTAAATCTGCCCAGGCTCCTTCCAATACATTACTGTAAAAATCTGTGAATTCTTTACCTCTAACAATGCTGTGGATTGGGATAGAAAATACAGAGACCCCCCAAAGGAAATGCATTTGGTCAGATCTGAAAAGCAACAATCCAATGTTTTTCTATCATTTCATTTCATTTCCCTATCCTAACTAAGATTACATTGCAATTAAATTCACCCTTTACCTGAAACATATTTCGGCAAGAAAATCTGAAGTGATGCTTAGCATCATCACGTCCATCCTTTACTATTATTTCTGCAGCGTTTTCAACATGCAAGGTCTTTATGCTTTTTATCCTGACTACCTATGTTCAAAGCCAGCGTTTTCAAAATTAAAGTCGTGTTTTAAAAATATTATATAATTTCAAACACACGATCGTATGGGCTAATACAGGGCAGCAGCGATCTTGAAGTAGAGATGAGACCACGGCTTAATTTCAAAAAAAAAAAAAAAAAAAAGGAAGCATCGGGTGTCGTGTTAGCCAGGAAAGCTTCTCCTCTGACTCAGAAACTCTGCTCCAGTCCGTGGTGAATGAAAAGAACTCTGCACGTGCTCAGAGGCAATACAGCATTCACACGTTCCGCGAGAAGCTCAGCATTCAGAAGTTCCGGCGCTGAGCTCTAGCTCAAATTTAAGGCCTGGATCAAGTGCTAATTAAGGCGGTGTGTGCCACACACGGAAGGCTGTCCTCGAATCGAGACAGCAGGCGGAGCTTACTCTTGGCAAAACTTTTAGCGGTCGGTGGCTGTGCACTTTTGGAAAGGTTGATCGGGGCGAAAGCGAGACGAAAAAATCCTTATTTCCTTGCATGCCACGCAATCCTACCCTTTGCGCGGGATAACGCCGCAGCACATCTGCAAATCCGAGTAGGTCAGTTATAGCCACAAGAGCTCGCCTAGCTAAACAGCAGAAGGGGGGGCGAGGGGGAGAAATCGGGGGGGGGGTCGAGACTTATCATTCACCCCCCACAAACTAACCCAACCCAGTGCATCCCGCACTCCAGCCCCTGGATCTAACGGCGCGGCTCCCAACACTCCCCTCTCCGCATGCCTTGTGGGTACTTACACCGAAAAGGATCGGAGATTCCCACCATTCGCCACAGGCGGAGAGCTGCAAATAAAAGTTCCCGTCCTCCTTGGCGGAGATCCGACAGCCCTGGCTGGCTGGCGGGGAAAGGCGAGACGAAGAGGGGCGCGCAGTGTCGCTTCGCCTGGCTTCCTTGCCCCTCCGCTCCAGACAAGCCACCTTCACATTCGCGCGCGCGGGTCCAGACTAGCGCAGGAAAAACACTCCAGCTCCGCTTCGGTTGGGCTTTCAAAGGGGGATCAGTGCGAGAAAGCTTGGTAGGGGGGCCGCCGCCGCCGCCGCCGCCGCCGATGCAAAAGGAACAAGAGAGCACATAGAAGAAAAATCACGATAAGGGGGACCAAAAAAAACACACAAGAAAAGATCAGCAAAGTCCTCCAAGTCGAGCGATCACTGAATGCCCAGGTTCTCCTCTGCGGTGTAGCGTTGCTGCTCTTGCAGACAAATGTGAGCTGAAGTCCAAGCAGCGGAGACGACGGCTGTCAGTGGCGGTGCGCCTGCCTGCTGCCTCTCTGGAAGGCGGCGATGCATAGATCTGCAGGCTTCTCTGGTGCCTGCCTGCCTTGGGGAAAGAGCTCCATGCAAAGTCTGTGCAGATCCGCCCTGCAGGAAAGCCTTCGCCGGGTGTGCGTGCGTGTGTTTGTTTGTTTGTTTGTCTCTCTCCGTGCCTGTGAGTGTGTCTGTGTCTCCCCCCTCCGCTAGCAGCCACCTCTAAAGTCAAACAGCATACTGCAAGCAGCTGGCCTGGCTCAGCTACCCAGGTGCAGGGGGGAGGGCTTAAAGCAGTGGGAGGTGATAGAGGTAGGAGACATCTGTGTCATGAGGAAAGGGAAGGGGGGGGTCAGCTATATGTTAACAATAGTCAAGCCCAGTCCCTCTTGGGCAGTCTGCCTTCTTTTCCTTTCATTTCTCTCTCTTTTACTTAGTGGACATGTAACTTGCTCCCTAATGAAGCCCTTCCCAAGGCTGCCTGCTTTAAGAGTCCAGACTGCCCTGCAGTAACCCAAGACAAACACTTTCCCCAGCCATCTGGAGAGCTCCTGGCTTCTCTGCCTGTATCTCGTCACTGTCTGAAGAGACAGCACTGCTAGAAATCAAGCCACTCTCAGATCTAGTCTCTAATCCCCTTCTGTTAGCTGATTTCCAGGCTGACTATTTGCTTTCACATTAAATAATAGCCTTAGAGAAAACAATTATCATTCTCTCTCCCCCCCCCCAACTTTTTTTTCCTTTCTAGAGTATAATTTTAAAGGAGAAATCTCTATCTTTAAAAAAAAAAGGCAACATATTTTTACATTGGGGGGAGGGAATGCTTCTGTCAATTTCACACTAGCTAGACAAGAAAATCATGGCTTCATTCAGAAATTCATATGACATGCACACAGGAATTAACTTTGTTAAAATTTTCTAGACAAATAAAGCAAGAGCTTCAGACAGGGTTTACTGTTGCCTTACAGGGGCTGAAAGCTCTAATTGATTAACCGTTGCAATTAATCAGTTCATTCATTGCTCCTTGAAATATAGCTATTTAATTAGGTTTTAATTGGAATTGCCCCTTTGAAAGGTGCTCATTTGCTTATGTTCATTGCCCAGGGTACTTTTGTAAACAAGTTGTGTATGTCTTGTGATTCAAGCAATAGGCTTAAGATCATGTTTCCAAAAACTGAATAAAATTCTTTAATATTTAGGCTCCAGCTTGATCAGAGTTGGGTGCATTCAAATATAAATATGTGGTGCATTTTTTTTCTCATCTTCCTGATACAATCCCAACATGGCAGCCTTACAATGCATGGACCCGCTCCCCGCTGTGAACTCACGTTTCATCTGCTTCTTCCAGGAAACACCAGCAGATTGAATGCTGGGGCAGCATGCTTTTCCTACCCTCAAGGAAGCATGTTTTATGAAGGAATTGATTGAACATCTATGAGGCCACCTTTCAGCTTCATGAGTGGGCGGTTATATCTTTTTGCAATATGGGTACTTTTAGCCACATATTCATCAAGAATGTGTATATCCCTCTGTTATTTTCTCGGGTTATCCGGTTACAGATGCACCATATTAAGTTATAGTTTGTAGTGATACTCTTCAACTGTCCCTATTCATCTCAGCAGAGCATCTTTTCCCGTGGCTGTTACTGGTGTTTCCTTTATGCTTTTTTAAAAAATCTTGTGTGCTTTTGCAACAGGGAACCCTTATTTTTTCCATTTTTGTGCTCTGCAATCTACTTTGTGACATGTTTTGTTCACAAAATATTCTGAATTTATTTATTTATTTACTGCCTTTTTCTTGTAGACACAAAGCGGTTTACATAGGCAAGGCTGATCTAACCCCCTTTTTTTCAAATGGGGTTTTTACAAATATTATTCTATGAGAGAACTCACTGAATCCTTCATTTCCTAGATGTTTCCTTTAGAACATAAGAAGAGCCCTGCTGGATCAGGCCAAAGGCCCATCTAGTCCAGCTTCCTATATCACACAGTGGCCCCACCAGATGCCTCAGGGAGCACACAGCCAACAAGATAACCTGTTTCCTGCTGCCACTCCCCTGCACCTAGCACAGAGAAAATCTACTTCTAAAACCAGGATGGTGTAGTGGTTTGGGAGTCGGACGTAGACCTGGAAGATCCAGGTTCAAATCCCCGCTCAGCCACGAAGCTTCCTGGGTGACCTTGGGCCAGTCACTATCTCTCAGCCCCACCTACCTCACAGGGTTGTTGTAAGGACAAAAAGGAGGGGAGGAAATATGTACACCACTCTGAGCTCCTTGGAGGAAGGGCGGTATAAAAATGTGAAAAATAAAAATAAATAAAATAAAACCAGGCGGTTGCTTATGGCTTGTATGTAACCTGTGATGGTCTTTTTCTCCATGAATCTGTCCAAACCCCTTTTAAAGGCATCTAGGCCAGGTGCCATCACCACATCCTGTGGCAAGGAGTTCCACAGATGAATTACACGCTGGGTAAAGAAATATTTTCTTTTGTCCGTTCTAACTCTTCCTCCACTCAATTTTAGTGCATGTCCCCTGGTTCTGGTGTTGTGCGAGAGGGAGAAGAATTTCCCTCTATCCACTCTCTCCATCCCATGCATAATTTTATAAGACTCAATCATGTCCCCCCTCAGGCGCCTTTTTTCTAGACTGAAAAGCCCCAGACGCTGTAGCCTTTCCTCGTAAGGGAGGTGCTCCAGCCCACGAATCATTCTGCTCGCTCTTTTCTGCACCTTTTCCAGTTCAACTACCGTATATCCTTTTAGAGGTGTGGTGACCAGAACCGGACACAATACTCCAGATGTGGCCTTACCATCGATTTGTACAAAGGCTCATTTTAACAGAAGGATATTTATAGAATGCTTCCCTGTTGCTCTATTTTCCAATTTATTGGAAAAATAAAAGGAGAGAGTAGTGTGGTGCAGAGGGGCTGGACTTCTGTGCCTCCTCAGTCACCTTATCTGGCCTTACTTAGCCTCCACCCAGCCTTCTGGTTCTTTAACCAAAGAACCAGAAGGGTGAAACGTGGGACTTCCTGCAACCCTGAGTCATGGAATATTCGAAAAACAGGTGAACTGTTTTGGGAAGACCCATTGAAGCATAGCAGGAGGAGAAAAGTGTTACATCCTGTCTTTGTCATATTTGTTCCAATTACAAATGTATTTGTATATAGAAGCATAGCATAGCAAGGGAAAGAGGCAAACAGACACTCCCATAAGGCAGCAGGCCCACAGAGAGATAGCAAACCCCCCCCCCCCCAGTGCTTCACTTTTAGCCAAGTCAGAGTTGTCTCTGTTTCTTTGTCTCCAGCTGTAAAGCACCAAGCTGATTTTCTCCCACCGCCTGCAAAGCTTCCCTTCCATACAGGGCTGATTCATTCATGAGGTTGATTGAACCTGCTGTCTCAGGTCAGCACCCACCACCTCTGCCATTCCTCCTCCTCTGGTTCCCTGGATTTGAAAAGGAATTGGGGAATGGAGCAGAAGAGTGAATTGGGCCAGAACATTTGGACCCTCTAGCCTGCCACTCTCCTCCACCTTTCTTCCACTCCACTCACTCCAGTCATGGTCCCTAGAGAGGTCTCCCTTTCCATAGTGCCTCAGAGGGATTCCCAGAGACGGGGTTCAAATCAAGCACCCTTCTTGTCATCCTCCTCATCTCTGCAAGGCCTCCGTTCCAGAGAGACACCAGGAATAGACCATCCTGCTTTTCTCTTCATTGGCCAGTTAATGACTTGTCTTTTATAGCTTCTTGCTTGCAGCTCAGCCCAGTCCCTCCCCTTCCTGTTTTGGTGATTCTCCTTCCTGCTTTTTAGCTGCCCTGGCAAACAAGGAAAAGCAGGCACAAGAAATCTCCATCTTCACAAGTCCAGATCTCTCCTTGCAAGTAGGCCAGGATTGCTTCTTGGTTGGACCTTCTGCCATAGGTCTTGGGAGCTTTGCTTCATGTCAGAAGCAAGGTGCCTCGAGTCGGGTTGAGAGGGTACCAGCCACCACAGACAAGGGCCCACAGCAAAGACGCTTCTTGCCAAACACTGGAAAATGGCTACTCTACCAACAATGAATGAAGGCATTGAAAATAGCACAATGAGATGCATTAATGGATATGGTGCAAAGGAGAAATGAGATATTTTCTCAACCTGTGATATATGAGAAATGGTTACCATTCATCACCTACTGCAGTGTTTCCTAAACTTTTTCGACCTGCAGCTCCCTTGACCATTGGCAACCATTGGCCGCAGCTCCCCATTACATTATGTTGGTGCCTGCCAATTGGCATTGCACTGTTTTCCGAGAGGATTCCGTGGCAGTCGCGGCTTCCCTGGCTGGTTTCCATGGCTCCCCAGGGAGCCACGCCTCCCAGTTAGGGAACCACTGCCGTACTGGAACACCACCTCTAATCTTGTAGCATTGGAGAAAGTTAAATTCTTATAAAAAGTATGATCATTACTGTATTCAATATGTATTTTTTTCAGTGCTCTCATTTAATTAAAATATGGGGGAAGGCACCAGCAGAAAAGCAATGGAATATATGTACTGTATATTTAATTATGCAATTAAAAAAAACTAGTAATGGACACTGAGTTCAGTGGGATTTACTTGAAAACAAACAAAGGACTGGGCTGTTGCTGAAGAGAGGGAGGGAAGAAAGCATTTTCATTAGTTATCTTCAAAATGCCTGCTTTGAGAAACTTTGTGATATATATATATATTTACTAGGTTACTGTAAATGAAATCAAACTGTTAAAAAACAAAGATGGGGGTGGAGGGGGCCGATACTGATAGCCCTGTGAATTTTACGAGTCAAACACCCCGGGTTTTTTCCACATAATATGAGACGGCGGTTACCATGAGTCGCATACGTGCGTTTCAGCATCTGTGCAGCACAACTATTATTTCATACACTGTATATTACTTCTTCTGGGTTAACACCTGTGGGCCAGATCAATGCGAAGAATTCTTATGGTATTGACAATGTCTCCATATTGCAATGTTTTAAAAAGCTGTGGTTATGAAGACAGCTACAAATGGTTTATTGTTCCCCTTTCAGAATTTTTGGAAAGGTTTATGCAACTGGAAGAAAGGCTGCAGTGATCAGAGGTGCTCGTCTCCTTCTCTCAGAACTCTAAAATGAAGGTAATATATTGACAAAATTCTTCACTGGTGTGCTGTATTTGTCCCTTTATGGAGAATCTGAAGTCTTCTCTCTGCAGTTCTCTTCACCATGTGAACACTTCCCATTTACTGTGACTGCATCACTCAGTTGTCTATAATTACACACCTAAGGTGTGATCCTAGGCATGTCTACTTAGAAGTAAGTCACATGGTGTTCAGTGGGACTTACTTCCAAGCAAGCTAGGATTACAGTCTTAATGACTATTTTTTATTTAATTTTATTTAAAAAAATTATATCCCGCCTTTTCCTATGCCGAAAGGCAAATGCCCAAGGCGGCTTACAACAAATGTTAAAATACATAATTTAAAATAATACATACAGTAAATTTAAACAATACATAAGCATACATAAACCAATTTAAAAACTACATAGCTGTGGTCCAATTGAATGCCATGTATACTTCATTTACTCTGAGAATTCTATAGAATCTATAGGGGTGCAGTTGTCATCTTGTCAACTAACCTATTTTCAATAATACAGCACATTCTGAGTGTTCTAAGCACTTCACATGTATTATCTGGTTTTAATTCTTACACCAATCCTGTAAGGTATATATTATTATCCCCATATTGCAACTGGGGCTAAGGCCACCTAGTGAGTTCATGGCAAGGCAAGACTCAAACCAGGGAAGCCATAATTTGCACCTTGGTCTTGTAACCAATGCACTGCACCAGCTCTCAGTGTAACCTCAGCTATTTGAACCCAGCAAAACATAGTAGCCTCATTGTTACTCATTCAATGTGTGTGTTCACTATATGTGGGGAGCACATTGGTCCCATCCCAAACTCTGCATGTTAAAGTTTGTAATTAAGCCACTCCTTAATCCATTTAGAATGCCCTGGGTGAGTTAGACAACAATGAAGGGACAAGGAGGGTTCAGAAGGAATGGACAGTAGTCTGTTCGCGGCCATCTGCAGAGAATCTTCAAATCTCAGCAATAACTCTGCATGTTGTTAAGATCATTCTGTATTTGTGGTCTCTTTTTTAAGACTTCCTGGCACTCTGCTACAACATGTTTAGTGGAAGGTGTAAACTGGGCTCTAGATGTGTACCACTGTATACATATAAGCTCTGTACGCATATTGGACCTCCGATTACACACTGTGGACACAGAGCCAGTGCATATCTACGTTGATCAAACTTTTAAACAATTCCCTTAATCCAGGGGTGGGGAACCTTTTCCCTGGCGATGTCCATTTTAAATATTAGAAATTTGCTTGAGGGCCGGCCGTGAGACCAGGCGCCATTTTTATTTATTTAATTTTTGTCCCCGCCCCCCATCGGCCTCCGGAGGCTCCACGCTCACTGTCCGAAGCCGCCCCCAGGTCTGCGCGTCACCTCCGGCATACCATGCCGATGAGGGCAAGAGGGCAAGAGCTTGCCCTCATTGGCGTGGTACGCATGTGCGAAATGGCCAACGGCCTGGTGAGAAGGGGTCGAGGCGGCGGCCGGGGAGGACATGCAAAGGCCCTCTCCCGGCCTCCGGAGGTGACGCGCGGAACCGGGGGAGCCTCCAGGGGCCGGTTGGGCGGCCCCTCGGCAATCTCTCCGGGGGCCGGACCGGATGGCCTCGGGGGCCTGATCCGGCCCTGGGGCCGGAGGTTCCCCACCGCTGCCTTAATCCCTTCAAACATCCCTTCAAAAAACTTTAATTGCAAATGTACTGAGTTCTTCCCCTTCTTACAGTGCAATCCTGCGGAAGTATAGGCCAATGGAACGAGCACTCCGCCAGTCTAGGGTGTTGTGAACATGCCATAAGGCACTTTTGTGGCACCTGTGGAGTAAGTGGCGCCAGCACTGCTCACTCCGCCACCAGCCCAGCGCCGGGCGGCGGAAGGGTGTGCAGGGGTGGCGAGGGATGGGGCGTTTGGCTGACGAGGCCAGGGAGGGGGGCAGGGATATCGGTGGCACGCTCTGTCAATATTCTAACCCCCTTCCCGGTCCTGGCTGGCTTTACACGGCCTCTCTGAACATGCGCCAGCTGGTGCACATCCGAGGAGACCCATTGGGGCCTCTAGGACTTACACCAAGGGAAAGTGACGAATGTCCCTTTCCCCCGAGATGTGCCCCAGCTCTGCCGGCATGGCCCTGATCCTGCTTAGGATCTGCCTCAGTGTGCTTTGTGCGCTGTGGCGGATCTTAGGCAGGATTGAGCTGCCTATCGTTTTTTTTAAAAAAGAGAAAGAAACAAAACCCTTAGTGGGCATGCATCGTTTCGAATTATTATAATTACATTTCATGCTGCTCTTCCTCTACCAGGCTCTGTGTTACATATATGGGAGTTTTCCCATTTATCTGCACAAACAAGCCCAGTAAGTCTGAGAGGGATTTGCTTAACTTAAGGCCCCCACAGTGTGGCTCATGGCTTAGCGGCCATTTTGTGACCCAGGCCTTTTCAGTCCAGCAGCCCTACATGCTAGGATGGGGATAAGCAACCTCCTGGTTGTAGGAGTGGGTTTTCTTTGTTCCAGGTGCAAGGGAGTGGCGACAGGATACAGGTATCTTGTTGTCTTGTGCTCCCTGAGGCATCTGGTGGGGCCATTGTGTGATACAGGAAGCTAGACTAGATGGGCCTTTGGCCTGATCCAGCAGGGTGGTTCTTATGTGTTCTAGGTGCTACACTACATAGCCGATGACTTTTATTTTAATTACAGAAGTTTTCTAATCATAGTAACAGTAAAACAAAAACTACAATAGAAATTCCAGGAAGAAACATGAAGAGTAATAACTGCCACACTACACTTAGAAGGAGACGATACCTTTTGTGTGAGTGGGGGGGGGGGGGGAATAGGGGCAACGACAAAATGTTGTCCTGGGTACACTTCTTATCAGCTTTCCCACCTGCTGGGCAGACACCTGCACTAAACAATAGTCTCCAATTATCAGTCAGTAATAAAATAAGCAGTCACAAGTTGTTTACCTAAACAGGATTGGAAACCCTTTAAAAGCTGGACTGCAAAGGCAGAGGAACTGCTGCCTCGTAGTCAAGGGGGTGAGCTCTCTTGTGACAACTGTCCAAGGAAAACAATAACCGCTCCCCAGCATTTTCATTCTGAATCTGCCTCCTGTTTTACCAGATATACTAGCCGTCTGCAGAAGAGCTCAGCTCTCTAAGAACAGCTATTGTACTACAGTGAATGCAAGATGTGCCAAGGTGCTGCCTGATTTTTTTCCGTGCTACAATTTTTAGCAGGGACAAAAAATAAGAAAAGGCAGGTATTTTTGGCCCGATCCTGCCAAAGTGACTCATCGTGACTAAAGGCTGATCTCCACCGCATGAATTCCGGCGCGTCCTGGGCGTGTGTGGAGAGTGCAGAGCTGTGTGGCTTCCATTTTATCTGATCGCATCAGAACGCGGGAGATCCACGCTTTCCTGAGTTCCGTTGCGATCGGCTGTGGACCGTGCTCATGATTTTGAGAGGGTGGGACGTGGAGCTAATTTTTTGACCAATGGGATGAGAGGGGGTCTTCAGCCAATCGGAGCGCACTTGTGTTTCAGCCAATCATCATTGTGATTTATTAGAAGGCGGGACAATCAGGAGGGCCTATTTGCGTTGAAGATACTGGTGGAACCCAGGTCAGCGTTTCGGGCGGGACGTCCTGTCCCCAACGCTCACGCACCTCCCAACGCAAACGCAACACAACAGGGGTAGGTGTAGATCAGCCTTAACAATGCAATCCAACAAGGGAGGGGGAGGAAGGGGTTACCACAGCTCAGTGGTAGGGCAAATGCTTCAATCCCCAGCATTTCCAGGTAGGGCAGGTAAACACCAAGCCAGATCATTGATCAATGGCCTCGCTCAGCATCAGGCAGCCCCAAAGCGGTATATAAATACTGTTGTTAATAATAATAATAATAATTAATATGTCCCTAAGCTAACTAACCAGGGAGTAAGCCTCACTGATCTCTGTGGGACTCACCTCGGAGCACACATGCCCAAGATTGCACTGTTAGTTCTATAGAGAACTACTGTTAGTTCTATAGAGAACTACTGTACAGGACTTGCAGAATGAGATGTTAGAAAGCACTATATCACTACAGGTGGGGATACCATTGTAATGCTTCCCCATACATAATAAAACCCGCTGCAAGTAAGCATTTAGCACAGCAAGGGGGGAGGTTCTAGCCCAGCCTGCTCCTTGTTGCACTACTTTTCTACTTCTGGGGTGTTGCTCGTGAAAGAAAAACCATTCATTAATGTGATCCACCACACCAATGTGACATGATACAGTTGTTCACCATTCTAGGATAACCAGCTCAAGCTGCAATGCTATACTGTACACACTTACCTGGGAGTAAGTCCCATTGAGCTCAGTGAGACTTACTTCTGAGTAGACATGAGTAGACGCAGTGGGTTAAACCGCTGAACCATGAGCTATCGATCGAAAGGTCGGCAGTTCGAATCCGCAACGGGGTAAGCTCTCGTTGCTTGGCCAGCTCCTGCCAACCTAGCAGTTCCAAAACATGTTAATACGAGTAGATAAATAGGTACCGCTTGCGGGAAGGTAAACAGTGCTCCGTGTTCCAGCCGCATGCTACGCGCTGCGGCAAGGAGAGTCATGTCGGCCATATGACCACGGAGGCGTCTTCGGACAACGCTGGCTCTTTGGCTTTGAAATGGGGATGAGCACCACACCCTAGAGTCGGACATGACTGGACTTAATTGTCAGGGGTCACCTTTACCTTTTACCTTTAGACATACCTAGGATTGTGCTGTAGGTCACACTTTATTCTTCCACATGTGTAGACCAGGTCTTACTTGCAGCTCCCTTGTTATGCTGGGATTTGGTCTTGACCATCTATAGTTAGACTGGGACCTCTGCTTATAACCTGCAATGTAATCGCTTGAACTGACAATCCAGTAATTCACCAGTTTATGTTGAGAATAACATCCATGCCTCACTGTAGGCTATAAGACGCCGCCCTGATTTCAATAGCTGTTTTAATTGAACAGTATGCTGAGAACATGCTGGTTGCACATTTCACAACGCAGCTATCCATAATAAAGTCCATTTTTAGCATCTAAAAACTCCACGTTTCCAACTGTGAATAAAAACAAATTGGGATGGTTGGTCTCTGATGCAATTGAAAGCTCACTTCACATCCAGCCCAGCCTACTGTTTTTTAAGCATAAAGCAGATGTGTGTAGGTTTTTATTACTTTTCTCTGTATAATTTTGAACAGAATTTTTCTTGGAAGATGGTTTCCACCCAGATGATTACTTTTCCAGCACCAGATCCAGCTGCAGTTCAACTTTCCTTGCATATTTCCATAAATGTTCCAGAAATCCCTTGGGAATTTTGGCATTCCTGTTCCTCTATAATTATTCTTACATTTTCATAACATCATCATAATTATTTGGTGCCCTGTCAGAATTAAACATTTCCTTGCATGCACACCAGTCTAGTCAGCGCAAGATTGTTTTAGAAAACTCTGTCAAGATACTCAAAGTTTAGATTCTTTGCCTAAGAAACACAGTGCAGCATAAGCTGGAGAACATTTGTTTAACATAAGCTCTTGGTGTTCCAAAAGAATGTACTCCTCTGCTATAAAGTCTGAGAGCACAGAGTGGAAAACATTAATAGTTTTTGCCACTTCTCTTATTACGGGACTAAAAAACAAAACAAAACAGTTTACAGTTTATTTTTAGAACGAAACATGTGAATTCTCATTTGCCAAAAAAAAAAAAAAATGACTTGAAGATCAATAATCAGTGTTCTCTATCACGTACTCATCATTACTAGAGACTGCCTTCCTGCATTAGTCACTTATATTACTTCTGTTCCTAGACAAATATGAAAAATAGACTTAATAAATACTGATCTCTTACAGAAGGTGGAATGAATTACCCCTTCGTTGTGTGTGCTTATACAGTCCTCTGTTCCAATTGAGGGGAACAGTTGTTTCTTGAGTAGAGGAGACAAACTAAGTGAGGAAAGCTTAATGGAATAAAAATTAAAGACCCTATTACTAGTTTATTAGTGTTTATTAGTTTATTAGTGACCTGCAGTGAGTGAGTGAATGGATGAATAAATAAATGCTGGTTCCAATGGAAGGCTCCAAGTGAAGTTCAAAGCTAGATTACCCATGCACTTTAATGACAGCTTCCTTTGTAAGTCCAAAGCATTCTGTTATATTTTAGATAATGGGAAAAACCTTAGTGCAGAGTTTCCCAACCTGTGGTATGCGTACCACTAGCGGTACTTGGCTGGCACATGTGTGGCAAGATGGCGGCCACCATTGCGGCTGCACCGCAGCCCTGAAATGATGGTAAGTGGTCCCGGGTGGCTGGCAGAGCTCCCACGTTGGGAAATGTCCTCCCACCTGCCCTAACCTCCTTACCATCGTTTTCAGGGCTCCGTCATGGCCAAAAACCCAGAAGTGGCAATGACATCATCGCAACTTACTTCCAGTGGTATGCGGTGTGACGGCAGCCCCGGAGGTGGTATGCTGCGCCAAAAAGGTTGGGAACCACTGCCTTAGTGGATCTGGACGTTCCATACTTGCATCAGGACACCTGTGTTCTGTATTGCGTATCCTGCATTTCACATCTGAAACGATAAGTTGAAAAATTACTACTACATTGGACTAGAACAAGGCCAGCTTATTCTCAAGTCAGTGATGCATAGTGGTTAAAGCAGTGGTTCTCAAACTGGTGGGTCACGACCCACCACAAAAAGGGGGTAGCGACTGCTTCCGGATAAGGAGTGTGGTGATATTCGGCCACTGCACTTTTGGGGTTCCGCCACTGTGGGGAAAAGTGGTACTTTCACCTATTGGGGCTCACGCCAGCCCTCCAAAGCCCTTTTCCGTCGTCGTCCCCCCGCACCTCAGAAGAGCTTCCAATCTCGTTTGGGAGCTTCTTCCGTTTTTTGGCAAAAACCGAAAGTAGCTTCCGAGTGCAATTGGAAACTCTTCTGAGGCGTGGGGGGGGCCTATAAAGGGGGCCATGGGTTCCTCGAAATCCCCAGAGGGCTAGCGCACCCCTGGTAAGTGGGAAAAACCCTTTTCCATGGTGGCAGGACCCCAGAAGTGCCATTGCCGCAGAGTCCGCAACGGCTTACAGGCTCCCTTACTCACCTGTAAAAGTTTGAGAACCACTGGGTTAGAGTATTGAACTAGGATAAATAAACCCAGGTTCAAATCTGTGTTCGACCAGGAATTCCCTGGGCCAATCACTCTCAGCCTAACTAAAAAGGGACACCATATGGGATGCCCTGAGCTTCTTGAGGAAGAGCAGGATGAAATCCAAAGCCCAATGTACGTTCCTTGTATACTTCATGAAAATACATTCACCAAGAACCTCCATTCCACTGCTGAAACTAGGGCTGCAAGATAGGGAGGCCATTTCTCAATAACCCTGCAAGAAAGAAGGTTGGGGTTCAGTGCTTTGTACACCCATGACATCAGAGTATCTCCCACCGTGCCTTCAGCTATGGAGAAACATTGTCATTAGTTGAGGAGCATTTAACGTATGAAAACCTTACCGGGGCAAAGTTAATGTTTTAAAAATGAATGTTATTCCTTGCATTATATATGTAGGTAAAAGGTAAAGGTGACCCCTGACAATTAAGTCCAGTCGTGTCCGACTCTAGGGTGTGGTGCTCATCCCCATTTCAAAGGTGAAGAGCCAGCGTTGTCCAAAGACGCCTCCGTGGTCATGTGGCCGGCATGACTCTCCTTGCCGCAGTTCCTTTATGTATACCATACACAGATATATACATATTTTTTTCGGAAATTTTTGTGGGGTTCTTCCCCACCAAGAATTTGCCTAAAGAGGAGGCAACTTCCATATATTGAAGAAGGATTTGGATTTCCAGATCTCAGTTTATATCATCCGGCATATCTGCTAACCCCCGCTAATTATTGGGGTCACTTTTCAAATTCTAACGAGCCATCTTGGGTTATTTTGGAAGCTTCTTATTTGCACCTTTTTCCTAAATGGACGCTATTAGGTCCACATGGGTCAAAACAGTGACCTCGGGAGCAAGTGGGAGGGGCAACATTACACTGGTTTGCAAGGCGTGGTGCAGCACCTTGCACCACTTACGGTGCCGCACCCACTCCAGCAGCGCCACTGATACCAGTGATCACCTAATGATTCCCAAACAGTCGGCTAGGATTCACAATGGACTGTAGGAACTTTGTAGGTTTGTTATGAAAAACACTGGGTGTTTTAGCTTGCTGCTGGTTGGCTTTTAACATTGTGTTCTGTATGTATTTTATATTCTTTATTTTAATTTTTAATGTGTTTTACAGGTTTTTGTACATGCATTTTTAATGATTTCTGTAAGCTGCCTTGAGTGCCTTTTGGGTAGAAAGGTGGGATATACGTAAATCAAATGAATAAACAAATAAATAAATGCATCAAATTTGTTGTCCCAATTTTCAATGCAAGATATAGGTTTACATTTTACTGAAATGGTTACTGCACCACCCCTTCCATTAGGTGTGGTAGCACCTACTAAACCAGTGCTTGTTTATATTTTTAAGCTCTGCATTTTAACTCTCTTGCAGTCGAAATTCCCTTGGTTATTATTCCCCCCATTGCTGCCAATGCCTTCTCCTGTCTTGATGGTTTTTCTTCCCTACAGTTCCTTTTTATGGCAATGTTTTGAAGCAGATGCTCTGGCTGCTTCCGCACTAATTCCTGCCAACTTCATGATTCCTTCTTGCTGTTCAAGACCGTAACTCTTAAGATGCCAAGGTCCAATTATAAGAGCTGATGTAAGAAAGAGACCAAGGAGGAAATGCTCTTAATTCAGAAGGAGAATAGGGGAACGGTAAAAGATTTTCTTCACTAGATATGTTTTCTGTGATCTGGATGTTTTCAATATTGAAAGTTTTCCAATTCTTTAAATTAAAAAAAAAGTAAATGATGGTGTGTGTGTGTTTTTTAAGGAAAAATTCCCATGCAGTCAAATACTACAAGAACATTTAGGAAATCTGGGTTTGTTGCTGGCTGTAGCGCTGCTGTGCTTTTGATAAGTCACTGGCTCTGATCCCACAAAGTTTCATGAACAAGACCGGAGCTGTGCATGTACAACTTCACCGTAGCTTAAGTCATATCGATTAACTGTTTGACAAGGAAAAGGTATTGGGGCTGGGGGAAGAATCCTGCTCCTATGTCTCCTTCCTGAACAGTTAATCATCCGGATTTCAGATTTTTAAAAAGTGTAGCCCCTAATATTGGATTCAGCTGGAGAACCCTGCACCACCCCAGGGCAGGGGTGGTGGGCAATTAATTATTCTAAGCCCCCCAGCCATTCTCTTACCTTCATTAGTTTCATCTTCCTTGCAACAGGCGCTATAAGCAGCAGCATGCTGCTTATAGCACAGACAGCGAGTGCTAGAGAGGCTCAGCTGAAGAACAAGAAGGAGCCTTTCTAGCACTCAGCGCCTGTGCTATAACTAGCAACATGCTGCTTATAATGTCTGTTGCAAGGAAGACATGGAGCAGCTAATGAAAGTAAGATAATACGCGGGGGGCACACACAATGCGCGGGGGGGCACACACATTGTTCAAAGAAGTCTTCTGAGTCCTTGCCTTTTTTAACATTCTGCTGGTACAGGTGGGGCACTGCTGTTTTTTATGATCTGTTTTTAATTGTAATAATTTTTAAATCAGTTTTTAGATGTTGTTTTTATTAGTTTTTGTTAACTGTTTTTTATTGTTTGAAAGTAAAACTGTATGCACTTTTTTGGTATTGTATTTATTTTTTTCTGTTGTAAGCCGCCTTGGGTCCCTTCGGGGAGAAAGGCGGGATAAAAATATTGTAAATAAAAAATAAATAGATACCTTAATTAGCTGCTCCGTGTCTTCCTTTAAACCTCACGTGGGCTGGTCAGGAACAGCCAAAGGGCCAGATTTGGCCCTGGGGCCTACAATGCCCAGGTCTGACCTAGGGGCATGTGTGTGCAGAAGAAGCTGCCTTTCATCAACACATAGCTCCTACCTGGATTGAGGCCTGATCCTAAACATTTGTTCTTAGGGCGTGGTTTCCCAAGTCTTTGTTTCCGGATGCAGCAAGTCTTAATACCAGAACAAAACGATCAGCTTCACGGCCAAATAACACATTGAATCAATTCAGACAACTGAATAAACCATAGTTTGGTCATGAATATGACCAGAAATCTGCATGTTCCCTTCTTACCTATTCATCTTGTATATGCTGGGAAATACTGGTTTGGGAAAACAGGAGCTCCACATGTGTCATCTGAGCCAGAGAGCTGTTGTTTAACTGAGGTTTACAACCCAGATAGTATGAAACTGAGATGTAATTGTGATTTCACATCTTGGTATGTAAACAACATCTTGGTTAAACAACAACTCCTGGGTTTGGATGGCATGCAAAGCTGTTGTTTAGCCAAACCAGACTGTCAATGTCAGAATCCTGCAACGGAGCTGAGGAGGTATGGGGAGGAGAAACTCATGAGCTCAGGAGGCTTCAAACTATGTTCCCTCTAAGGGGTCCATGCCGGTGCATGGAGCCCATCTTCTACTGCACAGCATTGCGACTGCATCACAACACCATCTATGGACGCTTGGCAATGACATCATGCATCATCACTAAACTTCCAGGTTGTGAGCTCTGTGCTGCACAGAGTTCGGCTTGGAGCTGCGCGGCTGGGCAGCTTACAGAAAACACTGGCTTCAAGTGTTCTTCGCAAAACAAACCATGGTAGGTAAATCATGGGTAGCTTTTGCAATCAGCCCTGAGCTGAAATGATCTCCAACGCAATCATTTTCCATGTGAGAAGTTGGGGTAGTCATTCTAGCTATTTTCACAAGGAAGATATTGAAACTTACTATATATATGATAGTTCTGCTCATGGTGGCTGCCATTTTGTTGATCCTGGGAGTCCCTTAGAGTGGGGAAAGGAAGCATTTCCCTCATACTTCAGAATACTTTGTTTTATGGTGTTGTTCTGAAGTTAGGTAGAGTGAAGTGCCTCCTGAACTCAGGGGCTTCACTTCACTGGGAAAAATAAATGGTAATCATAAGCTTCTAGGAGTACTGCCATGAAACAGTAGTGAAAAAAGGGGAAAGTGGAAGTCGTTTCCCTCAAATTCAATCCAAACGTTCTTTAATGAGAACTTCTGGCTTTGCCTTACTACATAGCCAGGTTGTTGGACTAATGACACGATTCTGATTGTGGTTGGATGAGGTCCTGGGTTCAATTTCCAAACAAGCCCACAGTAACAGAGAGGCAAGGGCAAAGGGCAGTGGCTCAGTGATAGAGCACATGCCTTAGGCCGGATTCACACTACACGAATCCAGGTGCGGATGCCCCTGCCCCTGCCTCTGCCTAAGCGCTTGGAGCTGGGGACTATCTTCCCGTCTGTTGTCCCTCCTGCTGTCCCGCCTTCTTAAGAAACCGCAGCTTACAGATTAGAAGTAGTTCTGATTGGCATGCAACCACTCTCCCCCCTCTCATCCGATTGGTGGCTGCAGTAGCTCCGCGAACCCGCCCCCAAGCTCCGCGAACCCGCCCCCTCAAAAGATGGGTTTCCCCATCTTGTAAAAGGGAGAGCGCAGCTGCTCCGCTTGCTTCCGAAATGCTGTCAAAGAGCTCCGCGCATCTCCGTAACATGCCGGGATTCGTGTAGTGTGAATCCAGCCTTATAGGCCATGCTTCCGTAGATGGACCACAGCGTAAGGCAGCTTCACAGTGAATTTCAGCTATACTTGACATGAGATTCTTTGTTCAGTGATTTGGATTATCTAAGGCACAGGGGTTCTTTTTGTCTAGGGGTTTTGCTTAGTATTGGCTTTTCTCTATAGCTTTTAAATAAAAGGGCTATTTTTTCTTTAGAAAAAATAGTCTGTCCTACCATCGTTTGTTGATTAGGATATCAGGGACTTCCAAAAATAGTTTCTAGAAATTAGTGCATAGATTATCTTTAATCATGCACTCATCAAGTTAGGACAGAACAATTGCATTTACCATAACAACTAAAAATAATGTTGAAGCATGCATAATGTATTCAAATATTGTAAATGACAACTCACCAATACGGTAATATTTCCAACTAGACAGTAGGAACCATAGAAAGAAAACAGGACAGAAATTCACAAAAGCTTCAAAGACTAAGAGCCCAATCCTATCCTCCTCCCCACCACCACCACCAAAGGGGAGCCTCCCGCTCCGTAATGGTTCACCTCGGACCTGCGCCAGCTCTGTAGCTGTCGGACGTCTGAGGAGACAAAGGGGGAAGGGAGGCTTGCGAAACGGAGGATTGAAAAAACGTGAACTAAAACAGAAAAAGAAAATGCACACGCACACAATTTTTTTTATTTTTTTCTTTAAAAAGGATTTAATTGAAAAAGGTGCTGCACACAAGTTTCCTTGAAGATCAAGGATGGCAGTTTGAGACTCCGTCACCGCTGGCAAAGCTGCAAAAAACCCTGTGTGTGAGAGAGAGAAAGCTCCAGCTGGCACTCTGTGAGGGGGAGTTAAGAACATAAGAAGAGCCCTGCTGGATCAGGCCAAAGGCCCATCTAGTACAGCTTCCTGTATCACACAGTGGCCCCACCAGATGCCTCAGGGAGCACACAGCCAACAAGATAACCTGTTTCCTGCTGCCACTCCACTGCACCTGGCACAGAGAAAACCTACTTCTAAAACCAGGAGGTTGCTTATGGCTTATAACCTGTGATGGTCTTTTCCTCCATGAATCTGTCCAAACCCCTTTTAAAGGCATCTAGGCCAGGTGCCATCACCACATCCTGTGGCAAGGAGTTCCACAGATGAATTACACACTGGGTAAAGAAATATTTTCTTTTGTCCGTTGTAACTCTCCCTCCACTCAATTTTAGTGCATGTCCCCTGGTTCTGGTGTTATGCGAGAGGGAGAAGAATTTCCCTCTATCCACTCTCTCCATCCCATGCATAATTTTATACGTCTCAATCATGTCCCCCCTCAGGTGCCTTTTTTCTAGACTGAAAAGCCCCAAACGCTGTAGCCTTTCCTCATAAGGGAGGTGCTCTAGCCCACGAATCAATCTGGTCGCTCTTTTCTGCACCTTTTCCAATTCAACTATATCCTTTTTGAGATGTGGTGACCAGAACTGGACACAATACTCCAGATGTGGCCTTACCATTGATTTGTAGAAAGGCATAATGATATTGACCGTTTTATTCTCAATCCCTTTTTTAATGATCCCGAGCATGGAATTGGCCTTCTTGACAAACGCGTTGACTGACAGTTGCCTGTCTGTCAATGCGTAGGAGAGGAATGCCAGAGAGAGGACAGACTGTGAAAGGAAACATCTGGAAAGAAGCGTCCTATGAAAGATTAGGACATTTATTGGATTGTAAAAACCGTTTGGTTTAGAATTGCCTGCCTGTTGTAAACCGCCTTGAATTAAAGTCAGAGGAGAAATCCAATGACCAAGAAAGGTGATATATAATTATTATTATTATTATTATTATTATTATTATTATTATTATTATTATTATTATTATTATTATTATTGCAATAGACAATGCTGAGCCACACATGGACCAATGGCCTTACTCAGTTTCAGGCAGGAGTCATTGGGACCTGAAAATATGAACCCTCAAACTGGTTTTGACTCTTTGAGAAATGATACACTAAAAAATGGTCCCTGAAAGAGATCATGTCAGCAAAATATGAAATCTGCCTTACCAGCTCCATCTGTAGCTAAGGAGCTTCTCCTGGCCTTACACCTCTCCACATCCATCCTTCATTGCCAAGTGATGGCACTATGCCTGGATAGTTTAAGAATCTGAATCCTTCCCCTGATTGATGACTCAGCCAAGGAGCCACCTGGTATCACTGTCCTCATTATATTTGGATCATGGGAGATCAGACTGGTTCTTGCCATGCCTTATTTTAACAAGGTCATTTTTCGGGGTCATTGTAATCAAGTAAAGAATATTGATATTTATTTTCACTATCCCATCACTTGCTTTGATCTCCTAAAATGTTACTTTCATTCTCAGGCTGGTGGCAGAAATAGCCTTTTATAGCCAGAGATATTTTGATGCATCTTGTGAAATTCACACATGGGAACAGAAAAAAAATAAAAATAAACAGGAGTATGTCAGGCTGAAATTTCTCCTTGCAGAAAATGTATAACATTTGATTGGGAGTTTGCAACAAAGGGTTAAGGCAAATCCGTGTGGTATCAGATATATTGGTATAATGAGCTTTTACTGAAGTAATTAAAATTTGTTTATAATTAATACAGATGAATTGGTTCCTGCACAATAGTAGTTAGGAAATTAACCAAGGCCACATTTTGGCAACAGGAGTACATTCTCTTCCAAGAGCTGTGGGACTTTATCCAATGAATGTCTGTCCAATCCGGCTGATCCTTCAGATGCCATATGGTCCTGCTATCCATTCCATTTTTTCCCCTAAAAGGCAGCCATATGACATAACTGATCTTCAAAACGTTGTCAGAAGGCATTACCTGGGCGCACTGTGAGTTGCTTTCCAAAAAACCTAGCAAGGCACCAGGGCTATTAATTATGAGCAAAAGAAATGTGCACACACATGCTGGAAACTTGGCATCCTTTCCTCTGTAGTGTGAACTGAGCATCTCAAACTGCTCAAGTTGAGGATTAGAATAATTTCTTCCCCCTGTTTAAAAAACAACAACAAAAACCTTCTGCATCTTCCTTTGAAAATAATGATGCTACAAATTTCACAATCCAGTGACATCAAAAATGTCAGCACACCTGACCACCAGGTGCTTTGGAAGATGCTTAAATCTGACCCTATGCATATTTTCTCACAAGTAGATCTCACTGAATTCAATAAGATTTACTCCTAAGTAAGTGGAAGATGCTTAAATCTGACCCTATGCATATTTTCTCACAAGTAGATCTCACTGAATTCAATAAGATTTACTCCTAAGTAAGTGTGTAAAGGATTGCAGCCATGCAGTGTGATCCTATGCCTGTTTATGTGGAAGTGGTATAGAGCACTGAGTAACTGACGCAGGTAGGTTCTCCGCTGGGCGGCGGGAGGGTGTGGGGAGGGCGGGCCAGGGAGGTGGGGTAGGGCGTGATTGGCCAGCTAGGCCAGGGATGGGTGGTGGGATATCGGTGGCGCACTCCCCCAATATCCAACGCCCCTTCACGGGCCTGGCCGGCCTTACATCGGCCCCTCAGAAGTGCGCCAGCTGGTGTACATCCGTAGTGGCCCATTGGGGCCGCTGGGGCGTACACCAGGGGAAAGGGACGAACATCCCAGTCCCGCGCTTTGTGCACTGCGGCAGATGTTACGCAGGATTGGGCTGCTCCTACAGAGTAAGCTTCATTGAACAAAATGGTATGTACTTTGGAGTAAACACATATAAGATTGTGTTGTAAGTGTTTTAGAATGCAATCCCATACACCAGGAGTGGCCAAACTTGCTTCGTGTAAGAGGCACATCCTATAAACTTCAGATGTTTGAGAGCCGCAAGAGAGATGTTTGAGACCCTCAATATTTAAGCAGCAGTTAAATTCTTAAATATATTTACTCATCATGAACATTAAAGTAATGTTTTAATCCAGTGGACTCTCAGTTTATACCTGGTAAATAATCATAAACCTTGAAAATGTCTTATTTACCTTTTATTATTAATTGTGATGCAAAAAGGAGCACATTATACGCCAAAGAGCCGCATGTGGTTCAAGATCTGCAGTTTGGCCACCCCTGCTATACACATTTATCTGGTAGTGAGTTCCATTAAACTCACAAATATTATGGCAATAATCCTTACAACAGCTCTGTAAGGTAAGTAGGTTGGTATTATTGTCTTCATAAAAGTATGCAGAAAATGATCGGATGCATATGATGTCATCGTTCTAGAATATAAGTGGCCTCTATAGTTATTGGGCAAGTTCTGTAAACCCGTTTTGTAATTATTTTTCAGGCCTGAAATGTTGAACATGTATGTGTGATCTGGGCCAAACAGAGAATGTTGGGAACTAGCCATTATATACATGGATTTTACTGTTATATCAACATGGCTAGTTATGTTGTAGCTGGAACTCATTTAGGATATCATGTAGATTGAGGTTTCTTTTTAAAATGTCTGTAATCAACACAGAGGATTTAGGACTTGTTCATTGTGAAAACATTACCCAGGCCAGATCTATTTTATTTTCCATCATTCCCCATGCTGTTTTTAGATATGTGTGCCCTTTCCAAAGGGCAGGAACAACAAACAAGTCTTGACAGAAACAACAGAGAAGGTTTTTGTCAAAGGTTTCCATTAGTTTTGGTAAATGTGTGTAGAATTTTGCCATTGTAGCATTTAGATCTTTTGTATGAGAAAATTATAAAATATCTCAGTTCCTTGTAGAAGCAGCATCTGAGATACTAAAGGCAAATCTATACTATAAACTTACATAGATTTTTAGCCCAATCCTAACTATATTTCGGTGCGGCGATGCATCCGCATCGGTGCAGGCTACGCTGCATCCTGCGGGGGAATTTCAGCTGCTGGAGGGGTAAGGGAACATTTGTCCCCTTGCCTCGGGTTAAGCCCCAGCAGCTGCAATGGGTCAACTCAGACCTGTGTCAGCAATATTGCTGGCGCACATCCATGTTAATTCGTGTCAGTGGATCAGGCCCGGGAAGGGGAATAGGATATGGTGTGCACCGGTCCCACGCCCTTCCAGGTCTTATCTACCTGCCTCCATTGCCGCCCTCTCCTGCCCTTTTCAGCCCCCCTCCCCACCCTACCCCTGCCCTTTTCCTGCACTGTTCCTTTTCCTGCACTGCACTCAGTGGACATACCTGCTTCGTCAGGTTTAAACCTGTTGGTTTGATTGTTCCTGCATCCGCTGGTGCCAGCAGGAAGGTTCTGGCCTTCCTGCCAGCGCTCCTGGCTTTTGCGCTTTTGCAACAGCGCGTGCTGACGGAATTCACGTTCCGCCAGTGCAAACATTCAATAGGATTGTACTATTAGTAACATTTTGGTTGGCAGGGTTTCCACCTACAAAATCTGCCAGGGAATAGTAGTTTGGGTGCTTATTCTGTAGCTCATTTTGCAGAACTACTATTTCTAGGGGCAATTTCTCCATGGAAATGGGTCTTTATCTATCGACAGACAGACAGACAGACAGACAGACACACAGACACACACACACACACACACACACACACACACACCACTTTTCTTTTTTTCATATATATTTATATTTTATTGATATATTAAAACATAAAAACAATACATATTTCATAAAGTTATAGCAAGCGCGAAGCAATACATCCTACTAGCATACTATTCACTATTTTCTACATATAATTTCCAACTAAGCCAAAATAACACCCACATTCTATTCATTAAATCTGCATATCATCACATCATTCCTCTCTCTCTCTCTTAAAAAGTCAGTAAATGGTTTCCAATTATTCACAAAAAAGTTAACTTTTCAACACAACAGTTAAACTATGATCTATAGATACTTCAAATGTGCCCTTAGTCCTTGCAGGAACAGTTCACTATTAGATGTTCTACAAATATTCTTTCACAGTGCTTTAGCAAATTTGAAATGTTGAAAGTTAGAGTTACCAGATGTTCTTTCTTGGCACCATCTCCTTCATTGACCTAGGCATTTCTGCATCCCAAATTGACCCTGACCATTTGGATTTGGTAATCACATGTCACCCACCATAATCCTACACCCCACCCTGCTTCTGGAATGGCTTCAATTTGGAGCCAAATGGACGCAAGGGTGGGTGGGAGAGCCTTTCAGCGCTCCACTCGCCGCTCCGAGCACTCAAGCGGCAAGCGCTGCGCACGCCTGCGGGGGCAGTACGCACTAACAACGCCTCTACCTCTGTCAAGTAGGCTCTGTTGGTTGAGTCCTTTTACAGGAGAAAACCCTATTGGTTTGATAGGTACAGTAGCACAAAGCAGTATGTGTGCAGAATCACCTCTGGCTGTTATTATAGAGTTCTGCATATGCTGTTGGGTTTATGTTAACTGCTACCAAGGGGAGCATAATGGGGAGCGTAAACCGTATTCGGAATAGATTTGTCCCTGTGAAAATATAGGGTGCCTCGTATTGATAGACACTTAAGATTCTAAAGGAATGGGTCAACCAAGTCCCTAGAACATTTTAACAATTGTAGTTTAAATACAAGTAGCCGCCTTGGGCATTTGCCTCGGCATAGGATAAGGCGGGATATAAATTTTTTAAATAAATAAAATAAATAAATCATTGCCAACGCAACTGCACACCCAAGTACTGTACAGTTGCTTGTATTTACAACAATTTTCCAGATACCAATAAAGTGCAATCAGCAGAACTTCTATTTCCAGTATCCTCTGACTTTACAAAGTATCATGGGGCACAGTTCTTGTAGCGTATCATTTTGGTGTAACAGAATTTTTGCACTGGCTTTGGTTCTCACCCATTTGAGTCTTACATTGATAGTTTCTATCATCAGCATCTATAGACTGGTTGGTCCCATGTTCTGTCAGCCGATGATACAATTTCAGCTCACAGTAGAAAAAATGGGGGAATTGATTCGTACATTTTGGAAGACCAAGTCATGTCAACAAAAACAATGTATTGAGTTACCATGTTGTATGTGAGGTTCTGCTGAAATTCATGGAACTATTCTAAAGCCAGTGGTTAGGGAAGCACAGCTAAAAGGTCATTACATCAGAAGATGAGGCTATAACTTAGAACATTGTTTTGTTACAGATTTGTAAATAAGAAATCAACTGGTGATTCACTGTCTATTGGCATAACCGGCAAGGCTCTGTGAATGATGTCACTTGAGAAAATATTCCCAATGAAACGCAGTCGTCTCTAAAGGGAATTCTTTCCTCATCCTTTCCCTTGTCTGCACCAACCAAGTATAGCAACATTCCATCCAGTGTTTGAGAATGCCAGACGTAATAAAAACAAACGGGTCCTCTCAGAGTAAAACTAGATGATCAGCAGCAAACACAGGTCTGGGGTCCCAAGCTGCTCCTTCTCCACTGCAAAGAGGTGTGTGTGTGTGTGTGTGTGTGTGTGTGTGTGTGTGTGGTGCAGCAAGCAATTTAGAGTGGAGAAACAGTAGGCTGTTTGTGTGTACTTACCATAACTCCCTGCCTGCAACGTTTCTTGGAAATCTAGCTGGGGAAAAGTAGTGCCGTAATCCCCACCCAGAGCAGTGATTAGGGTTAGGGTGAAGGTGAATTAGAGGATTTATACTGGACCCCATCCCAGGTCCTAACATTGGGTTGGAACCTGAGCCTGCCAGTCCAGAGACTCTGGACCAGGAGTTCATGGAGCCCACACCTCCTGAACCTGACCCCCAAGGAACCAGCAGCATTCATGTAGGAAACTTGCATTCCCACCCTGCCTGCACACCAGCACCAGGAATAGACCAGGAGGGAGTTGATCTGGAGAGGAGTGCAAGGCTCCCAGCCAAGAGGCTGCTCCTTTAAGACTCTATAGTCCAAGAAGGGGACAGACTAGCCTGGGAGGGGTAATACCTGGGAGGGCAAATACCGCTGCCTGAACGGCCTCCCCTGACTAAAGAATTAAGTCAAATAGAGGTTAAAAGAGAAGACGTCTCAGACTTAATTGACAAAATAAAGATCAATAAATCACCAGGCCCGGATGGCATCCACCCAAGAGTTCTGAAGGAACTCAAGAATGAAGTTGCTGACCTCTTGACCAAAATATGCAACTTGTCCCTTTGAACGGCCACTGTGCCAGAGGATTGGAGGATAGCTAATGTCACGCCAATCTTTAAAAAAGGAAGGAGGGGAGACCCAGGAAACTATAGGCCAGTCAGCCTAACATCTGTTCCAGGGAAGATGGTGGAAAGTCTCATTAAGGATAAAATCTTAAAACACATAGAAGAACAAGCTTTGCTGAGGGAGAGTCAGCATGGCTTCTGCAAGGGGAAGTCGTGCCTCACAAACCTTTTAGAATTTTTTGAAAAGGTCAACAGGCATGTGGATGCGAGCGAACCCGTGGATATTATATATCTGGATTTTCAGAAGGCGTTTGACACGGTCCCTCATGAAAGGCTCCTGCGAAAACTCCACAGTCAGGGAATAAGAGGGCAGGTCCTCTTGTGGATTAGGAACTGGTTGAAGACCAGGAAACAGCGAGTGGGAGTCAATGGGCAATTTTCACAATGGCGAGAGGTGAAAAGCGGTGTGCCCCAAGGATCGGTCCTGGGACCGGTGCTTTTCAACTTATTCATAAATGACCTGGAGTTGGGGATATGTTCTTATGGGTAGTCTAGTCATTTAAGGCCTCAGGTAAGCTGTGGACCTCATTAGAAAAAGTGTCTCACTTGGAGCTCTCTAAGGTCCTGCAACTCCAGCTTGTCTTGCTGCCTTGTAGGTTTCCACTTGCAGACTGGGAAGGACAAGCAGCAAGCAGGGAAGGTTAAACAATCCCACCACCACTTCTCCTCTGCAAATGCACTCCCCCCCCCACTTTACAGCACAAAATGACTCCCCAGGTTCTTTGGCCTGTGTTCACAGCCATTCATCTAGTTTCAGTCTCGGAGAATGAGCCTGACGCAGTTCAGTTTTGTTCTGATGTGAAGCTTATGGATGTTCTTAACTCCATCAAAAACTGCCTGGTCTCAGCAGCTAGTATTATTAGTGTTTCCAATTTAGCCTAACTTTTGTTTAAAACAAAAAAAAAAACGGCTGTGCCCCGATCATATCTTCCTTTATTGAAGAAGCCATAGAGATAGGTGAATCACAGACAGGCAATTAGCCATCTAACAGGACAAGAGCCATTACAAAGTTAATTACCTGTGATTATCTTACAAAAGGAAAAGATTATATAGCCACATGACAAAAGAAGAGTGCTCATGGAAAGACAAAAAGATGCAGTACTATAAGCTGATAAAAACAAAGCCACCCATTGTTTAGTTGGAAATAGCCCACTTCAGTTTATGTTTTCCCAGAACAATACAATAATGCATTCCTCACTCTTTCTACCCTCACTGGTGGCTCCGTTTCTCAGTGAAGTATTCCAAGCCATAACCTTCTTCCTTACCTCTGCAAAATGTCAACATACAGGGCGTTAGAACTGCACAGAGCTGAGGTAGGAGGGGAATGCTATGAACTGCATTGATACAAGCAATGAGAGGTGCTGTTGCTATGGGCACATGTTGCTATGGGCACATGACCTGACCAGGTCTCGCTATGGGCACATGAGGTTGACCAGGTCTCCCCCACATTCCCTGTTTAGTTTACCTTATTATTAGATATTGTGTACTGAGGCTGAAACTCAAATATTTTGGCCACCTAGGCAAAGGATGAGATGGTTAGACAGCATCACCGATGCAACGAACATGAAAATGAGCGAACTCAGGAAGATAGTGGAGGACAGGAAGGCCTGGAGGGATATGGTTCATGGGATCACGAAGGGTCGGACACGACTTAACGACTGAACAACAACAAAGCAGACCTTTGAGCTGCTTTCTCTGACCTGTTGAGCGAAATTACAAAATAAAGACACCATAAGATGCCCTTCTCTAGACAGCAGGAGACCATACGCTCCCCTTCTGGAATCCAGACCCAGTGTAGGTGTGCTGTAGTTGTACAAATGCATCATTTTGCCCTGCTGCCCTTCTATCGCTGTCTGAAATGGCCCACTGATGCAAAAATGGTGTCAGGTACCTGGAGGCCATGACAATAGCATGCTAGGCCTCAAGCAACCCCTGCAAAAGAACATGTCTAGACTCCATAAAAAATACATATCTCCTCATACAGAGAACATTGTACTTAAGTAGTACACATCAATATTTATGGTTTTCCATTATGTGTGTGGTTTCCATTATTTCTCTTTGTTTTTGTTTTTTTGCCTCTCTCCAATCCTCCTTGACAGCACTAGAAAACCACATTAAAGTGAGCAATTAAAAAAAATCCAAATTTGGAAGCTTCCTGAGAAGTAATTCAGATTTCTTTAACCAGGAGTCTCATATCTATCCTACTATGACATGACCAAGTGTTCTGGTGCGGGTGGTCCTCACTTGTTTTTGTTTTTTCCTGTAGTTACATCCTACAATCAGGACAAACGTAGGTAGAATAGCAAAATATTCCATTAAAGATAAAATCAACTGAGTAATTCTAGTTTAGATACATATATGTGAGAATGAAGGGGGTGTCTCTGTACTGTGTCTTACGCGCAGGAAATCTGGTGCCCTTTCAAGAAGATTCTAGCTGAGTGAATCAGAAGAGGTTGGTAGGTTGTATGTATGAGCAATTGTGCCCAAGTAAGAAATGCAAGAATAGTGGCTGAATAAAATTACAAATAGGTCCTTTATAATGTTCACTCATTCTGTCACCTTTTGTTCTCCTCCAGAATCAGGTCACTCAGAATCAGGGGGAACCCTGCTCCCCAATCCATAAGGATTTAATTCAAGAGGATTTTAACCAATGACCTGAATTGGTTTCCAAGCTGCCTTGAAACCAGGAAGAACCCCCTTCCCATTTAGTTCAAAAATGCAGATTTGTTTTCCAGTTTGTGAATTGTTCATTGAGAGTTATAAAATGATACAAGTGTTAATAGGTATAGGTATAGGTATCAGTCTCAATAAGCCTTTTATACCTTTTATTCATACGCTCAAAATCTATCCATCTACAATGTTCTTATAGTATTATTATATTGATTTTTATCAACTAGTTTCTAATGGAATGGTAGTTCAAAACATGGCCGTATGGATTGCCAAGCTGATAAAGAAATCCGCTTTAATGATTTAACCACAATGATAAATTATCTTTGAACTTCTGAAACGTCACCATAGTCCAGAAATGTATTGGCTTAAATATAACGTATGTCAAAATTCAATCAGCTAAAGTGGCAAAGAGATATTAAACGAAAGCACTGCTGAAATAATATGTAAAGACAAAGAGCTATCAAAACCTGTAATGAAGAAAGACAGGTTCTAATACCGATATAATACCTTCAAGTCTTCCTCCCTTATACAAGGACTGTCACTAATGGATCATTGCAGCAGAGCAACCGTGAATTAAAGCTAGCTGAACTCTTTTCATCAGTGGATTCTCTGTGATAACTTTTTCAGGTCTCTTAATATGTAACGAGGAGTCTGAGGGCAAGGATTTCTTTGAAGGAGAGATGATTGATGACCTATCATCCCTAATTCACTGTTTATACTGTAGTGAGCCTATTGGGAAAATACCTCATTCATCAGGGTATTAGCGAATTCAGCCAACGTATGGCACCTTCATTTTAACAAACTAAAGGAGAAAAGCTAAATGGGGGCAAATTGACAACCATCTCTGATTCTATGATAATGCAATTAGGCTGCTCCTCTCCAGAGCTTTTGCTAATTCACCAAACAGCTTCAGTCGGCGGGTCATAAATATATGATCATTTTTCACACTTTGAAAAGTAATGATGCCTTGACATGAATCAATAAATCTTGCTGAAGTCATTTATGCTTTTAAGTTATGTATGCAAGTCACTTTTTAAGGCTAGCCTATATTGCATCTCATTTTTGTTTTTATTCGAACGGAGTTTACGTAACCTCATTTTGCAATTCCCTGGGTAACCGGGAGTCAGTCCTGATCAAACCAGTGACAGCTCTGAGCAGGCACACAACCCTGAATCAAGTCCCCATCAACTATTGCTCTGCTAGACAAACATGAAAAGGCATAATATAACTAGATGATCACCTTAGGAAAGAAACCGTTTGTCTTGAATAAATGTGCAGGTCATCCCACCACTGCTGCAAATGCCTTGGTTTGTTTTTCCAGGCTCAATACGTGCCCCTATAACAGAAGTCTGCCATGGAGAAATTATGCAGGAATATCTTTCCCCACGAATTATCTCCCCATGCTAGGATGAGCTTTGCTTGCTAAATGTGTTAGAGTGCTGTTAATGGCCCAGAAGCAGCGCTTGTAAAAAAGATCTTGGAAATATGATGGCCATGGCAACAACTATGGAACTTAGAGGATTTTTTTTTTGTTATGAGAGCATTATGGGGTGTTCATTTAAACACATATTAACATGTGCAAACGGGGGGCGGGATGGGACTAATTTGTACGCAGGGATCCTTCATGCTCAAAAAGAAAGATTCAAACCTGGGGCCTAGCTGAACTCACACTTTAAGCTAGACAGATGAATTCTATAGCTAACATTCACTCTCTATGGAGCCTTAGAGGGAGGCCATTGGAAGGAGGAGAGGGGAGGAGAGAGGAACTCTTTAGAAGAAGAGGCAGAGCAAGAAGGGGGAAATGAGAGGGGAGAAGAGACATAGCAAGATTATAGAAGGTGGGATTCCCAGAGAAATCTGAGGGGGGGGGGAGAAATAAGGGCTTTGGGTACAGAGAAGGAAGGAGAGCAGAAAGCTGGGGGATTGGAATTTTGGAGCAGGCAGAGTTCCACCTGAGTGAGCCCGATAGATAGGGGGGTAACAACACCCTAGAGTCGGACACGACTGGACTTAACTGTCAGGGGATACCTTTACCTTTACTTAACAACTCTTTATACCAAAAGAAGTCCACGTGGGAGGGGAATGAAGCATGCCCCCACCTTACCTTGCTATGTTCATCTCCTTTAAGTGTTTTTTCTCTCTCTGCCTCAGTCACTTCACATAATGAAGTGAAGGCAGCTGCCATTGTTAAACCAGTGTATCTGCATTAACACCATCTCAGCAACCAATTTTGTTGTTAAGTGATTATATTTGCAATTAAAATACATTTTAATTTTAATACATACAATTAATTGCAAATATCAATATTTGCAATTAAAATTTATTTATTTATTTTATTTACCATATTTCTATCCCGCCTTTCTCCCCATGGGACCCAAGGCGGCTTACAAAAATACAAATACAAATACACATAAATTACAATTTTACATTTTAAACAGCAAAAAATAAAAACATCTAAAAATTTAAAAATTTAAAACAAGATCATAAAAACAGCAGCAACCCACCCGTACCAGCAAGCTATTAAAAAAAAAATACATTTGTTTACAAGTGTTTACATCTGAATCGAGCAGATTTTTGTCTTAGCGATTGTTGAAATAATATTTGAAAAATAGTAAGTGTCCAGGACAGATGAATGCTGACTTTTCTCCTGATGGCAATGGAGCCATCCATTGCCTGGGGCACGGTAAACCAATTGGAGACCCAGCTCCATTTGGCAGCTGTGGGAAGACTGAGGTAATTGCTGAGGTGACTCCACATTGTGGAGGTGACTGTGGTGCCCCAGCCCACCCCTCTGACTGATTTCTCACAAGTGCAGGGATTCCTACAACAGGTGCAGGATGTCAACCCCTTTATGGGCAGATGGGAGCTGGTGCCAAAGAGGAGGGTGGACAGCTGAGGCCTGACAAAGATGATGGCCAGTACAATCTGAGGTGAAGAGGAGGAAAAGGGTGCCAAGAAATCCCCTCCCTTTGCCCATCTGAGCCATCACAGGCTCCACTCTGCTCCATGAGGGTGACCACAATGAGCATAACAACCCATGTATGAATGTTAATTCAGAATTCTTGGTAACACTTGTAGGTTTTTGATAATATGTCCAGAAGGTTTTTGATAATATTGAATGGTGTTTGGAATCCATTCATGTTGGAAGACTTTTCTTGACCTTGGGTACAGGCTATTTATAAACTTCCCCAAAGCTAAAACCACAGCGAATGTTGCATTTTGATTTCATCCATTTCGGTAAAAGAAATAGGAAAGGATGTGCCCTGTCACCTTTATTTACTGTTATGTGTTTAGCACTGCTAGTCATTGCAATCAGGCATAATCAGAAATAATTTGGGGAAATGTCATAGCTCAGCAGTCGAACTTGCTTTGCATACAGAAGGTTCCACATTCAGTCCCTAAGCATGTACAGAATGGGCAGGGAAAGACACCCCCCCTCATCTGAAACACTAGAGAGCCACTGCCAGCCTGCTAGACAATACTACCAAGATGGGCCAGAGGTCAGCTTCATATGCTAAACATGAAATACTAAAGATGGAGACCAAACTGATACACTAATGGCCCAATCGTATTCCCTGCCAGCCCATAGCATGCAGCGCCGCCAATGGAGCACACACTTGCATGTTGTGGGGGGGGGGGGGGACCAGACAGCCTTTGAGAGGTAAGTAAAAATCTTTTTTTTACGTACCTCCCCATAGGTCACATGGCCTTCAATGAGTCTCCTTGGACCTAGCTAGTGTAAGTCTGAGGAGCCTCAGGGGGCATGTCAGGCTGGGAAACTGCACTACTGCCGCCAAAACTCTCTCCCTCCAACCCCTGGTTGGTTCAGCTTGGTTCCTGCCCCAATCCTCCCCCAAACCACTCCCACCATCACCTTACTTGCTCCAGCGGGGCATCTGGGAGCTGCTGGTGTGTGCACGGGGCCTCTGTTTCCATCAGCATAAACTCAGCATTGGATTTGGCTGCCCATCCGTTTATATGCCTACAACATTGCCCTTAAGAGTGATAGTGCTATTCAGATGATGGTTGTACATATACAAAACAAAGTTCACACACATAGGCTCTTTTCATATGACTAGAAACCTCACTTTTGTAGAATTGCCACTCATATGTATACAGCCTATGCACAGGTACGTTTCATGTAGAGGTCAGAGCAAGGAAATGCAATCCCATGTTACCTTCCACATTGTTACTGGGTGTGCTTTTCAGAACATACATAACATGTGCACACTGGGGAAATCTATTTGTGTGCAGGAACGAAGTGCAGTGGTCAGTGGCGCAGCTCAATGGTTTAGCATAACACAAGACAAGAAATAGAGGAGAGGCTTTGTGGGTCAATGGCTAGGTTTTGCCAAGGGCTCAGGTTACCTGTCCATTTCCAATGACTCCGATGTAAAGTGTTGCAGGAATCTCAGAGGTTTGGTTGCCAAGACTGAGCATTCTCCTGAGTGGAGGGTTAGTGCGCACTGCAGCAGGAGCTTTTCTGGGAAGAAGTCATTAAGTGTATTAATGTTATATTGCAACCATAATTGATATTTATTGATATGTATGTCCTTCTGAATTATCTGCCTGTAGCATGCAAGTTAACAAAGGAACAACGAAAATGGACTCTCAGTGCCCTCACTGTTGCTGAAAGACTTCTATTTTAGAGCATTGGAAGGATAAGTACCCTCCTGTCATAGCCCAGTGAATTGAGGACCTTTTAATGTTAACATTTGAATGAATGGCTTCTAAAAGACAACTACAAATAGACATATAGACATATATATATATAGATATAGATATAGATATAGATATAGATATAGATAGATAGGGTAAAGGTATCCCCTGTCAATTAAGTCCAGTCGTGTCCGACTCTAGGGTGTGGTGCTCATCTCCATTTCAAAGCCGAAGAGCCAGCATTATCCGAAGACGCCTCCGTGGTCATGTGGCCGGCATGACTCTCCTTGCTGCAGCGCGTAGCATGCAGCTGGAACACGGAGCGCTGTTTACCTTCCTGCAAGCGGTACCTATTTATCTACTCGCATTGACATACTTTGGAACTGCTAGGTTGGCAGGAGCTGGCCAAGCAACGAGCGCTCACCCCGTCGCGGATATATATATATATATTCGCAACTGCTTACAGTGCCGGAACGCTTGTTCTGGTGCCGGAGGCTTTAGTAAGGATTGGACTGTAATAAAGGGTGGAAAAAAAACACAACAACAGCAAGACAGACAGACGGGACAAATGAAAGACACAAGGGGTTCCGTGACTCAATTTTTTATATCTTGCATTCCAATAGAGAAGTTGTTGCCAACACTGCTTCCACACACAGACGCAAATGTGTTGGCCACAGCATATGCAAATCTGCTCTCTTGGGTCTAGGTTTGTCTGGCCTGGGCTTCAGATCAAGTCGGGGGGATTTAGGCACAGCGACCAGAGAGGGCAACATACAGGGACACAGTGAATGGCTGTTGACTGGATAGCAGAGCAAACAACCTCAAAGTGCCACTCATTAGGCTACCAGTAGCCACGAGACAGAGTTTCGAAGAGAATTTAGGTTTCATTGAGAAGATATAGAAAACAAGGAAAAAGGCAATTTTACATACAAGACCAGTTGCTTAACATTTTAGTGGTTGTGGATGGAAGATATTTGAAAATAGTTCTGTCAGGAGGGGACAAATAATGGTCGCTGGAATGTCTTCTGGGTTGACAGCCTGGAGTTTCCTGGGCTTCATTGTGCCTTCTAAGAGGGCACAAAAGGCTTGATTGCACCCCCAAATGAAGAGGGAGGACAAGACATATGGCAGAGTGTGCCCCGCACCCATGCTTGGGGTTTTGGTAGGAGAGTTATTTATTTATTTATTTATTTATTTATTATTTTTCACATTTTTATACCACCCTTCCTCCAAGGAGCTCAGAGTGGTGTACATATTTCCTCCCCTCCTTTTTCTCCTCACAACAAGGGGTTGTAGGTGGGGTTGAGAGATAGTGGGGTAGGGGTAGGTGGGGTAGGTGGGGTTGAGAGATAGTGACTGGCCAAAGGTCTGGCCACTGGGCAATTAAGCTTAATTTATTATTCAGAAAGATATGTGCTTGCAAATGAGATGATGCCAACGTGGGGAGCCCGAATTTCCAAGACCTTAGAGGAGGGTGACACATAGATGCTCCACATTGCTTCAGCCTATCCTTCTAATCAATGGCCCTTTTAGTTGGCATTATCTTGATGAGGAGAAGCCATGTCTCACCCCAAAGATAAGTTTTGGCTGACCTTCTGGGATAGCTGTGAAAGAACCAAGATGGAATTCGGAGAGACTGTGCACATTTGGAAAAGGAGGTGATGGGCAACAATGTATGGGATATCTTGTTGGGTGAGCTCTTCAAGAAACCTTCTTTTGTGATTTGATGCCCCTTGATTTCTGATCCTTAGTCCTAAATGTTTGTGTCTATTGTTCTGCACCCTATCAAACATTCAGCAGCTAACTCTGGAGGCCAATGGCTCAGTTAGCATAGACTCTTTGATTGTATTTAGCCATGGAGTTGGTGAGGGCAGCTAGGGCTGGGTCCCGTGTCCAGCAAAAAACACCTCTTGCCATCTGTCCAGCTCAAAAGTCAAGTTACTGGTTCGGGTCACTCTCTCTTGGCACATACCCAGCGCCACAGACACATGTATTCAAATGTGACATGCATCTAAATAAAAGAAATAAAAAGGTTGTCAAGCAACAACATGATCTGTTTACATGTCCATGGAATAAGCCAATGGTAAATTCTATGTGATTTTTAGAGAAGATACTTTCTGAGTATCACTCTTTGGTAGGCCTTATAATTAAAAAAGAAAAAAGAAAAACAGAAAAATGCAAAATAATGACAAAACAGTTTCAAACAAACAGAAAAGCTTTCAGCTTATTTATTTATTTATTTATAGAATTTATACCCCGCCTTTCTCCCACAAGGGCAACCAAGGCGGCTTACAATAAAAACATTGAAATACATTAGTAGAACACATTATGCTATTACGATATTCTTTTGACAATGAATGAAAATAAACTTTATAAAAACAAGTATGATAAATTACATTAGAAAGTAAACAATCAAGAACAGCCTAAATGGAATGTTTTTGTGGCTATATTGTGGCAGTCAAAATGATAATTATACCATAGATAAATTTTCTTTTTCAAGTACTTTCAATAAGGCTAAAAGAAACTCAGTTGATAATTTATGCAATTTATATGGAACAAGAAAAGACTTTGAATCAAAGAAGTTGCATGGTGAAAAGATCTAGCAGCAGCAAATATTAAAATTTACTACAAAATAAGGGTCATTCAGTGGTTATCTGAAGGAATTTATAGTGCCCCCAAAATGGTGTCAAAACTGATTTAAACTCAAACAATACGTTACTTTAATTTAATGGATGTGTCGTAGTCAAACAGTAGCATAGAATTTAAGCAAGAAAAACGTCTTCCTGTTCTCTGACATCTTGTGCTGAATTGGTGCCTGGAATCATGAATGGACTGGAGAAAGGTCTATTAACTGAAACTCCACGGAAGATAAAGATACTGATCGAGGGTAATTCATCTACATGGGGAGATGGAGTTCACTTAGATATGAATGGGGTTGCATTTCCCTTGAAAGACTGGGTGTGCAGTCTGAGGATGCTCAGAGATTCGTCTTTGGATGCCCAGGTGGCATCTGTGGCATGGAGTGCCCTTCCACCATTTTTTTTCCACTTCTGGACAGAGATAGCATGGCCATAGTTGTCTGTGCTTTGATAAATTATCAACTGTCCTACTGCAATATATAATATGTGATGCTTTCATGGTTTTTATTAACTTATATGAATCATTTAACTTAGGCCCCAATCCTAATTAAGGCTCCCACCAGTGGAACCCATGTCCTGCTGGTGGAAGTGCCGGCCCAGTGGCAGACATGATGTATCACTGGCATGCGCAATGAGGCTACCAGTGCACATAGCTGCGCACAAACTGGCAGAGCCCTCTGGCAGCGTTGATAAGTTGGCAGTGGGGATGGGTGGGGGAACAGGGTGGGGGGAGAGGAATGGGGCAAGGAGGGGGCAGGCAAGAGGTGGAAGAGTGAGGGTGAATCCCAGCAGCACTGGCAGGCTCCAGGATCCTATCTTGGTTCCCTCTCCTCTACCCTCTCTCCCTTACTCTCCTCAGTTCTGCACCAGCAAAATGGCTGGCGCAGACCCAAAGAGACCCAGTCGGGCAGCAGAGCCTTGCCCCAGGGTAAGGGAACCAAAGTTCTCTTACCATGAAGAAACCTCTGCGACTGCCCCCCTTCCACCATAGGATGCAGCAGATGCTCCATTGGTGTGACTGCATGGACAGGGTGGTTTAGTTAGCATTGGGCTGTAACAGACATCATGAACTACCCCACTATGCAATTATTAGTGCCTACATAGTTCAGGTGGAAAGATGAAACTGCATTCCATCATAATAAGTTGTGAATCTTTGAAACGATAATAAAATCCAGACCATTTGTCCAAATACAGCAACTGTTGCAAAGATCATTTTTGCTAAACGGTAGAGGAGATATCCACAGTGGAAGAATGAGAAAGTGAATTACAGGTGTGGTAATCCAAGTACCACTGGTGCAATGTGCACCACTGCAAGGCTGCTTCTCTCTGCCTCTGTCTCCATGCTGTTGCTGAAGGTTGGGAGACCCTTGGCAATGGCATGAGAGGGGTTAAGAAGGGAGCAGCTGGGAACCGTGAGCAGTACCGTTTCCCCGTCCTGTCCCCCACAGACCCCTTTGATTTTGTCCCACGTCATTGGTGAAGGTCCCATGACTCTCAGCAATAGGTTGGGAGGGGCTCAGGAAGATTCAGTGGGGAGAAGAAGACGGGTAAGATGCATCGTGCTGGCGCATATTGTGTTAGCAATACTCTGGATGCTATCCCATAATAAATACGCTATGATGGCTTACCTAACGCGTTTTGTAAAAATGAAAGACGACGGCAAGACTGTAACAAGGTTAAATGAAAATTGGAGAGCATTTATTAATTATCAGAGCAGTGCATGCTTCTAGACAGGTTAGTTCTGTATTTAATTTACTGTAATATTTTGCAAACATTTTGACACAGGAAATGTTGTATAAATGTTTGTTATATTTCTGTGGTGGTTATTTTGTAGTTTGTATGGAGAAGCTGAAGGAGGTGCCATTGGGGCACAGGTGAGCCAAACAAACCAAGTATGGCAGAAGGTAAATCAGCTGAGGACATGCAGGAGGAGAAAAACCAGAGGAGAGCCCAGCAAGATGGGTGCGGGTGTCAACCAGAGTCTTTCAAGGGTGCATTTTGCCCTGTGTAAATGACTGTATCCTGAGCAATGCATGCAACAGTACCATCAAATAACAAATGAAGCAAATCCGCACTCCCGCCTAACATCCCTGATATATTAGCTAGCTAGCTCATTTAACCAAGAATAATACATCCCAGGAAAGCAAGAAAAGCTAACTCACTAATGAGGAAGGAAGGGGTGTATGTTAAATAATGAATTGCAACACATCCCGTAATATTACATAGTTCAGTACAAATGTGCACCAGTGATCAGAGCATTATTTATTCGACAAGAAATGCAAAACAGGAACCTCCTGATAAATATTGGGGTAGCCATTGATGTTTGCTTACAGATTTGGAATGATTCAAATGGCCAATTTGTGGTGGCGGTAACACTATCCAAAATCTGATGATTTTGGTGGTTTTTGGGGGTTTTGTTTCTGAAATGCTCAACAATTTTACAGCATGCAGAATGAAATGACACTACATCAGAAGTGTACCTGCAGTGCTGTCGTTCTCATTACACTGTATGAATTTATTCACCATGTCCGTGTTATGGTGGGTTGTTTTTGAGTGTGTGTGTGTGTGTGTGTGTGTGTGTGTCTGTGTCTGTGTCTGTGTCTGTGTCTGTGTCTGTGTGTAGGTGCTATGTAATTAGGATGGACAAAACAGCACAGCACCAGCTTCAAGGGACTCAAGAGAGACACTGCTGGAAATATATAAGTTAAAGTACTCATCTTGGTTGCAGCACAATTTTAAAAGTTGTTCAGGCATTTGCTTTGGCATTTGGAAATGTACTGTTGCACTGAGGTTGTTTCTGCAGCCTCCTTCCCCATTACTTGAATTCAACTATCAGATGACTATGGGTCTGGACCACACATTGAACATCTTGCATTATGGGGAGAAATTTCCATTTATTTCAATGAGGATTGTGTGTGGAATGCTTCATGAATTGGAAGACGACTTGGATATGCTCCATCTGTGCCTCTTCTGCACATTCTCTGAAAAGCAAATACCTAAAATAGACATTAAATCCACTGATAGTTATATTACTTCTAAGGCTGCCATTTTGTACATATATTGCCTAACTTCCATAGGCCCCACTCCAATTAAAGTTCATCACACTGAAGTCTCATTGAAATCAATAGTATCTACGGGCAGCCCAATCTTATGCATAGGCCATGCAGCAGGGCTGTGGGGCCCACGCTGCATACTATGTAGGGGTGGGGCAGGCTGAAGGTCTCCTCGGGGCAAGGGGACATCTGTCCCCTTACCCTGGGTAAAGCCCCACTCCATGCAATGGGGCTACGTGGATCTGCGCCAGCCAAAAGGTTCACGCAGGAGCCCCATGCCGGGCTTCCAGGCCTGAGAGAGGGCATAGGATTCAGCACACACAGGTGGCGCCGATCCCTCCCCCGTCCTGGGCCCAGTCTGCCCACCCCGTCACCACCCTGTCACCACCCCACCCCGTAATGCCCCCTCCCTGCCTTCCCCCACCCTTCCCCAGCCCCCGTGCTGCCCAGTGCCGGCACAGGATCCGCTGGATACAATGCCAATGGGACAGCACAGGCTTTCCCGCGACACCGCTTATTCACTGGGTGTTGCGAAGTACTTTATGGCACATTTGCGACACCCTAAGCTGACATATCTGTCGCAGCAGCAGCAAAGCTGTTAAATAGGGTTGAACTGTTAATTACTGTTAAGTCCATGGGTTTCAATAAAACTTAAATGTGACAGGCAGCCCAATCCTATCCCCCACTAGCTTGTGAGATGCAGCAGTGCCAACAGAGCACATAATGCATGCTATGTTGAGGGGCAACCAGACATGGGGGAGGTAAGTAAAATGATTTTTACTTCCCCCCCCCGGAAGCCACCTGGCAGCCAATGGGACTCCTCAGACCTATGCCAGCTATTTAGCTGGTGTACGTCTGAGGAGCCTCAGGGGGCATGTTGGACTTGGAAAAGGGGGATAGGATTTGGCATGCACTGCTACCACCGAGATCCTCCCCCTCCTACCCCTGAACGTCCCCCAGTTCAACCCACTCCCTACCCTGAGCCTCCCCTGAATGCTCCCCAGTTCACTCCCCACCCCGAACCTCCCCTGAATGCCCCCCCACTGCCACCTTACCAGCTCTGGCACGAACTGGGTAAGTTGGTGGCACACATGCGGGGCCTCCAGCCATTTGCACTCGTGGCCCTGAAGCACACAACAGTGGCTTTTGTGGCACCAGACTGGGAGTTACGGCAGCGAATCGTGAGATCCACTGCTGTAGGCCCTGGTTAGATTTGGGCCGTAACCTTCTCTGGATAGGGGCAAGTGATGTGATAGCGCTGGAGAAGGAAATGGAGTATTTAGAGCTGGAGAAGGAAATGGATAGATTAGAACTACTGAGAACTCTCAAAATATTTCCCATACTGAGACACTGTAGTCTTGAGTTTAATCAATTAATTGTTTGTTAGAACGATTTAAACTCAGGAGAGGACATTATTGGCTAAAGAACTTTGTATCTGTTGTTGGCGTTAGGAGGAAAAAGTCATCATTTTTCCTTGTTCTGGAAAATATATTAGAGAGATAAAATTACGTAATGTTGTATCAGTTGACGGGAGTGTGTGGGAGTTGTGTGCAAGGCTCTTGTTTTGTGAAGTTTGTAATCAAAGGGAATATTTGGATTAATGATATAATTCAGCAGCGATTTCCTAACAACAGGCTTATTCTCACCAGGGCGACACAGAACTGCAAAAGTATATTGGTGGAATAGTCTTGATTGTGGCTGCGGTGCTGGCAGCAGGGAAGCTGCAGGGGTCACACTGATTGGCATTGTCACTTTCTAATTCATCAAGCGGGCCAGACTTCCCGAATCATTTACCAGATGGGGCAGCTCATCAGTTTAAACACCTGATATGAAGCAATCCGTCATCTGATAACATGATTGTTTGGCTGCAGCTGGCTTGGCACTCTGTAGCCTGAGTGCACATGTGATGGACTTGAGCCAGGGAAATGGGCTTATAGCAGTCCTGTGTTCCCCTGATAGGATTTGCAGTCCTCCACTGGACCATGGAACAGGTGGAGCATGGGAGAGAATGAAAAAATTACCATGTGTTGCAGGGATTAGAGAGTACACACTCAACCACTCCACTTGAATACCAATCAAAGGACAACCTTGAACCTGGCAAACTTAAGGCCATCTGTGATGCAACAGGAAGAATATATAGATGTCTACATATACAAATGAAACTCAGGAACAGGGTCTCTTAACTTTTGCAAATTATCAATTCTACACCAAGAGTTAAAATTAGATAATATTTTGAAATGCATTTGTTTCTGACAAATTCAGAAACATCTTGGATGGGGGCAGAGAGACATCTCTTTCACTGAAAAGACCTCTCCAGGGACTCTCCAGGGTCTCCAGGGACTTCTTCTTGATCATATTATTTTGGTACTCAATACCAAAAAGAAGGAAAAGAAAGAAAATGAATAAAGCAGATAAATACAAATTAGATACTGTTACAATGAAAGGGATTACCATAATGTGAAATGCAATTATGCTGATTGAACTGGCGGGTTGTGTGAACTTATTTTAGTGACTGAGACCCTGACCTTTCCCTCTGAGGTTGTGAATCAAGTGTATTCCAAGTCAAGATGCTCGGGGTGGTCTCTGATTATATTAACGTCCTGAGGCAGTTAGGGAGACAAGTGCACTACATTGTAGCAAAACAGAAACATTGATTGGGGTTCTGAGACCATACCATAGAGTAGAGAGAAATTGTCCAGAAACATAGGGCCATACGCATCACTGGAGCGTGGCGGGGGGGGGGAACCGCCGGTGGGTGATGCGCGCAAAGGGTGATGCGTGCACTCGCGCGCTGTGCGCGTCACCTCCGCTTCAGAAGAAGGCCTCGGAGCGTCCGCTCTGGGCGGAGGTCTGCGGCCTTCTGACGAGGCCCAATGCGGTGACGCGTCTTTTATTAGCTTTTTCGCACCTGCGCATAACATTTAATGGTCTGCGCATGCACGAAAAAGCTAAAACTGCACATATTGACGTATTGGGCCTTCGTCAGAAGGCCTAGGACAGCCGGCCAAGGAGGATGTCTCGTAGCCGGCAGCAGCAGGGCCTGGGGTCATTAGGGTGGCGCGCGTGCCCTTGCTTTAGGGTGGCGCACGCCCTAGTGATGCCACTAGGGCAAAAGTAGTCTCATTCAGCACCTGCAAGTCTTGCGCAGGCGATGAACACGATTGCAAACTGTGCAGAAACGTCTGAGTGAACTTGGACATTTCCGCAGAATTTACAGCTGCGTTCAGCGCCTGCAAGGCTCCGAGGGACGGGGACAGTCCTGGAGGCAGCTGAGCAGGGGCAGTCCCAGCGGGCCACAATGCAGCCAGCCCGCGGGACGAAGAGTGGCGGTGGCAAGTGGCGGCGGCGGCAGCAGCAACAACACAGTAAGCAGCCAAGTGCTGCGAAAAAGGCTAAAAAACCACCAGGAGGCATCAGGGGGCAGCTTCAGTGTATAACATGCACCTAGTTATTGAGGCCTATGGTGTAGTGGTTTGGGAGTCAGACTTAGACCTGGAAGTTCCAGGTTCAAATCCCCGCTCAGCCACGAAGCTTCCTGGGTGACCTTGGGCCAGTCACTATCTCTCAGCCCCACCTACCTCACAGGGTTGTTGTGAGGACAAAAAGGAGGGGAGGAAATATGTACACCACTCTGAGCTCCTTGGAGGAAGGGCGGTATAAAAATGTGAAAAATAAATAAAATAAACATTTTAGGTAAAAAAAGTGCATGTTACACACCGCTAAATACGGTAAATACGTACCGTAACTAACCCCAGATCTGCTACTTCCTGTTGCCTAATTTTATTTATTACATTTTTATCCCATCATTCCTCTGAAGAGTTAATGGCAGTATATATGACTCCTCCCCCACCTTTTATCTGTACAGCAACACTATAACATAGGTTAAGGTGAGAGAAAACGATGAGAAAGGTGGTATATAAATACTGTAATAAATAAAATAAATAAAACCCACTGACCCACAGTCTCTCAGTGAGTCATACAGTGAAGTGATGATTTGAATTCAAGTAATTCCAGTCCTGGGCTAACACTCTAACTGCCACATAATACTGGCTCTGCAGGCTTACCATATCGCCGACCGGGACGTTCCTTTTTGCCCTTAAGGAACGTCCCGGTCGGCGATATGGTAAGCCTGCTGGCTCTGTAACCTCTGGGCTGCCTCTGTAGCAGCCTGTTTAATCTTTGAGGCTCTCATGCAAGTATATCACCCTAAGCCCATGAAAATGTTCCTTTCAGAAGCTAGATTAGGACTTGCAAGTTAAAGACATTTTATTTGGAAGCCAGCATCACATAAAACCTAAAAACACTGTAAACAAAGTATTTGTGCTCACTCTGTTTTGTAAATTCAAGACACAAAATTAGTTTCCTCATGGTAACCTTGGTTCCAATATGACTGCAGGGGAGTGGCAGCAGGAAACAGGTTATCTTGTTGTCTTGTGCTCCCTGAGGCATCTGGTGGGGCAACTGTGAGATACAGGAAGCTGGACTAGATGGGCTTTTGGCCTGATCCAGCAGGGCTCTTCTTATGTTCTTATGACATTTCATCATTAAGAACATAAGAAGAGCCCTGCTGGATCAGGCCAAACAGTGGCGTCCTATAATGGGGGGATCTGGCTTCCGGAGCTCTTGGCTGGGGCGCGTTACCCAGGCTACCAGAAGCTCCGAGGCCGGGACAAGGCCTCAGAGCGACTATCCAGTTCGGCGGTCCGGGGCTTTCTGAGAAGGCCCAACACGTCGACGTGGCTTTTATTCATCTTTTTCACGCATGCGCAGAACCTTTCTGAGGGCAGCCAAGTGGACGCGCTGCTTCCGGTGGGCTCGGCAGCCAGTCTCAGACGGGGCAGATGCTGCGACGGGGGCGCTCGGCCACCGCCACCCCCCCAGGCGCAGGAAGGGCTCGCAACGCCACTGCTGGCCAAAGGCCCATATAGTCCAGCTTCCTGTATCACACAGTGGCCCCACCAGATGCCTCAGGGAGCACACAGCCAACAAGATAACCTGTTTCCTGCTGCCACTCCCCTGCACCTGGCACAGAGAAAACCTACTTCTAAAACCAGGAGGTTGCTTATGGCTTGTACCCAGTGATGGTCTTTTCCTCCATGAATCTGTCCAAACCCCTTTTAAAGGCATCCAGGCCAGGTGCCATCACCACATCCTGTGGCAAGAAGTTCCACAGATGAATTACACACTGGGTAAAGAAATATTTTCTTTTGTCCGTTCTAACTCTCCCTCCACTCAATTTTAGTGCATGTCCCCTGGTTCTGGTGTTGTGCGAGAGGCAGAAGAATTTCCCTCTATCCACTCTCTCCATCCCATGCATAATTTTATACATCTCAATCATGAATCGTTATTCTCCTTTGTGTTGCAGCATTGTGTGTGTGTGTGTGTGTGTGTGAGTGAGTGAGTGAGTGAGTGAGTGTGTGAGTGAGGAAGAAAAGCTGTACAACCCTCATATGTAAATTGTGGAAGCTTTACTGTTCTCCTCAGGTGTGCTTGCCAGGTTTTCATTATGAAGGCTCCCTGCTGTGAAAAAAAAAGGTACATTTTCACTTTCATGTGTCTTTCCCTTTGTGGTAGAAACGATTGAAGCATTAATGAGTAAACTAGACTAAAACTGCACAGACACATTCCTGCATGAAACTGGGTAAGTTTCAGATGCTGAGGGGAAGAAATTCAAGTAGGTCAATACAAATTGCGTGATTTTGACACAGCCAAGACAGTTGTCACTAAGGAGTTACATGCACACTTTCTATTCATGTTAATGGCATTTTTATGCCTTATTCCCTGCTGGGCTGATTTTGAACATTTATCCCTGAAGCACGGTAAGAATCAAGAGGGTGGAGGGGAGGGAATGTAGCGATAAGGGGAAAAAAAGGAACAACTTTCCTCATAGATTCAAACTGTCTCTCTTTGAAGTTATAATATATCTGTAGCAACTTTCCCTGCTTGTCATACCATTCCATTAAAGCCTCATATTCTATTACCTTGACTGTAACAAAGTACACTCATATAACAAAACCATTGAGGGGATAATGATAAGTCATTTTGTTTAATTCATGCAGCTTTTCAAAGGGCATGACAGGTTAAATGCGCATAGTCAGCAATGGACTGACTTTCTCCAGTTAGCATTTGTGAAGGTAAGATGGAGACCTCGTATAGCCCGGTTGCTCTGTCTATTTGTTAAAAAATAAATAGATAAAAGGCAACACGTATTGTCAGGAAACTGGAAACTTTGCTAAGAAAGGTAGATGTTGTTGCCCTTGTGCGCAACAGCAGTCATGAAAGTAATTTAATAAACAGGACATGCCAGCCACTGGCCACTGCTGTGGGGCAATTCAGAAGAAATATTTCCTATCCTTCTGAGAAACTGATGGGAGGCAAGGATGGAGGCACTTCGCAAGCACGAGATCATTGCCTGCCTAGTTGCCCCCCACGGGCACGGCCTACTGATATCAGTGAAAATTATCAGCAGCTATGTGCTTCCGTGGTGCCAACTGAGGTATCCCTGCCTTCCCCACTGCCTCCCATAATTTTCATGTAAAGACAGAAATTCCATTTCTTCCCTCAATCACCCCACAGCATCGGTCAGTCCCTTCTCTGGCCTCTGTTATTTCACTAGGCCAACGATTTTCAACCAGTGTGCTGCAGCACATTGGTGTGCTGAGAAAGGTCTGCAGGTGTGCCACAGGAGTTAGGAGCACAGTGGTTGAAAATGACTAAAAAACTCTTCCGGGTTCTGGTTTCTAGGGCAACTTTCTGTAGTAACGTATTCCGGGAGTAGTTTCAGAAGCCGGAAATGACATCACAAGAGGCGAAGACCATAGACGTCAGTGTGCTATGAGAATGCCACGCGCAGGAGTCTCCTGCGCGTTGCTTTTGCTTCCCTGAAAGGCTCCGAAGGTGAGGGGGCGGGGCCACTTCGTTCCTCCATGTAAAGGAGGCTCCGATTTCAGCAGCACTTAGAGCTCCGCCCCCTGTAGTGACACCAGTGAATGTCCTAATCTTTCATAGGACGCTTCTTTCCAGGTGTTTCCTTTCATGGTCTGGCCTCTCTCTGGCATTCCCCTCCTACGCGTTGACTGACAACGCAACTCCCCCTCACCGGCTGCATCTTCCTCTCTTGTCAGCGGCGACGGAGTCTCAAACTGCCGTCCTTGATATTCAGGCATATGAGGCTGCAGCTCTCCCGACTGAGCCAGTCCTCCTGCCTTTATAAACTGATAAACAGATTGGGAGCACAAGCCGATACATGTTTACTCAGAAGTAAGCCCCATTGAGCTTCCTGGCTGCCTTCTTCCTTATGCTCTAGAGATTGTCAGCATTGAAATAAATGGAAAAAACCCCATTAACAATGCCATCTAGGGACAATCTTGGCATGACAAAGCAGAGGTGATCCCAGGCCTCCATGGGGTTGGTGCGGGCCCCCCCTGATGCCCCCCAATAAAACTGTCAAAAAAAATAGGTTTTGGTTTCGTTTTTCCGCAGGTTTTTTTTACTGTTTTCCAGGGTTTTTTAGTGTTAACGGGGCATCTGTGTGTGTGTGTGTGTGTGTGTGTGTGTGTGTGTGTGTGTGTGTGTGTGTGTGTGCTTTTTCCCCACTTAGCTTGTATATAGGAGCCGAATCAGAAGCTTCCAGCGATGTTCTTCTGCCTGTGCCCGGCGCGAACTCCGTAAAGCGCCTAGCAGCGCTTTCCACGGTTCGCGCAGGCGCAGAACATCGATTGGAAACTTCGTCGTTTTGCGCATGTGCGAACTGTGGAAGACTTGCGCAAGCGCAGAACAACGAAGTTTCCAATCGACGTTCTGCGCCTGTGCGAACTGTGGAAAGCGCTGCTGAGCGCTTTACGGAGTTAGCGCCCGGTGCAGGCAGAAGAACGTTGCTGGAAGCTACTGATTCGGCTCCTATATACAAGCTAAGTGGGGAAAAAGCACACACACACACACACACACACACACACACACACACACACACACACACACACAGATGCCCCGTTAACACTAAAAAAACCTTGGAAAACAGTAAAAAAACACGCGAAAAAAGGAAAAACAAAAATGAAAATTAGGGAGCCCCGCCCCCGGGGCCCTGCGCCCTGCACCCGGGGGCCCACCGCCCCAATCAGTCGACGCCTCTGTGACAAAGGTATGACGAAAGCCCGTCTTGGTGGCTGTTTTACAGTATTCTTCCCCTGGAAACTAGGACTGAACTATTTGCCAGCAGAAGAAAAGGAAACTGGCAGCACAGCTGTGATTCTGGATTCTGGTTGGGGTTCAGTTTTGTCTGAAATCAGTTCTAGAATCAGGGCCCTTAAACCAATATCCAGTGAATTCCTATATTACTTTACAGGCCATTTCCCCAATTTTCTGAACCATCAAACATTGGCGCCACTATTTTAATCAAAAACTTGCCTTTCGTATTGAAGCATTTCCAGCACCTCCCATTGTACATTCTATGGATCTTATGAAGTCTCAAAGGCAATAAATAGCATCGTAATATGATCTTGTAACAGTTTTCTTTGAGGTTAGACCACGTGTGTGTGTGTGTGTGTGTGTGTGTGTGTGTGTGTGTGTCTATTATTCTATAGATAGTTCCAGAATTCTGTAAAATTTCTCTTTCCAATTTATCGTATACCTCATTTGTTCCCAATTATTCACTAGAATTGGATTTTTAAAATCCTTTTTGTTATTTTAATATGAATAATTCAAAATTGTTTACAGAATATTTTCCGGGCTTTTTCTGCCAATTTAAAAATACTAGCAGTAAGGTGGGTTAGTCCCATGCATATGTATTGTCATTTCTTGGTATGTGAAAACATTTTTTATCCATTATCAGATCCATGTCCAGTACCTTTAGATTTTATCGATGTTGGTGTTGCTTTTGGAGGCTTTGTAAGTTAGTTTAAAACTTTCTTTTAAACTTGTCTGCCAAGAACCCTTCAATATATCAATTTTCTGCCCGTGTTCAAGATGAGATAGATATGGTTGCCTAGCCTGATCAACAGAGAAAAACTGCAACAATCAAAGGTTTTGCAGTAGGCTTGTAAAGCCATGGAATACACACCATTCTCAGTCTTCGAAGTGTGGCCGAAGTGCTGCTGAGGGGAAAGGGGAATTTAAAAATTAATCAAAGAGAGCTGTTTCTAACAACTTCATCTCCCAGACATCCGAAAGTTTTGCCCTTTAAAATACTAGGAAAATGCAATATTCAAGAAGCCCCACTTGAGATCTCATGTCAAAATAAATTTTGCATCTTTGTCCCTTCCCTTGAAAATGGGTGTAGGCGTCAAGCTGTTCTAACAAGAAATGTCAAATAATGTCCTTCAACTTTCATTTCAAAATCTCATTTTTTTAAAAAAAGGCAGAAATTGTATTGCGTTGGGTGGATCGAAAGTGCACTTCTGTTCTTGGAAGGAGTCTCTGTTAATATATAAAGGAGACTCCCGTTCTGTCCTCCCCCACTGGCTGCACCAATGGAGAAGGATAGGAGGATTGGGCTGTTCGTTTTGCTCTTTTGTTGTTGTTCAATCATAAAGTCGTGTCCGACCCTTCGTGATTCCATGAACCATATCCCACCAGGCCTTCCTGTCCTCCACTATCTTCCTGAGTTCGCTCATTTTCATGTTCGTTGCATCGGTGATCCTGTCTAACCATCTCATCCTTTGCCTTCCCCTTCTCCTTTTGCCTTCAATCTTTCCCAGCATCAGAGTCTTCTCCAGAGACTCCTCTCTTCGCATTAGGTGGCCAAAATATTTGAGCTTCAGCCTCAGTACCTGTCCTTCCAGGATTGATTTCATTTAAGATTGACTGATTTGATCTCCTAGCAGTCCAAGGGACTCTCAGGAGTCTTCTCCAGCACCACAGTTCGAAAGCATCTATCCTTCGGCGCTCCGCCTTCCTTATGGTCCAACTCTCGCAACCATACATTGCTACTGGGAACACCATCGCCCTGACGATGGTGGGAGGCTGCTTATCGCATTTGTTTAAGGAAGGCTTAACCAGGAGGCTGCTTATCGCATTTGTTTAAGGAAGAAACCAACGTCGCTGCACAAAAAGGAAGAGCCGAGGAGGTCGCATGTGCAGGGGGGTGTGGGCATCCGCTATCTGCGGATAAGTGAATCCGCGGATCGCGGATCCATGGATAGTGCCCCCCACCTGTATATAGCATTGTGTGAACAATTAACTGTTTGCAGTAATTTATCTTCCACTCATGGTTATTTGGATTTAGCCCCTAATGTTTTGCTCGTTTCTTTCTCATTGCATTGAAAATATGTGTAGGGCATGGACTGGTGTTGGAGCCAGAAATGTAGAAGTTTGCCATGAACATATATACCAAATTACATTCCACTATCTCAATATTCAACACATTATTGTGTCACAAGCAAACTCATGGACAAGTATGCCAAATAGACAAGTTAAACCAAAGGCATAATTTCCTAGCCAGTCAAATCAAATTAAAATGTTGGAATCTTAGGACCCAATCCTATTTAGCGGCAACATTCTGAATGCAGGGCCACTGGCACAATGTCTACTGCATCCAACGTGATGTCCAGGGAGTAGGCCAGTCGGGAAGTGAAATACTTAGCTTACCTTCCTGGCTGTTGCATGGTCCCCTGGTGGCACTCCTCAAATCTACTCCAGCTCTTTTGCTGGCATAGCTCTGAGGAGCCTGCTGAGGGCTTGTCTGGCCAGGATAGGGGTTCAGGATGTGGTGGATGCTGCTGCTGCCACAATGTACCCCCGATTCGCCTTGATCTCCACCCTTCTGATGGCAGAACCCCACCGGCAGCAGCACTGTGTAGTCCGGTGGAGAGGCACCACCAGCAGGGCCTTTGTGGTGCTGGTGTACCTGGCAGTATGCCAGCACAACAGGCCCACAGGATTGGGCCATAAATCTCTGAGGTGGAAACATTGTGAGTAGTATTCTGTTCCTTCTATCTAGGCTATCTGTTTAGAAATACGAGAGCTGTACACAAAGGTTGGTTTAATATCAAGGAGTACGTCACAACTCATGTAGTCATTCTTATGAATTGACTTGGCTGAAGTTGCCTACTTCTTTTATAAAATAAGATCTTTAAAAGATATTTTATAAAAATGAAGTTCTGTATGGCAGAGCAGCTCTTTTTCCTGCTTTGACCCTTTTGTCATATTTAAGTGCTCATCTGAGCAAACTTCTGCTGGCCCATAAAACCACCTTCACTTTCACCTGTTCCAATCAGCAGATATAGCAGGACAACAACTCCCTGTCAAAGCTTAACCTGCTGGGCTCCACAGGACAGATTAACCCTTGGAAGGGACAGCTGTTGTTTATTCATTATTGTCCTTCAGCACCAGTTCAGCCAAGGCAGAAAACTGTCAGTTTCTGCCAAATCTCCAGCTTTAGTTGCCAGCACTAGATACCAAAGCGAGGCGCTGATACAGAGCTTCCCAAACCCACCTTGACAGCCTGGCTCAAGGGAAGCAGAGGACACCTTGCCAACTTTTGCTTCAGGCCAGCAAAAAGGCAGAACCATAAAACAATACTTCATTGTTAGTAAAGTGCAACAACTCTTACCTACTTGTTGAAAACATTTCTGTCAACTTTCTAAGGCTCAAGGTGCCTTACAATTAACAATGGTAAAACAGACTGAAAAACAAAGTGGCTACCATTATCCCTTCCCACAGAATCTCACATTTGAGTGCTTTCTTCTTTAGTATACACTCTGGCTCCTAGACTCAGTTCCACTATCTCTACAATTGCTACTCTTGCTCTTTCTGATTTCTTCTTTTGTAGGAAGCCAGCCAGGAGTCTTCATTAAGCTTAGAAAAACCTCCAAAATGAAATGCATGATCCAGTCCTACTACACGTACTTTGCCTGGATGTGGAAGCCTCCCACAGAGCTCACCAGAACTCTGTTCCCCTCCCTGCTACAGCACGCACGCATGACAGCACTCACAGGTAGTGTACTGGGGCACTATGTGTCCTCTGTGCATACCTCCTTTGTTCCTACCTAGCCCTTTCTCTTTGCGCTATGCAATTTAAGGGGCATCACGCTGCTTGTGCCTGTGACCATGTTCATGCACAAATGTTCTGGAAGTTGATTGCAGGCTAATTACCAGAAGTGGATCCCGAGGTTTCTCTCCAACTCTTATGCAGCACATACCACTGTTGGGTTAACATCCTCCCTCTGCTGCACGAGGGCTCGCTTGATAATGCTTGATGAAATTCAAGCGAAACGTAGCATTGTAGATTTTGATTTTAATGATAAATGTTGGTTATTTTGTGTTTTTAAATGTGTAACTGTGTTGTTTTGTAACATTTAAAACCTTTACCAATACAGTGGGGATTTTTTTTTAATGTTTTGGCCATTTTAGCCTGATTTTATTATTTTACACCAGCTTTTATTGCATTTGTCATGGCCTTTTACCCGTTAACTTCTGGACATTCAAAAAGTTCAGGAAGTTGGGAGAATCTGGGCTAATTTCTCCCCCCAGTTCCTCCCACAATAGTTTCTCAGGCAGATTCCCCAAATAAAAATCTCCTTCAATTTAAACATATTCATTCCCCATCTGCCTCCCATAAGTAGGGAAAAAAATTCACATTTTTCTATCTATCAAGAGTTGTCCTCGAATACAGCCCAACCAACATATAGTGGCATAATTCAGAAAGCAAATAAGGTGAAATGTTTAAAAAGGGACGCGGGTGTCCATGTAGCAGCCAACTGTTGTACCAGCCAGCCCAGCCTTCCTACACTACACTCCTTCCCAGAGTCCTGAGCCTAATAATCATGCAGATACCACTGTGACATACCAGTGTCCAATGCAGAAGCAGGCAGGGAAGATACCTGAAACGTTTTGTGCTTCTCCGCTGGCACACTGGCATGATGTTGCAACCCCTCCCTCCAACTCTTCATCTTTAGAGCAAAAACTAAAAAAAGGTGTCCATCACTGAATTTTCCCATTAAGATGGCAAATCAGGGGATGACGTGCTTTGTAAAAGGATGTGTTGTGTAGGCACACCTACGTCTGTGCCCTGTTTGTACCTTGAATGCATGAAAACTTTGTAAAGCAATGAACATCAAATTATCAAGCTAGACAGAGAAAACCATTGTTCAAACAAAAACACGCCAGTTAAGACATTGATATGATTGTTTTATACGCAAAAATAAAAATAAAATAAAAGGGGCTCCATTCTGCAGACACCAGTTATGAACAGAAGCCCATTCACATGGCTGTTTAGAAGCAGTGAATAACAAGAATGGATGGATGAAGCCAAATCAAACAGAAACAGAGACCTTGAATAATGGCAAATACTGTGTCAAGCAGGTCCGTCAATAGTCATCCATCAGCAGCCAATGAAAACAGAGGTTAGAACTAGCCACAACTTGACTGACTGAGGTTCTGTTACAAACTATTTTCATATTCCTCTACATGCACACAGAGAGAGAAAGTCATGAGAAATCAATTATTGAGGATAGTGCTGATAGTTTTGCATTGTGATAGTGCAAAATATTGAGAGTCCCTCCATAGTGTGGAACCAAGGAAGACAAACATGCTGTAATCACAGCAGTGAACAAGACTGATATGAAAATGATCTGTGGTTGTTTCATTCAGCTGAATCTACACCTTAGTTGTTTTTATTAGTTTTTGTGTGTGTATCCCAGCTTTTATCGTATCAAGGCTTCCAGAAACCTCACAATTAACTGAAATAGAACAATAAGGCAACATAAAACATCATCATCATCATCATCTACAGTATTTATACACCGCCTTTCTTGGTCATTGGATTTCTCCTCTGACTTTAATCCAAGGCGGTGTACATGTGCAGGCTTTCCTAACCCCCCTAATGGGTGTGTGTGTTACATTCCAGGTGGTATCCTTTTGCAGTCTGGCTTTTCTGCTGGCCGGCGCCTCCCACACTCGACTGACGCAGCTGGGAGCTCTTATCTCTCCTCACGGAGGCTTTCACAGCTTTTTTTGTCGGTGGCATGTCTCAAATTTGTCATTCGCCGATCTTTGGGCTTACAAGGCGGAGGCTCTCCCGAATGAGCCAGACCCCTCTGCCCCTCAACACTTTTGTAAAGGCTAAAATGTGAATTTGTATGTAGATATTTGGCCTTGTGAGGCTTAACAAAGTTCTGGTTATCTTTCCCACACACACACTTAATAACAAGGCTTCTATTTAACGTTGACAATTTCATGTCAAAAGCAAAATCCTAGACTTGCTGAATTCAATGTAAATTTTTACATTTATATGAGGCCCAGATTTCACAGTAAATACTGAGTAGAACTTGCACTGACAGTGAAACAAACAAATATTGGCCACCTTTTGAAACCGCCGTGATGTGAGGGCAATTAAATTCTAACAACCTGTCTCGATTGGCTGGTCCTGGATATTTATTCCAGGTATCTCCATGAATAATGAGCCCACTCAAATCTATACAGAGTACATAATTACTTTTGATCTTCCTATGACTAGTTGGTAGGTAGCTCTGTGGCACTGATTTGGTGTAATTTATCTTAAAACTTGAAGTCTTCAAAAATGACTCACCTGCTTTTATAATCTGCAAGTGAAAGATTTGCTTTAGATAAGAAAGCATCAAAATAATGTGAGCAGTTTAGGCAACACTTTTCTTCGTCTTAGCATATCTCTTATTATTTCAGTGTATAAGTGAGAGAGGGTTTTTTTTCCAGAATAAAGAGAAAGAATGAACGTTCTCAATTCTCTACCCAATCAAAAGTAGTTCAATGTTTACTTCTAGTATAAAATACAGACTTGCCCCCACCTCCCTCCCACATACCTCATTTAAGCTTATATATATATTTACAATTTAGCCAGAACCATATGCAGTGGTTTGAGACATTCAACTCAGCTCTTCTGTGCAAAACAAAATATGGACACAATCAAGTTATGTTGGTTGGTGCATCAACTAAGCCACACAACTTCACAACGGCAACCCTGGTGGTGTGTATATGCATAGGGCGAAGTCTTGTAAAACTCAGATGTGATGACAGCAGAGGGGGGCCAGAAGGTGGCAGAATTGAGGAATGGCAATACACAGTTCTACAGAACCAAGAATCTCAGTTCTTCACTAGCATCGTCCAGGTTGTTGGTGGCCCTAGGGCAAAGTCTTGAACTGGGTACCCCATGGTGCCCTTATCCACCCCTGGATGGCATATTGGGTGCTGCCACTGCCACTGATACTGAGAGTTCAGATTGGTTTGGCCAGGTGGGCCCGTTGATGGTCATGGCTCATTGGCCACCAGTACCCTACCTGGCTGCTACCTGATGTCATCCCTGCATTAACATTCATGGGAAAGCAGTGAAAATGAGTTCCAAGTAGGTCTACATTCCTAAAGACACCACCCTAATTAGGAATAGGATACATTTTGAACCCGATTCAATCACTACCCTGCCCATTTTTGAAAAATAACAGTATTATTCTCAAAGCTTGGCTCTGATCTGGTTCCTGCTGCTCAATGCACCTCTCAGATTCCTTTGCTCAGCACTGCCATCTACATGACATCTGGAATCCATCTGCAGTGCTTGCTGGATCTTCTGGTTTCTCCATTTTGGTTGTCTAATCACTTGGCCTCTGGCTCGTTGCCATAGCTTGGTCATTTCTGGATTATTCCCCATGAAAGAATGACTAGCTTAGATTTCATCCAGACCACCCCCTCCTGCTACAGTAACCAATGCTTCAGGTCATATAACATCCACAGTTTCTCAAGAGTGAGACTGCGGGACATGTGGTTAGCCCCACACTATCCCTGTATGGATGCACCCACCCTGATTGTCTGGACCTTTTGACCTTTCCACTTAGTGGTCCTGGTCATAAAAGTCTATTGCCCAGGGACTACTAGAATCTATAAGAACCTGGCAGATCTACAGCTAAGAGAGAAGCACTGAACTGTTTAGCAGGTGGTTGCTGAAGTGTCTTTAGAAGGCATTTTTATGTACAGCATGACATTTTCAAAAGCCTAAACTTTATAAAGCCAAGTTTTCCAAATGAAGTCTAAGCCAAGCATCCGTCCAACCTTTTTTTTTTTTTTTAAGGAAAACATAAAAATGAGGGGAGGAGCTTGTATTCCTCTTCTCCCTCAGGATGTTCTGACTGCCAAGATTAGGTCATATTGCCAGAGCACACTCCTCTTAGAGCCCCTTGTGAGATATACCAACAGACTCTGAGATCAGCTTCATTTTACTACTGGCTGAACTTCATGGCAAGAGAGATCTGCTCAGGGAATAGGCTGCTGTGGAGTTTCATCTGGTCAGGCAACAGGTAGCATTAACCTCTTCCTGCCATTGGAAGGATGACTGACGTTCAGCGAACTTTGATACTACTAATTTTTGGTTGTCCTAAAAAATAAAAGCAAGCAACATTCACCTTCTTTAGATAATTCATTCTTTCTCTAACATTTTAGGGATAGTCTGCATGTATATCTGAGTAGTCCCGTCTTCCTTTTTGTGGTACTAATTTCGGCCCTATATTTTGCATCAGATGCTGGGTTAATAATAACACCTCTGATTATAGCGTTGGCTACTGTCCAGACTGTGTTGTTCAGTCCATTACGGAGCTGCTTGACCCCTAGAGAGTTTAGTTCACAAAAGGGGCTTGTTAGTTGGGCTAACAGCTTGGTTTGCTGGTAGTGATAATTCAAGGGAAAATTACCTGCTGCACGCAAAGGGAGGTCTATGTGCCCATGTGTAATAGTTTCCTTTTCTGCCAGGGCAAAGTTACACTAACATCAAAGTAGACTCCGAGACAGTGTTTTACAAATGATCCATATTCAGATGTATGAAAATAATGATGATAGCCATTCCTTTGTTTACACTTTCTTCTACAAACACTCAGAATCAGCAGTAGAAAATGAAGCCATAGTTGCAATACAGAGGCAGGATGGTGCCAGCAGGTGGGCCTACCTGGGCACATGCGGGGACCCATGACCCCCAAAGCGTCCCTTGGGCCATGAGCAGATGAGAGTTGAAAATCTAAACTTGAGCTCCCTACACTTTTATGGAAACTAGTTCCAACTCACCTGAAGGGGAGGGGCAGGGAGAGCCCAGGAGATGCACATGTTATGAGCTCCCATGGCTTGTAATGCCTGAAGCCTGTCAGATGATGGTGCTGTCATTGTAATCGGCCCTCCTGCAAGCTTTCAAAAGTCCACTTTCCCAAAACACAGTCTACATATGTATCATTGTGGCAAACCAGCCAAAAAAAAAAAAAAAGATGGGAGAAGATGGAAAAACCTGGCAATAATTTAAAAATACATTTGACAATTTGTGCCAACTCAAACAGGTGAATTTATTGGAACCCCACCCCCTTTATTCCCAAACTTCATTTTACCTGAGCAAAGCTGTTCAGGGTTTTAATAGAGAAAATATTTCTCACTAGGAAATATTTCTCATATGTTTCTCACTAGGTTGCCTCTCAGAAACAAAGCAACTCTGCCAATCCTATGTGTAACAGTGAAAACAGGCAGCCATAAAACAAGGAAAACCCCACTGAGCATGAGCAACTCCAGGGTTTCTCCTTCCTCCTTCTTTCATTAACCTAAAGGAGGACCATATACCAGGGTTACACGTGCACTCACAAGGAATCACTGGATTGGGCTGAGTGGCCATCAGCAAAGTCATGGCTTCTCCATTTCTCCATTTGTGAAATTGCTTAGGATCAAAAGAGCAACTGCACATTAACAAGGGCTGTACAAAGGATGGATAGTGGCTGTAATATTAGAAGAAAGGAGACTACCACGCAATCCTCCCTACGTTTAGGCCAGCGGAGTGAGCACTCCACTGGCGGAAGGTGTCACAAAAGTGCCCTTAGTGTAAGCAGCGCCGGTGGTGTGGAGTCCGGCACTGCTTGCAACACTGCCCAACGGACTCCATGCCTCTGGGTGTGGTGAGTGCTGTGCCAGGCAGTGAGAGGGCGTGGCGAGGGCGGGCGGTGGCTGAGAGGGGTGGGGATATCAGCGCTGGGTTGCACCGATATCCCAAGCCCCTTCCTGGGCCAAGTTGGCCTTACACAGCCTCCCCAGATGCACGCAAGCTAAAGAGCTGGCGCGCATCCAAGGAGACCCATTTAAGCCTGTGGGGCTTACACCAGAAGAAGGGGATGAAGTCCCCTTCCCCCGAGGTGAGATCTGGCTGCGCCGGTGTGGCCCACATCCTGACAAGGATGTAGTGGTCAGCCATTTAGGCTGGCCGCCGCATCTTAGGCAGGATCGGGCTGTAAACGTAATACCAGAACAGGAATTTGATGCAAGGTTGGCGTCACACTGTGACCCTAGATGCCCCGGGGGGGGGCAACACAAGTGTCTGCCCAGCCCTTGAAGCTCCTGGGGAAGATTGGGTGCACTAGTAACTGGGAGCTGCTGACTGGGTGTGCCACCTCATTTATTCTGGCAATGGGTGGGTATTGCGTTATTCTGGCAATGGGTGGCACTCCTCCTCTTATCACCTCCACATCCTGTTCTGCCCTGTCTTTCTTCCTGTTTGTACTCCCCCTTTCTTTTCAAACTTGATAATCTGAAGAGGAGAGGGAAGGAGGACAGTATCCTGGCTGCTTGTTCACCTGCCGGCTGGGTGCAGCAGGATTACCTGTTACTGCTGTTGCTGTGCCACGCCAGGCAGCTGCAAGAGCCAACTGTAGCTGCCACAGTCATGCAGAGCATCTGTATTGGCGACATCTGCCACCTGCTCAACAGAAGGGAAAGGAAAGTGAGGCAGCCTCACCCAGGTATGAGGGGACCCATTGGAGGCCACTTTGCCAAGCACCCCCTCAAATTTGGAGCTGACCCTGATTTTTGTGTTGCAATGTTATGTAGGTATATCAGCTGATGGAGAAGAATTATGATGACTGGAATTCAAAAACCTGCTTCACCCAGTGGAATTATTGACTTTCCCCACGTAAGTGCCAGGCCCTCATGCCAGGCCCTAGGCTACTTTTGAAATTCCTTACAATTTAAATATATATATATTTGCCATGTGGCATGGAAGGTGGTGTTTGAGAAGCAGAAGCCAAAGACGCCTTGGGTAGTTGTGCAGATCTTTGGGTTCCAGCCTTAGGAGATGTAAGCTTAGAAGATGTAAGAAGTCTTAGAAAATGTAAAGCCTTAACCTACCGCATGTCTAAAGTCTACTGACAAGATTTCCTTAATGCATTATTGCTAGTTTTTCAGTGATTATGAACCCAATCCTATGCATGTCTGTTGTTGCTCAGTCGTTAAGTCGTGTCCGACCCTTCGTGACCTTCATGACTTGACATACATGTCTACTCAGAAGTAAGTCCCATTACTTAGTCAATGGGGCTGACTCCCATGTAACTGCTCAATCCTGCGCAAAGAAACGCCTGCGGAGCACGCGCTCCGCAGACACTGGGTGTCGTAAAGCGTGTTTTCAACACCCAGGAAGGAAGGGCCGCCGGCATGCAGGCCAGCAGCCCTTCCTCCGCCTCCCACCTGACCCTGCAGCCACCAGTGCAGGTAAGAAATGCACCAGTCAGTGCAGGGGCGGGGGGAGGGCGGCCGTTGGGTGAGCCAGGCCAGGAGGGGGTGGGGATATTGGCAGCCGATATCCCATGCCCATTCCCATCCTCAGTGGCTCTTACCCAGCCGTCCAGGATTTACGTCAGCTCGAGAGCTGCCATACATTCGAGGAGGCCCATTGGGGCTGGGCAACCCTACACTAGGAGAAGAGGACGAACGTTCCCTTCTCCCGAGGTGTTCTCAGGCGCCGTCAACATGGCCTGGGAAGGGAAGATCCAGGTTCAAATCCCCGCTCAGCCATGAAGCTTCCTGGGTGACCTTGGGCCAGTCACTATCTCTCAGCCCCACCTACCTCACAGGGTTGTTGTGAGGACAAAAAGGAGGGGAGGAAATATGTACACCACTCTGAGCTCCTTGGAGGAAGGGCGGTTATAAAAATGTGAAAAATAAATAAATAAATAAATAAATAAATAAATAAATAAATAAAATGTATCTTTATGGTAAGAACATAAGAACTGCATGCTTGATCAGGCCAATAGTCCATCTAACCCAGAAGCCTGTTTCCAGCTGCGGCCAGCCAGATGCCCCATGGAAGCTCACAACACAAAGGGCATAATTGTGCAGCCAACCTGTGTGAGTAGGAGCAGCTTATAACGTCCATCTCCTCATATTATCTGGTTCTGGCCTGGAATGTTGACAAGGGAGAAACCCAACCATAAACCTGTTTTAACTCTTCTGACACCATACAGTGCTATTTTCCGAGGCGATTGTGGTCCATTGAGATTTGACTTTTAAGCAAAAGCCAATGCTCGGTTTGCCATCTGGTTGATGGTTTCGCTGTAGTTATTAGGTGCAGAGAATTTCCTGCACTTTTGACACTGATTTGGGGTAAAATTCTGATGGATATTGCAGAACTTCTTCATCATTCATTGAACTTTCAGTTATTGTATACTGTGTGGAGCTGTCAAATCTTTAAGCAGTCTTGATCCCTTCTTGTGCTAGAAAATGAATAAAAATGAAAAGCCAATAAAAACACAGAGTCACTTTTCATTTACATTGGTATTGCAAATGTAGAATATGCACCTATTTACTTAGGGCACAATCCAGCCAATTTAAGTTCTTTTACGCTCCATTGATTTCAATAGGAGAGTTGAGCAGGACTGTACAGTACGTAATTCCAATTGAAATGAATGGGACGTAAGGGTACTAAGCATTGGATAGATTGTGCACTTACTGAACTTTATTATCTCTCTACTTAAACTACCATTGACTTGTGGCAAAGAGAAATGAGAAAAGTATTCTAAAAGTATTTTATACATTGAAATGTTTATATATTGAACACTAAGCTTGTGCTGCCAGAACTCATGTTCCAGCAGCGCAGGGCCCTTTACGGCAGCACGAAAGTCAGGCTGCTGTCGTGTGCTTCCGAGCCACTGTCACAAATGTCCTAGTGGTTCCGCCGGTGCTGGTAAGTTGGTGGTGGTGGGGTGTCATGTGCGGGGAGGGCAGGGAGTAAGGAGGCGGAGGGGGAGGTGGATCTCAGCAGCACCAGCATGTGCCAAGATTCTACCCCTCTTTTTGAACCTGCCCTTCTCCTTTTCTCTCCTTGGATCTATGCCAGCTATACGAGACCCATAGGCTACCAGGAGACCTATACAGAGGTAAGTAGAAAATATTTTTACTTTCCTCTAGCAGGCCTCCTGATCGCACCCCCACCATCTATCAGTGCAGCTGCATCGTCGGTAATGGTGGGGGATAGGATTGATTGGGCAGTTAGAATTATTAGAGCATAAGAAGCTGCCATATAGCAGTCTAGACTATCCTGCTCGGGTTTGCTACTCTGATTGGCATGAGCTTTCCAGGGTCTCAGGCAGGAATCAGCCTTGCTATCGAAAAGATCCATTTAACTGGAGTGTCGGGGTCCCGACGTACCTGGCAGGAACTCCCGGAGGCTGGAGCAGTGTGTGGCGCATCCGGGGCTGCCCGCTCACGGGTTTTCTGACTCAGGGACCTCAGCTAGACCCAAGGCCTCTGGGGAGTGACAGATGGCGCCACTGACTCATGAACCGCTGGGTGAGCAGGGACGATGGCAAGAAGGAGCACGGAAGACGGGTGAGAGCTGCAGACGCAAGGTGGCTCTACCCACTGAAGAGCCTTCAATGTTGCAGCAGGGCGGAGCTCGTGGGGAAGCCCCCGACGAAGTGAGAAGGAGTGGAGAGCCAGACACCGCTACGGCATCAGAAGTGACAAGTCTGCAGGAGGTTGAGGCAAGCTTTGAGGGCTGCAAGAGAGGGGCTGGGGAGCGAGAGTGGGTGGAACTGGTAAACCCCAGAGGGGTATAAAGAATCCCTGTATGGCTGATGAGGAGGCTCAGTAGGCGGTAGGTGGCCAAGGGGAGAGGAAATCCTGACCACCTGTGACCACTGCAAGGAAAGCCAAGGGGCTCAGAGAAGGATGTCGGGTGCAGCAACCCTCTTCCCGGCCCGTCTGAGAGCTACTGTACAGGGCAAATACCCCTGCGTCTGACCCGCTGTCCTCACCCAAGAACCTTGTCCACCGTAAGAGTTAGCCTACAAGGAGGGGCCCCTGCTGCATGAGTGCACCCCCAGAGGGGCACCCCACACATGGAGATTGAACCTAAGAACTTCTGTATGGGAAACATGTGATGTGGTCCATTGTGACCATTATTTTGGGCAGTTCTAATACCCCAGAAGCTCCAGTGTTGGCTCACCAGCCTAAGAAGCTATTGGGACATGATCTGCAACACTCTTTGTCCTTTGTTTGAAACAACATTACTCACAGCTCATGTGCTTTTGTGGCTTCCAGTTCCTTCTCCTTTTTGGAGTAGGCAAGCTCCCTACTGATTGGCTCGTGCCTACCAATTGCGCAGCCAAATCTGTCTATCTAGGTAAAAGGGTGGGATGAAGAGGGCAGATGGGCTCCACTCTTCCAATCAGATAACTGTATGACATCATCAAACCTAGGTTAGTTAAGTTCAAGCAGAGGGGTGCTTGTGTGTGCTACAGAGTTACAATAAGAGATGCGTCTGGTCCAGGTTAGGTGGAGATATTTGGCTACCCGGTACCCGGCCACTGGGCTACCGTCTGAGTGCGTCTCTCATTTTTCCCATCCAAGAGCAGACAAGTGGAAGCCAGCGAGGCTGGTCACCATGTGGCAATTTTGGGGAAAGGGGGATTCCAGACTGTATCCTTAGGTGTCAGGAGAAGGCGGGAGAGGCAAGGGCTGCTGCAAGCACATGGTGTCCAACTGGAGAGTGGCTCTGGTGTGGGTGCAGGCTACTGAAGCAATGAGAAGTGAGTTTCCAGGCAGAACGCAGACGCCTGCATGGTGCTGAGTGCAACATTCCCTGCCTCTACCACCACCTCCCTGAAAGTACCTGAAGGCAGAATTCCTCTTTGTCCCAGATTACCGCACGGTGGCTGTGAGTGATTTAGCTTAGCACACCACCTCACCGGCTGCCACTGCAACAGATCTTGAAGAACCCAGTCTCCTGCACGCACTAAAATGTCATTACAAATGCAAGCCACACGCCTTTCTAAGCTTCTGAACAGTAAGTAAAATGTTTGTAAGGCCCCTGTCCTGCTGAAATAATCCGTCAACGTAATCTTTTCTGGAATATTTGCTTCTATCTGTTGTTGTATGTGCATTACTAGAGTCTGAGGATTATAACCTAAAAACAGTTACACCCACATTGCCTTGTGTTATGTTACTCTGCAAAGAAAAGGTACAAAGAAAGCAAATTTCCCAGCCTTCAGAATTCACTAGCAGGGGAAACCCTAATGCTCAATACGAGCACTGACCTTGAGAAGACAAGAGAGGTTGATAATAGTCTTCAAACTGGAACCCCACAGCTATGTGCCCAGTTACCAGGTAAGACCTATAATGAGTGTTATTTTTTGGCCTTGGGTGCACAGCATGTGAAGATGCTGCCAGTTGGGCATCTGCACCTGCTTCTATTGCTGTTGCAAGCATATTATGAGGCAAATGATTTCAGAATGAGAAACGATGGCTGGCCTCCTGGATACGCCCTCATTTCTCGAAGGCATGAAAGCAAATCATCTTTTAATTTACCCAGTAGAAGGAACTGGCTAATTCTTGATTTGTTGCCACGCTAACCTTACTGGTTTCAAATTTCTCTATCTTGCCTACTCCAACTGGATCTTTTGTTTCACATGCTCTTTAAATGCCTGTGTTTTTGGTTCCTATCTGACAAATAATAGACAAGATTCGTTCGTTGTTCATTTGCTGAGTATCATACTGTTCCATTGCAACATGCCGTTGGCATCCCATTGTGTGAAACGTAACAACACCTGGCAAAAGACCAGCATTTCAGTATTTTTTAATTTTGAAAACATTTGAAAGTGTGTGTGTGTGTGTGTGTGTGTGTGTGTGTGTGTATAACGATATATATACATTGTTAAGAATTACACATGAAATCTCAAAGCTAATTTGAATGAGGCTCTCTTAAGTGAAGCTGGCACAGAAAGTCTCTCTATGTGCAATGGGGGAGTGGGATCAAACCCTGGCATTTCCAGGTAGGGCTTGGAAAAGCCTCCATCTCAAACCCTGAAAACCCGCTACCAGTCAATGTAGACAATACTGGCCTAGGTGAACTAACGGCCCAATTCAGTATAAGGCAGCTTCATGTGTTTATATGATATCAAGTACTCATTTTAACTGAGCACAAACATACTGGGTCTCTCAGAAGCAACTCAGTTAGGCACTATTCCAGGTTCCAACATCCAGAGTCTCACATTAGCAAGGCAAATGCCCTGTCACAGAAGAAGGTGTCTTCTGACTCTTCTGCCCCCATCATCAAGGAACTTCCCAGGGAGATCCTTCAACACTAGAACCAGCCCATCCATGAGGGCCTTCGAGGCAGTTGATGGGCAGCCTAATCCTATTCAAAGCCCTGTGCTCAGATGCAGTGGCATCGGGGCAAGCTACGCTGCATCCAGCATGGGGCTGGAGGTCTCCTCAAGAGAAGGGGATGATCGTCCCCTTCCCCTGTGTTGAGCAACAGAAGGCCCTATGGGGCTAAACTTGGAGGCGCACCAGCAAAATGACTGGTGCAGCTCCGAAAAGCCCCATGCCGGGCTTTCAGGCACAGGATGGGGGATAGGATTCCACCGAGCCCGCCCCCTTCCGGGTCTGATCTGCCCTCCTCCCCACCCCAGAACACCACCTCCCCGCTGCCCTTCCCTCACCTCCCTGCCGGCCGGTGGAGAGTTTACCTGCCTTTGGCAGGCGTAACAGCAGAAGAGGACATGTGGAGGAGATGCTTCAGTCTACATTTTCATCTGCATTGCCCATTCTAACCCACCACTCTCCACTCTCCTCCACACTTCCTTTTCTGCTCCATCACGTCTTCCTTTTCCAATCCAGGGAGTGGAAGGAACAGAGCTTGGCACCAGGTAAAGGGAGGCAGCATTTGGCACCAGGAGGTCTTAAGAAAGCCCTGCAACACCATCACTTTCTTGGAGGAGTAACCTCTCAAGACTTCATGGCAGCCTTTAAGAAACCAAAGCCTCTGAAAGCACCCTTTCATAGGCTTACCAGATCTCCAACCGGGACAGAGTGCTAGACCTTTAGGCAAAGGAATGTGGGCAGGTGTAGCTTGTTAAACCTTGGAGCACAATCCTAGACATGTCTACTCAGAAGCAAGCCCCATTGTGTTCAGTGGGTAGACACTGAATAGAGTAGACATGCCTAGGATTGTGCTCTAAAGCTTAACAAGCGACACCTGCCCACATTCCTTCTCCTAAAGGTCTAGCACTCTGTCCCGGTTGGAGATCTGGTAAGCCTACCCTTTCAGCCACTCACTTTTGTGATGAGCATTTTCAGCAGTGCTTAAAAAGGAAGCTGTTTTCTGGCACTGCTGAAAATGTGGGGGGAAAAAAGGTGAATAATTATCGCTTGGGCCTTGAACTATAATGGTTAACTATTGCTCTTGATATACAAAGCTATAGCAGACAGGCCCTACACTACTACCATCCATGTGGATGAATAAAGATTTTTAAATGAACAGTTGGAGGCTATTTGTAGCATAAATCTTATATTTAATGCCTCTCTTTTTCAACAACTTTTGGCACTCCTTGTGTGAATATTAGCTTATTCATTTAAATTGGCCACCTAACTCCCTATTGCCCTCACTTGCCTTGAGTTATATCATCATGCAATCAGATCTAATTGACTGTAGCTTTGTGATGTCATAACACATCTTTATTTATTTATTTGAATTTAAACACGCGTATTTATGTATTTAAATAAATATCTGTATTTAATTTAATTTAAACTCAGATATTTAAATCTGTACATGTGCACTACACTTCAATAGCAGGTACTGTATTTCAAGTGGGGGCACATACTAATGAATAAAAACCAATCAAATGTTTTCAGTGATTGGCTGGGTTTGCCCGTGTGACAAAGCCATAATGGAGGTAGAACTAACAGCCAGGGCCGAAATGGCACAGCAGCAGGGAAGGAGACAGTGGTGGTATACGTGGGATCAAGATCAATATTCAGCCAAAGTATTTTTGCAGAAAATAATTACTGCACTGAAATCGTTACCTTCAAATCAAAAAGGAAGTTGCAGATATCTGTTGTAATTCTAATTAGCAGTGATGTAGACCTGAGTCTATTGACTCGGACTCGAATCGGACTCAAGTCGTGTCAATGACTTGACTCAGACTTGACTCGGCAATTGTAAAAGACTCAGAAGACTCGACTCGAGACTTGCAGCCTTTTACGACAAGGCCAATTTTATTCAGGTTTAAACCCGTTTCCCCCATTAAATGGATAGGGACTCGCAACTCGAAACCAAAGACTCGGGATTTGGGGGCAAAGACTTTGGACTTGACTTGAGACTGGGACCCAGAGACTTGGGACTTGACTCAAACCTTGGAGTCAGAGACTTGATCCACATCCCTGCTAATTAGGGATCTTGTGAATTCAGGGAAAAAGTCTATGGTAATCAACTGCCCTTGTGGACATTTTTTTGACCCCAGTTAATAAACAGAACCTTGTGAGCACATCTGTGTTGTGTTATTAATGTGGTGTTTAAGAAGCGCAACAATGCGACTGGCAGACCTTATGCAAGATCCTGCTTATTAAACACTCAGCTAGAAATACTTCTCTGAACTCCTTGCCAAGGATTTGACACAGAGATAATTATATGACCCCGAGCAAGAACAAGTATCTCTTTTTTTACAAGAATAGTTGATAGAAAATAGAATTTAAAATCAGAAAGCATCCAGTTTCATACACTGTTTTGTTTTTAGGGACTATTGTTTGGTAAATGTCTGGGTAGCTCAGGAATAAAGGGGTTACTATTTTGAACTAGTTCTAAGCTTGTTTATTGGCACACATTAAAAGTTGATGGTGCAACCTTATTCTGACAGTGGGAAATACATGTAAACTTTATAGACTGACCATGGTGAACACACAACTAGAGCGTGGATTATGAATTGTTTTTACAGTGAGTTCACAACAGCTAACTTCAAATAATGAAAAAGGAACGTTTCCTGAAGGGGGAATGAAGAAGCCATTAGTCCCAATCCAGGGCGAGTTAGTCATGCCTCTCATAGAGATCAGTGAGACAAATTAGTTATGACAGAGTCCCAATGATAGCAATGGATGACATTCAGCCCAATCCTATCCCTCCTCCCCCCCCCACTGGTGCAGCCGCGCCGAAAAGGCACGTGCTGTCTCCAGCGGGGGGAAGATTGGGAGACTTCAGAGGGGAAAGGGGATTTAAATTCCCTTACCCCTCTGTAAGCCTCCCATTCCACAATGGGTCTCTTCGGACCTACGCCAGTGATTTCGCTATTGCCAATAGCGAGTGCAGGGAGTGCAGGGCAGGATGCTTTGGAGGCGAGGGGGGATTTAAATCCCCTTTGAATCCCCCTTGGGAGGGGATTTGAATCTCCTTTCCATTCTGGGGCCTCCTGTTCTCGCTGCACCCCTGGCTGCACTGGTGGGGGAAGTTGGATAAGATTGCGCTATCAGACTGGTTCATTCATGATGTGATGTGGAGCTCATTGTGGTCACCCTTGCTTGGACTAACCTAACTCTCACAACTCTTTTGCGGTAAAGGGGCACAGTAGATGTTGAATAAATAGGCAATACAATTCCAGAATAGGAGCTAGAAGAGCAAAAAGATGGTTCCATACTAAAAACCCATTTCAGAATATGCTTTGAGTAGCGTGCTCTAGCATCCAAATCCTAGCACACATATCCTAATCAGGATGTGCCAGGTTTATTGGGGGGGGGGGGTTGTAAAGGGAAAAAAGAACTCTTGGTGATTTATCATTCCCATTTATTGTGTGGTGGTAAACAATAAATAACAATTTACGTGTGATGGAAGAGTTCAGCTTGACAATGGCATGCTCTGCGTCACCAGTCAAGAGAAAAAAATGAAGATCATTTCAGAGATGGAACAATGTTTACCTTGCAGACAGACAACATAATGAGTAAAAGGAGAAGCAAGAGCCCAGACAGTTGAAAGGGAATGGAGCTGAGGAGGAGAGATTCAACTGGTGCGCATGCATGTAGGAATACAGGTAAAACAACCATTTCTGGGCAGTCGAAAACACGGGAAGCACACAAATGTACTTCCTAGTCACTCTATTGATTTCTGACCTATAAATTACTTCTCATCAAAGAAGGTTGGAAAGTAAAGACTGGGAGGGGGCTGGAGTAGACGGGGCCCTTCTTCATTGCAATCTGTAGAGTGTTTAGTATTCAGTGAGTTAAAGCATGCAATGAAAGGGAACTGTCAGTGCAATCTAGGAGATATAAAGAAATGAAGGGGTGAAAAAAAAGCCGTATGCTAATAATCCACTCAGTAATTAAGTGAAGATCGCTGCCAAGCGCCACTGCCACTTTCAAAGGGTAATTTGTACAGGAAATCATAGAGTCATTGTCAAATCATTTCAGGATAAAAGGAAAGTCATCAACTGAGATAAGATAAATGCTGGGTGTCTGGCAGCATGTGCCCTAGGAAATGCCTTTGCTATTTTTTATTTATTAAAAAAAACTTGCAAAAGTGGGGCTAAGAAAACTTGACAGGTTGAAATGTACATTTACTATTAATAATAGGGGTGCAATAAGCATAGATGCATTATTAAATAGGTAACAGAACAAAAATGGTAAAATACGCCAGTTACCAGGGATTTAACTTGCAGCAATTGTATGCGGGGCTTTCTCCACTGTTACGATCCTTCCATATAGTGGAAATCATTTAACACAGAGAGACACATGATCTGTTTTGCCTAATATACCTTAGTATTATTTATTCATATCCTGGGGTGTGTCAGCGGTGGGGGAGGAGGCTGAAAATTACTGCCAAAAAATAATACACATTTTTAATGTCTTTGGATGGGTGGTTTGACTTTGTAACAATGCCTCGTTTTTTAAAAAATGCCAATCCACGAGCTGTGTTGTTGTGCATTTCTGTAATAGGGTGGACAGTTCGGATTTGTTCTGGAACCTGGAACCGCTTAATTCTGCACTAATCGTTCTGTAGAAACGAGGAACCAAATCACACAGAATGTGTGCTCAGAACAAAGCCCGGTTGCTCTGTCTTTGGCTATTGAAAATTTTCTAGAAACAGGAGTGCCATGGACAGGGATAGGGAAGGCAAGTCACCCTTTTGCTTTAGATACCAGTTACTTTGTCTTCAAGTGCACCGAGATCTCTGAGTCTAGCCAATTCCCCAGTTGCAACACACCCTGTGGTGACAGAGTTCTAAACAATTACAAGGGTTTGTGCATTTGGTAGACATTCTAAAGGTCCTACTTCCTTGTGACTGCTTGAGCCACGCTGAGAATATTGTGATAGTTATGAAGTCTAATTAAGAATATAACCACAAGTGCTCTTAAAATACAGTGCGTTTTTGTTTGTTTGTTTTGCAATTTAATCTGCAGTAGATCAAGCAACAGGCCTTAGAGTCTGGCCATGCAGCTTGCTCCCATCCCCGCAATCCTCTTGACCCACCATCCCCCATGGGCATTTAAGATGGCGCACCTGCTAACCAACAGCCCAGGTGCAGAGTTTGCTGCAATTCTGCACACCACCAAAATTCTTCCTAAAATGAATTGGGCAGCAGCACTCAAAACCCACAGCATAAAGGTACAGGTGTCATGTATACACAGCATAGCCTCATGATTTGGAGATTATCCACTGTGCCTGGAACAAGAAGTTCTGATAAACGGGAGTGATGCACTTCAGGGGATGCAACGAGAATGGCAATTGGAGGAAGCTGCGATGAAGACTGACTGGAGGCAAAAGAGGGAGGGATGCTGCTTGTAGAGAGAGGAATATAATTATTTGCCTAAGAGTGGGTTTGTGTGTCTGTTTGCATAAGCCATTCGAAATGATTTCATTTCTTTGCATTCGAAATAAACCTTCAATAGGAAATTGAAGCTATTCAATGCCTAATTGAATAAGGCAATGGGAAATTGAAGTGATTCAATGCCTAATTTCAGTGGCAGGGCTCAGGCATTCCTAGAAGACCCCCCCTCTCCTGAAAACCTTGGGCCCAATCCCACAATGAGTATACAGCAGTTGGGGGGGGGCTCAGGTATAGAAGACTGTGAAAGACGTTGGAATTGCAAGATCAGCTCCTTTCCATGACGGGGATGTGCCTGAACCCGCCCAAGCACCTGACTGGCATGATTTCAGTTTCTTTTACAGCCCTGGCTGCTGGATTGAGTTGCAGAATCACAAGCACAACACCTGTTTGCATGCATGATTCTCTATCCAGCTAGGAGTACTGTATATCGCTCCTCATATATCTCTAGCTATGCCTGGAGTAGATCGCTTCTCGTTGTATTGGGGTACTTCTGGCTAATGCTTGGTGCCATGAGGCTTGTTTGTGACTGTTTCAGCACGAAGGGAAATGGTTCTGTACATGTTAAGGCTTTGTGCTGTGAGCAGGTTCCAGAGGTGAGATTGATTCAACCCAGGAGCTATTACTCCTGTCCCGGAGTGAAAGACATGCAGACCCCCGAGTCTCTTGATATTCAGTACAAAGGGACTTTTCTGATTTATAGTTGTATCTGCTCATCTTGAAATCCAAATGTTATCAATGTCTAAGAAGGACGTTTGATATTTTGTGGGATCAGATGCAATATGAATGAAATGACAAAACTATATTGTGCCAGGAATGATATCACAGTGCCTATTAGCAGCTGGGAGCTGTCTTTTATTTTACTATTGATCTCTTCTATATCACGAGAGTTCAGTTTTGGAACATAAACTGAAGCAAACAGCTTAAATATATTCATCCAACTCATCCAAATTTGATTTCATAAAAGCATTGTCAACCTAAAGTTGTCCTGCAAGTTCAACGTAATATGTAAAAACAGCAGAACCACCACCACCACAACCAGAAATAAAAATCAAACAAATCATGTGCATATAGTAATATGCTATGCTTACTTTGCTTTCCAGATCCATTTCTGTTGTGACATTTCTGGCCTATACTTTTAATCTCAGCCATTTGCCAATGGTGAACAGAAAGAAAGAACAGCGGCATTACACACACACACACACACACACACACACACACACACACACAAACAATTGTTCACTAAAAATGTTCTGGAGTTCACTATTCTGCACAGCATCAAATAAATCCTATTGTACTAGATTGTCTTTAACAACAAAATCTGATTATTCGTATGAACGTTGGCTGTCAGATAAACGTGGGAATTATAGCATAAAAGAAAAAAAATCCCTTATATATAAGACATGATGAAAAACATAATTTACTAACTAGTTAACAGCAAGACCCTCAGGCTCTGAAAATGTTTTGTGAATGTGTCAAACTGGCTTAAATGTAAATAACAGATGCAAGCCAACACTAAGAATGGCAACTCACTTGAAGGAAAGTATGTGATAGTTATCCAGAAGAAACCCATTTTCAAAAGTAGCCCCCTCACAAATGTGTTTGTGCAGAAGAATATTACAGTTCTCACACTATTAGGTGCCTAACTGTGTGAAAAGCTTCTTGGCACACAAATATTTAGGACTTTCAAAGGTATGTTCTTAATGGTAAGTTGTTATTGATAGTTTGGATTCAACAACCTACAGTATATAGACAGGATATTCCCAAAACCAGACTCAGAAGAGTGCCTGAGACACGATAATTGCTAAACAAAAGATGGACAGTCATCACAAAAAAACCCAGTATGGGATTTTTAAATCTAGCTGCAATGTGTTGTTTTTGCTTTTCTTCATCGTGTTTTCTATTTGCTGTGTCATTTGCTATCTTAAGCCAAGGAAAATAAAAAATACCCCCATTATCAATCATAAAGCAATACAAACAATTAAAAAGCATTTTTCTTGTTCCTTTTTTTGCCTCTTTCTCCATAGCCCCCAATTACAAATGTTCACCATATGCCATGGTCGGTCCTTTAAGTACAACTGACTGTTGTTACTGTAGTAATCAGTCTAAGTCAGAGCAATTACTTAAATTCATCCTTCTCGGTTGTTTTTCACAATCCACCTCACACTGTGCAAAACAATGCCGCTGACAATTTGAACGGCACAGATGGAATGATCATACCCCACACACTGTCTGACTGACAGTTACCTGCGTGAAGGAGGGAGGACCCTGTCATCTACATGTGTAGCATGTTCATTGCCAACTCGACTTTTGTGGAAGCTGCTGAAAGGAAAGTGAGATGGCATTTACTTTGCTGCATTTGTCTCCTCTGAAATGTTGGGGGGGGGGGGCAATGTGGCAGACCAGCAGGAAACCGACAGTACTGATATATTTTAATGATTGGGTTACACATTCTGTGGGGGCATTCTGTGCTTTAACAAAATTGTGGTTTGTAACTCCAGAAATCTTTCTGTAATCGTATGGATCAGAACATAGGCAACAAACTTGTGCATCTTTGTACAATCATAGGGGCAGGAACAAAAGAACAAAGGGGTCCCAAAATAATCGACTTTCACATCTAGGTGAAAGACAACACAGGAAAAAAAATAATGACATTTAACAAACCCAGTTTCAGTCATATTGTAATACGGTATCTTTAACACTACGACTTATGATTCTACTGTCTAAAGGTGGAAAAAGAGATGCTTTTTGCAGTCACCTGTAATCTCCAGGTTTTCTCCACAGCTGGGGGAAAAATAGACTTCTGATAATTTCCCTGTGAAATAGTGGGCACCATTTATTTTTTGCTTTGGTTCCTTATAATCACAGGCAAATGTGTATTAATGTTTTATTTAGCAAATAAGCTCTATTAGAAGAGAATGTAGTGGAATATTGATTGGTAATTGAAATGATATGTACTCATTGATTTCCACAATTAATCAATGCTGGGAGTTTATTGATTAGCACTGCGTGAACCACAGTTTACGGTAGGGTATTTGTTACCTTTATTTTATCATTTTGTTAACTTTTACTACTGCAATAAAACATAATGTAGTGTAACAAAGAGAAAAGCATTAAAGGTTTTAAATACCTCAACAGCTTGCCTGAAATCACTGTCTTTTTGAGATAAAAAAAAGTGGGATAAAATTTAAAACCTCTTATTCCCATTTACCACTGGATTTTCTGGTTAAAGATTTATAAAACACAGCTTGATCCGATGTTGTGAACACTCCAGAGCAGAAGCTTCCTTTGTATAAGATAGTGTCATAATGAGTATGTTAAGGATCTGCAATAACATTGCCAGAAGGGGAGCTGTGTGGTAAGTGTTGCACGGAGTTACACAGAGGTGCAAAGTGGCCTCTCCTATTTGCCGTGCAGCGCTTACTGCCCCCACCCCGCTACAGTTCTGAGGAACTGATCATTTATTTTGATGCCATTGCAATAATATTGCTATTTCTAAGATGAAAACAAAAAGTGATTTTGCTTTTTGTATCTGCTTTGGCATGGGAAAGATGGGATATAAATTCTTTAAATAAATAATAAATCAATAAAGATAGCATGAAATACCTTCAGTAACCAATGTGGGAATTGTAAGACACTAGTCTGAGATGTATGAAGAACATCAGAGAAGGTCCTGAGAACGTTCCGAAACTTAAATCTATGCATGTTCTTTTTATTCCTACACCTTGATTTCAAAATGCATAAAAGTAGGTGTTTAGGTGGGATTGTTCAGGTGCAGGGGTTCAGGGTGGTGGTTCCAAGCATAAGAGGCAGCAAAGGAGAACAGACGGCATCATTAAAGGGAGAAGAAGATTTGTGTATGAGAGTGTATGAGTGAGGGTGGTGGAGCTGGAAAAGCAAAGGTCATAGTGCAGAAATGTAGTAGGATATGAGAGCTGAGAGGCAGAGAGGGATGCGAAGTATAGAGGAATTCCATTCTATTATTTTCTGAATACTTAGCAATAGTTGTACACAGACAACCTATCTGTATATTCGCATTTTGGTTGACTTAGTTTAAAGTGACTTTTATTCGAAATTGCCCATTGCTCATTTCAATCAAATGTTATTTCAATTAATTGTTCAAATCTCTGCAAAGCCATGACATACCTGTGATCTATGACCAGTCACTCTTTACAGCCTATGTTTCAGGGCTGTTGTAGAGATAAAATGGAGGAAGAAGAACTTTGTATGCCATCCTAGCTCCTTGAATAAAAATGTAACAATTAAAAAAATGGGTTGATCATGAGAGAGTTAAGAAAATCCTAACCTTCCCCCCCCCCACGCCAAAACCAGGTGCGCTGTATACAGCGGGGGTGGTGGTGGTCAGGAGGCTTCAGAGGGGAAAGATTCAAATTCCGTTACCTCTCCGTAAGCCACCCGCTTCACAATGGGTCTCCTCAGACCTGTGCCAGGTCTGAGGAGACAAAAGTGGTGGGGAGGTTTGGAAAAGAGGGGATCGGATCCAGCACGCACCATCACTGCTGGATCCACCCTCTCCCACAGCCTCCCCATTCCCATTCCGCCCCCTCCCTGCCCCATTTCACCCCTCCCTGCCCTGTTGCTGCCTTACCTGCTCTGGCAGGTGCTGGTCGATCCAGCAACAGTCAGTGAGTGCTGTCGCCTTGTGCAGCAGCGCTCTCAAAATGGCTGCTGACGGAGCGCTCTGCGCTCCATCGGCAGTCATTTTATGACAGTGGAACTGTTTTTCGCTGTCGTAAAGCCCTGTGCGTGCTGGCCCAATCCTAGGTAGGATTGGGATGTAGATTAATGAGGAAAATTGCATGATTGTAATTTTTCAGACGAATCTAGTGGGTTTTTATTTATCTAGTGAATATTTTTACTGACTATAAGATGGGCAGGAAGACAATAGTGTATCTTCTCATTGCTACAAGCAAGTAAATAACTCTGCAGAAGAGTTCAGAACTAATTGGGATTTAGAATAATTATAGAAGATGATAAGCCAGCCACCAGAGAAATGCAATATTCAAAATGTGTGGTAACAAACACACTGATTAACATAAGTCAGGGCAGCAGAGATCACAGCTTAAAAATACCATGTAAAATGTATGAGCACATGGAACTCAGATTGTGTTTCAGCTACAGGAATGCACCATATTCATGATGACACATACAAAGCCCCTTTGCAACTCAAGTTAGGGCCTGGAAAATGAAATATTTGCACTCAATTTTCTACACCAGGATGAACGATTTCAAAATGGGTGGGCACGTTTGTTGATACCGTGTAAGAGCCTAGTAAATGTATGCGATGCAACCATGGCAAACTTGGTTTTGGGGTTTGTTTGTTTAAGAGAAAGGCAGATTCCATATGGGGCAGTTGAGGGCCAAACTATATGCTAAACGAGTAATTCAACCCTGGCTGCTTGCTTTCTCCAAGGGAAATAAGAGCTGTGGGACAACGCGATCATGACTGTGACCATGGCATAAGGGAAGGGCAGGTTTAACCAATGGGAGTTTCCCTCCCTGGGAAATAGCAGCTGTGAGGGGGTGGCAATCCAGATCAGGTCAATGGTGAGTATGGACAGAGGTGTCGCTGGAGGGGGGTGGTACTGTAAGTTCTGCACCATTCCACTCCCCGTTTACTCCCCGGTACGAGGTGGTCCCACCCCCTCACCGTCGGAGCCATTCAGTGCGGCGAAGGCAACGGGCAGGGAGTCTTTTGCCCACTGGCTTTGCTGCAGTGGTCGCACAGAATGGCGGGGCCACCTTATACTGGGGAGTAAACGGGGAGTGGAATGGTGTGGAACTTTCAGTACCGCCCCCCTCCAGCGATGCCTCTGTGTATGGAGGTAAGGGGTTTAAGCAAGCCTCACTCCCCTTCCTCTGCCTCTTCCCACAGCTACTACTTACTTTAGAAAAAAAACATGCACAGAGGCCAAACTATGAATTGAATGCAATGTGTGGTTTGGCTCCTGCATTGGGAAGTTGGTGCGAGGATGAACCCCTTTTCCACTGCTTCTTGGCTCCAAATCACACCCTGAGGTGCTTTATTTCACAGTTCTCCAAAGGACCCAAAGTGAATTACGTCAGAAATCAATAAAACATTCATAAATCACATAATCACATACGGGAAAAAAGGGGGGAATCATACAAATGAATGGCAGGAAGAGAAAGCAGAGGCAAGGGCAAAGTGCACATGTAGCATTTACAAATTGAATTCGAGACATTCTTGGAAGGTAGGTGGAGGGGGACACCAGGCAGGCACAGCCAATCTGCAGCAGACTTACAGACCCCTGATCAACGTTAGCCCTGAATGAATAATAAGCAAGCAGCACGCTGGATGTTGTCTCATCTCCATCTAGCTTTTAGATTCTAAACTCTCCGGGCAGCTTAATTCAATCTCATAAAGTGGCGCAGGCTACACAGCTGTCACTTGAGGAAACAGTTAAAAGAGGAATCAATACAAAATGGCAAGAGCAATTCACCGGTGAAAGGACAGCAAAAACTCAGTGGTCAGTACCTCGACTAACTTTAACAGAAGGCACCCCTGCTGTTTTTTTCCTTAACATTTGAGGAAAAGTAATCAACAAAAGAAGGGAGAAATGGGTGAAACTAAGGAGCAGAAGGAACAGAAGGGAGACAATATGGTAATACATGGCAACAGTTCCAAGATTTGAGAATGTCTGTCTTGTACTATATCCCTTTATGTTAAATTACATTATGTTTATTTTGGGTTAGTCTTTCATCTGGGGCTGAAATATAGCATTCTCTCGCATGCAAGGCCAAAGTTCAGGACTAGAGCTTCGATTGAGTCTGCCACAGGTGTGTGGCAATTAGTTTTTATGTTGTGTTGTATTGTTGTCATTAACAGGTGATTATTGGCAAGAAGGGCAAAGAAGAAAATGTTAACTGGAGTGCATGATGGTTCAGAAAGAGAAAATAGAAGTGACATGATGTCACAGTTACTTGAATAACTATGTTAGTCCAACAAAGCAAAAACATGAAACATTCTGTGGTATGACTTCCGAGACTCACGGATTTATTGAGAAGCACATGTTCATGGAGGTAGATTGAGACGGTAGGTTAAATCACGTTCACAAGGTTTTATGCCTCAGCGGATGTGTCCACTGTGCCCTAATGTATGTGTATTTAACAACTACAAACTGCCTTGTCCAATTACAGTGATGCCTCGTAAGACGAACGCCTCATGCAACGAAAAACTCGCAAGATGAAAGTGTTTTGCGATTTTTTTGGTGACTCGCAAGACAAATTTTTCTATGGCCGTGCTTCGCAAGACAATTTTTTTCCCTTTTTTTTTTGGTTTTGGTTTGTTTTAAATCGCACAACCGTTAATACCCAGGATGCATTGTGCCTGGAGGTTTAAAAAGCCTCCCCAATACAGCCTGGACTCACTTCTCCACTTCTCCATGTGCAGTTCCAGGGTTGACTTTGATGAGCAACTGTGGCCTGTGCTGTGGGCGAACCCTGTCTTTGTTCAACTGTTCTGAGCAGTTCACCAACTCCTAGCAAGCCTTTTTGGAAGCTTTTTGGAAGGTTTTCAGAAGTTTTTTGCCACCATTTGGTGTGTGTGAAGCAGATGTGGAGCACTGCCTTTTGTTTTTGCGAACATAGCAACTGTGCTGACATGGGTCCCAAGAAGGCTGCTCCTGCAGAGGCCGGGAAGAGGACAAAGGAGAAGATTACGCTAGAAATGAAGAAGGAGATCATCCGGAAGCATGACGGAGGTATGTGAGTGACAGACCTCGCCAGGGAGTACGGGAGGAATCCATTCACCATCGCGACCATCCTGAAGATGAGGGAGAAGATCCTTGCGGCAGATGTAGCCAAGGGAGTCACCAGAATCATGAAGAACCAGCCAGCTGTTCTGGAGGAGGTGGAGAAGTTGCTGCTCATCTGGATGGAAGAGAAGCAGCGTGCAGGGGACACAGTGACTGAGGCTGTCATTTGTGAGAAGGCCAAGGCCTTGCACGCAGACATCGTACAGCAAGAGCCAGGAACCTCAGCCGAGCCAGAAGTCTTTAAGGCAAGCAGAGGCTGGTTTGAAAGATTCAAAACCAGATCTGGAATCCACAGCGTGGTCAGGCATGGAGAGGCTGCCAGTTCCGATATTTCTGCGGCTGAGGACTTTGCCGCGGAGTTCCTGGAGGTCATGACTACACAGGGCTACCTTCCATAGCAGGTTTTCAACTGCGATGAAACCAGGCTGTTTTGGAAGAAAATGCCCAAAAGGACCTTCCTCACTCAAGAGGAGACCAAGCTGCCTGGCCACAAGCCCATGAAGGACGGTCTGACCCTCTTCTTCTGTGCCAACGCCAGTGGGGACCTGAAGATAAAGCCCCTGCTGGTGTACTACTCCGAGAACCCACGGGCCTTCAAGAAGCACAAGGTCAACAAAGGCCGGCTGAGCGTGTTGTGGCGATCCAACGCTAAGGCTTGGGTCACACGCGTCTTGTTTGTGGACTGGGTCAATCTGGCTTTTGGCCCTGCTGTCAAGCAGTACCTGCTGGACAACGACCTGCTGCTGAAGGCCGTGCTTCTGATGGACAATGCTCCTGCTCATCCTCCAGGCCTTGAGGAAGACTTGTTAGAGGACTTCCGCTTCATAAACATCATGTTCCTGCCGCCTAACACCACCCCACTACTCCAGCCAATGGATCAGCAGGTCATTGCCAATTTCAAAAAACTCTACACCAAGGAGCTTTTTAGGCGCTGCTTCAAGGTGACCGATTGCACCAACCTCACCCTGCGTGAATTCTGGAGAGACCACTTTGACATCGTCAGCTGCGTGAAGATGATCACCACGGCCTGGGACGGTATCAGCCAGAGAAATCTGAATTCCGCTTGGCGCAACCTGTGGCCAGACTGTGTGGCAACAAGTGACTCTGATGCTTCTGCACCTGCACCAGAGTCAACAGTGCTGGAGGACATTGTTTCCTTGGGGAGGACCATGGGCCTCGAGGTCACAGAGGAGGACGTCTGCGAGCTGGTGGAGGACCACAACCAGGAGCTGTCCACCCAGGAGCTGGTCGAACTGCAGGCAGAGGCTAGGCAGGAGCAGGCCTCTTTGGAAGAGGAAGAAGCGACAAGTGAGGAACAGCTGTCCTCCACGGAACTGAAGGACATCTGCCAACAGTGGGAAAACGTGCAGACTTAAGCACAGCGGCACCACCCAGACAAAGCTCTGGCACATGACCTTGCGAACACGTTTGATACAAGGATCATGTCCTCTTTCAGAGGGGTGCTGAAAAGGCGGCTGAAGCAGCAAACCTTGGAGAGGTTCATCATGAAGAAGCAAATAGTGGAAGAGGAATCTGCTGCTTCTACCAGTGGTGCCCAGTTGCATTCTTCCTCCTCCTCGTCCTCCTAGAAGCCTTGAAGTCAAGCCTTGAAGCCTTCTCCAAGTTGTCCAGTGTTGTCCAAGTGATGTGGAGACAGTGTTGAGCCTCAAATCAGATGGTCCTGCCTCATGTTTGCTGATCTTTAAATGTTTTTCTGTCATATTTAAAAAGTTGAAGTTTTGTGCTTGAAATTTTTGAAATCCTCCGTACAGTATGTCCATCCTCTGTACAGTATGTATGCCTTTAAAGAGCACTTAATAAACATTTTGTAAACCAAATTTGACTTTGTTCTGTCTTTTTTTGCCCATAGGAACGCATTAATTAAATTTCAATGCATTCCTATGGGAAACCGCGCTTCGCAAGACAAAATTTTCGTAATACGAAACGACTCGCGGAACGAATTAATTTCGTCTTGCAAGGCATTACTGTAATTTGATTGCATAGGTTATCACCTAAAAATAATGCAGTGGAATGCAATGCACTTCCACTGATCTCACTGGGACCTTTTTTAATGAAATAATTTATAGTTGCATTGTAATGAAACCTATGATGCAAAAATCTTAGCACACAATCATCAAAGTCACACTGAGGATGAGGAGGCTGCATGTGGTGAAACTTTCCCCCTTATTTTCCCCATGTTAGGAGCTTTCGGTCACTTCAGAGGCTTCTGTGATGCATCCGTTTCTGGAAGAGGCTGTTGAGTCACACCGAAGCTATTGTTATGTTGACTTTCTCCTTCTTCCCCAATGGACTGGTAAACAAAGAGACCTGGCTTTGGACAAGCGCCATGGACTAGGAAGCAGGCTTAGGTGATCCCTCCCAGATGAAAGGGTTCAACAGATGAAACTTGGTTAGTGCCCACAGGTTATCAAAAGCAGGGTCATACTTTGGGCATTTGCCAAGTTTAATGTCAGGAGCATCTGATGCGTCATGGAGGCTCACCTGCCCATCTTGCTAAGAGTGAGTGCAAGGGCCAAGGACCTGGAACACCCTGACTAATGGCGCAATCCTCCCTAACTTAGCGCCTGCAGAGGGTGTCGTAAACACACCATAAAATGCAGGATATTTGAGAGACCGCCTACTTCTATATAGTCGTCTCCTTAGATCATCTTGTCTCCTTAGATCATCAGATAAGGCCCTTTTGCGGGTACCGTCGCCCAGGGAAGTGCGAGGGGCAGCAGCCAGAAATAGGGCCTTCTCAGTAGTGGCACCAACCTTATGGAATTCCCTCCCCTTTGACTTACGAACTACCTTGGACACTTTCTGGCGAGGCCTAAAAACCTTCTTGTTCAAAGAAACCTTCTGAGTCCCTTGCCTTTTTTTAACATTCTGCTGGTACAGGTGGGGCGCTGCTGTTTTTATGATCTGTTTTAATTGTAATATTTTTAAATCAATTTTTAGATGTTTTTATTAGTTTTTGTTAACTGTTTTTTTATTGTTTTGAAACTATTTATGTATGTATTTTTTGGTATTGTATTTTTAACATCTTTTTAACATGTATTTTTTTCTGTTGTAAGCCGCCTTGGGTCCCTTCGGGGAGAAAGGCGGGATAGAAATATTGTAAATAAAAAAATTTAAAAAAATTTGCGGCACCCAGTGAGTAAGGGTCGCTGGTGCAGAGGCTGTAGGCCGTACTCCGCCTCCCACCTGACCCTGCAGCCACCGGAGCAGGTAAGATTTGCACCAGTTGGTGCAGGGGTGAAGGGAGGGAGGGCTGGGCAGCAAGGGAGGGTGGCTGTTGGCCGGCCCAGCCCGGGAGGAGGCATGGATATCGACAGCAAGCTCTGGGCCACCCTTACCCCACTGCCCCGGATGTACATCCAAGGAGGCCCATTGGGGCTGGGCAGTTCTACACCAGGAGAAGGGGACAAATGTCCCCTTCTCCCGAGGAGTCCCCAGACTGCACCGGAGTGGCCCGGAAAGGGCTCAGGATCCTGTGACTGGCCCTATGGGCCAACCGCAGATCCTTACGCAGGATCGGGCTGCCCGAGCCCAATCTGATCCCCTACTAGTCCAGAGTGTGCAGTGTTGCTAACAGAACGTGGTGGCAGCAAGAACTAACTTTTCCCAGTCCATTCCCAGTTTACGCAGTTAAAAGAGTGAAGTGGGGAGCAGGAAGGTGGATGCCCGTCACTAACAGCTATGCGCTGCATTTATCTTGCTTTCCACCAACACTTACATGGCACCTCAGCTACTCAACATGTGTGGCTCGAAGCTAAGCAAATAATATTCTGGGCAAATAATAGTATGCATTTATCCTTGACCATGGAGTGGAGAACTGCACATCTTGAAAGACTTCTCTGTTTTCAAATGAAAGCTGAGGAGGCTGTAAACAAATTTGGGCTGGCATCTCTGGGAAAAAGAAAGCAATGAGCTATCTTATGGCTTGGCCTCCAGCTTGTTTCAGTGGTGAAGTAAAAAAGTATGCAAATATTATCGCTATACTCTTTCTCCTAGGCAGATGTTGTCACAGTGACCTATGACACGATGGAGGCTTGGTTGCTGTAATTCTACCTTGCTTGCATCTGCCTCAGTGTCAGTATTTGTACCCCACTTTCTCCTCAGATTCTGTCTTTTCTTTGCAAAGAAGTGTGGAAAAAACATCAGTCATCATATAGCCCAATAGTTGCTAGAGGTCCTTCTCTATTATGGCACCTGCCCTATGGAATTCCAGGAAGTGAGACCAATTCCCTCTTTGTTGGCATTTCGGCACCAACTGAAGACTCATATTTTTCATTTGACATTTACTGATATGTGCGATGAAGTACCAGTTCACTCCCCAACTTTTGATTTCTGGCTGCTGTAGTATTTGGGCTGTTTGTTTTTATTGGTTTATTGGGTTTTTCTTTTAATGAATTGTTGTCAACTGTTTTGGATCCCCTTTGAGGGAAATGTGGGGAGGGATGCCTGAACGGCCTCCCCACATTTAATAAAGAATTAAATCAAATAGAGGTTAAAAGAGAAGACATCTCAGACTTAATTGACAAAATAAAGATCAATAAATCACCAGGCCCGGACGGCATCCACCCAAGAGTTCTGAAGGAACTCAAGAATGAAGTTGCTGACCTCTTGACCCAAATATGCAACTTGTCCCTTAAAACGGCCACTGTGCCAGAGGATTGGAGGATAGCTAATGTCACGCCAATCTTTAAAAAAGGAAGGAGGGGGGACCCAGGAAACTATAGGCCAGTCAGCCTAACATCTGTTCCAGGGAAGATGGTGGAAAGTCTCATTAAAGATAACATCTTAAAACACATAGAAGAACAAGCTCTGCTGAGGGAGAGTCAGCATGGCTTCTGCAAGGGGAAGTCTTGCCTCACAAACCTGTTAGAATTTTTTGAAAAGGTCAACAGGCATGTGGATGCGAGCGAACCCGTGGATATTATATATCTGGATTTTCAGAAGGCGTTTGACACGGTCCCTCATGAAAGGCTCCTGAGAAAACTCCACAGTCAGGGAATAGGAGGGCACGTCCTCTTGTGGATTAGGAACTGGTTGAAGACCAGGAAACAGCGAGTGGGAGTCAATGGGCAATTTTCACAATGGCGAGAGGTGAAAAGCGGTGTGCCCCAAGGATCGGTCTTGGGACCGGTGCTTTTCAACTTGTTCATAAATGACCTGGAGTTGGGGATAAGCAGTGAGGTGGCCAAGTTTGCGGATGACACTAAAATTTTCCGGGTGGTGAAGACCAGCAGGGATTGTGAAGAGGTCCAGAAGGATCTCTCCAAACTGGGAGAATGGGCAGCAAAATGGCAGATGCGCTTCAATGTAAGTGCAAAGTGATGCACATCGGGGCAAGAAACCAAAACTTCACATATTCGCTAATGGGTTCTGAGTTGTCTGTGACGGATCAAGAGAGAGATCTTGGGGTGCTGGTGGACAGGTCGATGAAAGTGTCGACCCAGTGTGCGGCGGCTGTGAAGAAGGCCAATTCCATGCTCGGGATCATTAAAAAAGGGATTGAGAATAAAACGGCCAATATCATTATGCCTTTGTACAAATCGATAGTAAGGCCACATCTGGAGTATTGTGTCCAATTCTGGTCACCACATCTCAAAAAGGATATAGTTGAATTGGAAAAGGTGCAGAAAAGAGCGACCAGAATGATTCATGGGCTGGAGCACCTCCCTTATGAGGAAAGGCTACAGCGTTTGGGGCTTTTCAGTCTAGAAAAAAGGCGCCTGAGGGGGGACATGATTGAGACGTATAAAATTATGCATGGGATGGAGAGAGTGGATAGAGGGAAATTCTTCTCCCTCTCGCACAACACCAGAACCAGGGGACATGCACTAAAATTGAGTGGAGGGAGAGTTAGAACAGACAAAAGAAAATATTTCTTTACCCAGCGTGTAATTCATCTGTGGAACTCCTTGCCACAGGATGTGGTGATGGCACCTGGCCTAGGTGCCTTTAAAAGGGGTTTGGACAGATTCATGGAGGAAAAGACCATCACAGGTTACAAGCCATAAGCAACCTCCTGGTTTTATTTTATTTATTTTTATTTTTCACATTTTTATACTGCCCTTCCTCCAAGGAGCTCAGAGTGGTGTACATATTTCCTCACCTCCTTTTTCTCCTCACAACAACCCTGTGAGGTAGGTGGGGCTGAGAGATAGTGACTGGCCCAAGGTCACCCAGGAAGCTTTGTGGCTGAGCGGGGATTTGAACCTGGATCTTCCAGGTCTACGTCCGACTCCCAAACCACTACACCATCCTGGTTTTAGAAGTAGATTTTCTCTGTGCCAGGTGCAGGGGAGTGGCAGCAGGAAACAGGTTATCTTGTTTTGTGCTCCCTGAGGCATCTGGTGGGGCCACTGTGTGATACAGGAAGCTGGACTAGATGGGCCTTTGGCCTGATCCAGCAGGGCTCGTCTTGTGTGTGTGTGTGTGTGTGTGTGTGTGTGTGTGTGTGTGTGTGTGTGTGTGTGTGTGTGTGTGTGTGAAGCAAATGGAGAAGAGGTTTTTCAATAGTCATTGGGCAGTGGAATCTCCTGGAACAAAGAGTTCCAGGGTCCAAGCACCACTACTAAAAATCCTGTTTTCTGAAAGCCCACACACTCAGATAATACTCAGCAATGGGAGCAAAATAAAGCAGCACCTCACCTAATGGTCAGGGTATGCAGCAGCTTGATATGGAACGATTCAGTCCTTTAAAAATCCAGTCCCCAAATTGTTTAGGACTCTAAAGCCTGTGACACACTGCAGGCTGCATGGCACGAAGCAAAGCTGATCTTTATGCTTTGCTTTGCGCCGCTTCCTGTCTATACAGGCCAAGTCCGAGTCAAGCCTCAGAGAGAAAAGCAAAAGATGTCCTTCCCCGTAGTCTCTCCGCTAGCCAATCAGAATCGAGTCTTTTCAGACTCGATTCTGATTGGCTGTTCACTTCTTTTTGTGTCACGCCCCACAGCAGTGAACGCACCCTTTGATTCGGCGAAGTTCAATTTTTTTCATCTCCTGTTGCCTGGCACTGCAGCTCACGTTCGTTGCCGTAACAGAGGAGGAGAGTGCAGGACACACTGCACTCTTCGAGCTGTTTCCCAATGCTTGCCCATGCGCCGCACCGCTGTGCAGGCAGTGTGTCACAGGTTTAAAGGTTAATGCTTTCATTTAGGCATGGATGCAAGTTGAGAGCCAATGCAATTATATAATGTATGAAAATATGATCTTCCACACGAAGTGTGAAGTGGTACAGTTCAGGAAAAACTTTACTACTGTATTCTACTGAGTAAAGAATACACGCTGGCCCTAAGTTCCATAGTATCACTTCCACACAAGGGAGGTTTTTTTTTTTCCTTAGGTAAAGGTATCCCCTGCTTGAAAGCCAGTCATGTCCAACTCTAGGGTGCAGTGCTCATCTCCGTTTCTAAGGCCAAAGAGCCAGCGCTGTGTGAAGACGCTTCCGTGGTCATGTGGCCAGCATGACTAACGGAATGCTGTTACCTTCCCGCTGCAGTGGTACCTATTTATCTACTTCGAACTGCTAGGTTGGCAGGACCTGGGACAGGAGACGGGAGATCACTCTTCACGTAGCACTCGGGTCTCGAACTGCTGTCTTACTGACCTTCCGGTCTGCAGTTCAGCTTCTTAACCACTAAGCCACCACGGCCCACATTGGTATGTATTTTTTCCTTATTGGTATGTAAATTATTGACTTCCCCACACCCGAAGTCTTTTTGAAGCATTCTGCCTATCCGTATAAAATTTCCTCTTCACACTGACAATACTCCAAGGAAATCTACATGCACCAGAACTGGGGCAATGTGTCTTCTAGTTGCTGATCGATTTCCTCACCAGCAACTTCAAAAAATGAGAGGAGGAGGGAAATCTCCAATAAAAAAAAAAATGGAAATGTAACTTTTGATTGTTATGATTTATTTTTAATTATCCTTTTCTCTTTTTGCCTTAATTGGACAGAGGCAGTCTAAATTTGTTCTGTGCAATTAAGAGCAGTTACATGCATAGAAAATTGAGGCCTATTTTAAATCTCATTTGGACTGACTCATAGTTCAGCGAGTTACATGAAAATTAGAGGAAGAAAAATATTTTAAAAGCTAATGAGCTTTTTTTCAAAAAGGAGGAAGATCCGTACAAAAGTGGTGTGCTTAGGGATTTTTAAACATTCACTTAAAACTGTATATCAATTTTTTAAAAAAAAAATTATTTGCAAATCATACACTTCAGGAACAAAGGCATGTTATACTTAGCAGTCTTTCAAGCTGCTAGAGGGTACAAATACTGTGTTATCAAAGCTTCTTAAAAATCAATTCTGGACTATTTATTTCCAAGGCAACTAAACAAATATTTTTCCAAATAACTCTCACATTCCACTCTCATGGTGGCTAATTCCATACTTGTTAATTTCATAGCTCTTGCAAATAGAATTGGCACTCTGTGAATGTAGCAAGAATTTATGTAACAAAAACGCTGCACTGTACTCTAAAGCACCCTCCACAATGCCCATTAGCGCTAATAGGGGCTTGGGAGACGACATCAAATACCCTTACAAAAGGTCACATGCCGCTTTGAATCAATGTGCAAAACAATAATAAATTAGCAAACTGGTTTGAGAATAATAATTTGAAATGAACCCAAATACAAATATTGGGAGTTGGTGTGGCTTTACATTATATGAGAGGCTAATTGATAAAAAGGACTCACTTGGCCATATGTCAGTAGGGGAGAAATGAGTCTTGAACCATTTTCTTTTGGCATAGATGTAACAGACAAATGTGGACCTGCGAAAACGTTTCAACGTTTGTGTGTTTTGTTCCGATGTTTGTTTGTTGTTTTATAGCCCACTCCTCAAAAAGGAGGAGAAATTTTGTCTCCTTTCATCCTCCTTTTTTCACAGTCACATTTTAATGGGGGATGTACTGCTTCTGCATGTTTCTAATTTGCTGGATCAGGGACTGCAGGGCGACTTTTGGATAATCATCTCAGTGTGGAGACTATTTGCATGTGTTGCTTGCAATGGGATGCACATTTTGATGGGAATACACACATTTCAATGGAAACAATGCCATGCAGATAGCACACTTCTGCATTCAGAGAGCCATTAAGAGCCTGCAGTGCTTTAAGGTGTGAGGAGCATTTCTTTTCACAATCATGGGTGGGGGGCAGGGGCGGGAGGGAATTATATGTCCTTATAACTCAGGGTGTCAATAAATTGATTCCACGCCACCACACAGACAAACCTTTTTTCAGTGCACATTTCTCTCACAATTCTACCCGGGTCCCTGATTTACAGAGAATCCAACAATCCCTTGGTTTAAGCATGTGCTAGGCAGCTGCATAAAGTTTCTGTTTGACCAGGGGAGCATTTGTGGCCCTGGTTTTGCATTGTAGGAGGAGCAATGCAGTTGTCCCTTGTGCACTGTGGGATTCAAGTGTTACTCAAAGCACATGAAAACGAAGAGATCATGTGAGAAGGCTAATGAGGCTACTCCCTAGTCCCTTTGTGTACTCCACCCAGCCAAGGATCTGCGGTGGGGCAGGAGGAGACATTGGTATATCCAGTCAGACACTTGGATGCCCTGCACTCAATTTCATACAGTGCAATCCTATACATGTCTACTCAGAAGTAAGACCCATTGTGCTCAATGAGACTTACAGCCCAATCCTATCTAACGGCACTGCTGGCAGAACTCACGTTCCACAGGTGGAAGTGCGATGAAGTCCGCGTAAGTGACGTTCCATCATCAAGCGCAACAAGCCCGCCAGTGCAATGGCTGGCGGCCGTGCGCACAGGCCAGCAGAGAGAACACCATCCACCGATGCTAGTGAGTTGGGGGTGGGGGTGGGCAGTGGGAGGAATGGGGGCATTTCTGGGTGGGAGAGGGAGGAACCGGGGGTGCAGGTGGCAATGGTGCATGCCCCTCCCTGCCCCTTTTCCCTCCTCAGACATACACTACCAAAACAGATGGCGTATGTCTAAGATTGAAGACCAATAGGCAGTGTGAGGGCTTACCTGGAGGTAAGTACAAATGTTTTTACTTACCTCCAATTTACCTTCAAGTTGCCCCCCCCCCACCATAGGATGCACCAGGTGCCTTTCTGGTGTAGCTGCAAGGGCGCTGGGAGTAGGGGATAGGATTGGGCTGTTATTCTCAGCTAAGTGTGTAATGGATTGCAATATTGGGGGTCTACTGAAGCATCAGTCTTCTGACTGAACAAACAATTGCCACCATGAGCCATTAATATTTTGTATGGATGAGAATCAGAACAAATTCCTCTTCAAATCTAGAATGAATACAGTGAGCCTGTTCCCCTGCCTCCTCTGCTTAGAAGTCAGCTTCAAAGATTTCGTAGCATCCAGACTACGGAGCAAAGTATTTTCTTTCTAGCAATCTCCATTTTCAAAAGAGCTGAAGAGAGGCATTGTAAATACCCCCCCTCTCAGCCCAGACTGATTAGGGAATGTGTTTGTTTTAAACCATGTGCTATTCTGAGATCCTGTTTATCACCAACTTCAGCCTTGTTGCCAAAGTCCTACGCTGGCACCCAGTTAACAGAATGACCATCCTTGTTCACGATGTGTGAATTTCCATCAAGTCAGCTGAAAACAAACTTGAACAACGGACTGTTGGCTTCTCTCCAGGTCCAAATAAAGCTGTGTGAGAGCGATGCGAAATGTAGCAATTGGTCAGCAGCATTCTTTTGAAGAAGTCTATTTGAAGTTATTCTTTCTGCTCACCTTCTTAAATCTGCTGTCATATGAGAGAGTTGAGGATCCACTTTTCCAACTGCAGCTAGCAGCTACACATTCCCTCTAGCTCTGCCTCTGTATAGCTTCCAATTTCTCTTGCTAAGTTTCTGGGAAGAGGCATCCATAACATTTGTTTTTCTTCTATAACCAGAAGTAGATAAGGCTGCCAATGTTTTCAGCAACACAGTATCTGTGCACTGAGCAGCTCCATGGGCAAGCAGAAATTCAGCAGGGTGATGCTTTTACCATCTCTGCATCTGTGCTAGGACAAGATTCACTTGTCAGGAAAAAAAATGGCAGTCCCAGGAGTAGGTCAACATAATGTCTGGCTTATTCTCTGTCTAGTCTGGGTGGATGAAATGAGTTAAGGCCCAATTTACCTGAACACTTGATTGGTAGTATAACACCTCCTACTATGCTGCATTCAACAACCCAATGACAGGAGGAAGTTGAACAGGTGAAGCTTTTCCTATCACTGTGTTTCCAAGCCTGGAAAAGCATTTCTATCTGTCAGGTCACAGTTGACCACTGACCACAGGAGCCCTACCTGAAAAAACCATGGCAACTCTATCCCCACACTTCCTAACCAGTTCCAGAGTATATTCAGAGCCCAGTATGATTCTTGCTTTGCTATTTACATAGATTCATCAATGCATACAGTGTTAGATTCATCAGTGTATACAATGTATACAGGTTCCTGCCCTGAAGGGTTCACAATCTAAAAGTTAATATGTATTATTTATTAAAAGATACTTATCCTGCCTTTCCAAAAACAGCTCAAGGCAGCTAACAAATTCAAATTAATAATACAAATACATCAGTGGGAGACAACCAAGGAAGTCTGGGGAAATGGAGGCAGGGTGATTATTGTAGCAGTTTTTAGGATTCATTATAATAACTAAGATGAACAGGAAACATATAGCTCTGATATAGATCTTCTGCCTTGCCCTTTCCTCCTGCTTCCTGGAAGTGTGCTGGAGAGGAAAGTGGCAGCCTAGAGAGTGGCACCCTAGCCCACTACTTTCCTCTCCTTCCCACTTCCTCTTCTACTCCTCCCCACTTCCTTTTTTAATCCAGCAAGCAGGAAGAAGAGCAGCAGCAACAGCTGGTCTGCTGCGGGATAAGAGGGATGGCATTTGGGCCACTTTAGGTGTTGGGGGGCCTCAGGCCAGCCAGAGGCGTTTCTACGGTAGGGGCCCTACCGTAAGTTGCGCCCCGTGCTAGTACCGTGTTTACAAACCGGAGCGAGGAGGCCCCGCCCCCTCGCTGTCGGAGCCATTCCGCACAGCGAAGGCGAACGGGCAGGAGAATCCCTGCCCATTCGTCTTCACTGTGCGGAATGGCTCCAACCGCGAGGGGGCGGGACCTCCTCGCTCCGGTTTGTAAACACGGTACTAGCACGGGGCGCAACTTACGGTAGGGCCCCTACCGTAGAAACACATCTGAGGCCAGCACTTCACTATTTACTTATCTGGAAACGTATCATCATTCTAGAAAAAAAAAAAAAACACCCACCACCTGGAAAATACAAAGCTGGTGACCAAGTCACAAGGAAGAGGCAAGAAAATTACATATGCCTCTGCTTCAGTACCTTCTGCGAAGAAAGCCATTTAAACATGTGTGCACCATTCACAGCTGACAAGAGGCATGTGCATTTTGTGCTACTTAGGCCTCAGTCCAGCCCAACACAGGCACAATTGAGGCACAGTTGAGGCACAGTTGAGGCCCAAAATAGGGCTGAGTTAGGCTGCAACTGTGCCTGAGTTAGGCAGGAGGCAAGAGCAGTGGGCCAGGATCGAGGCAACACTTACCACAGAGGCAGGCAGGCCCCTGTGGGGAGGTGTCAGTCTTGTGGAAGCGAAGAGCCCCCTCCTGAGCTCGTCTCTGTGGTGTACCTACCACAGCTGCTGCAGCGTTCGCAGCAGATGGGCAGCCACAGGTGGGCCTGCAGGCACTGGGCGTGCGACCGTCAGCTGAAGGGCAGAGGTTGTGCCAGTGCCAGCTGCCCCAGGGCACCCTGGGCATTAGCCACCTGCTGCAGGGGGGAGTGCCACTGCCCTCCCTCCTGCAGAAGGCGATGCCACCCCCAAGCCATGGTGAGACTGCACGTGGAAGTCATGGGGGGGTGAGCGGGGGAGAGAAGGGAAGGAGGGGGTGGGAACGGCATGCACAAGGGGGGTCTCATGAAGTCTGGAACCGCCTCTGCCATGATATGCCCGTGCGCTGCCTGAAGCCCTGGACCTCCAGGGCCGTGGCAATGCCCACAAAGAAGGTATCCCGGCATGCCTTCTGCTCCGTGCCCCAGCCAAGACCGAGAGATGCCTTGGGCTTGTCTGCTGCGAGCGGGAAGGGCTCACGCAGCTCATCACGCCCCCAGATGGGGCAACGTCAGCACGTCGCGGCAGGTGCTCTGGCGGGGTGGGGGGTGGCCAGCTTCCATCATCAGGGAGTGGGAGGGGAGGCAGACAGACAGGCAGACAGTGGGTGCTGGGGAGGGGCACGGGTGGGTCAGAAACAGACAGACAACAAGGCTGGTGGGAGAGGGATACAGGGAGAGGGGTCTGCAGAGACCAATAGGGACACAGGGGTCACTTCGCAGATGGAGGCAATGCAGGAACGGGCGCCTCTTATGCAGACGGACCTTGGGCAGAACGGACGCTGGTGACGGGCGGAAACGGACGCCGTTGACGGGCAGACCGAGGGCGGAAACGGACGCCATTGACGGGCGGACCGAGGGCGGGTGAGAGCCCCGGTTGCCGAAAGGGCTCTTCACGGACGTGGCGGACGTGCGCCATGTCGCCTGTCAGTGTTTGCCTGCCTGAGAGGCCCCCCAACTCCCCACTCCCCTCTGAGCCCTGAGGGTCTGGCAGCCCCCCTGCTGTGGTCTCCCTGGGCTGGCTGTGGCAGGCCCTGGCTGGGATTCATGCAGGGGCTTGTGTGGTGGGGACTGTCTCTGTGTGTGTGGGGCAGTGCTTGTGTAACATTGGGGACATGTGTTTCCAGGGGCATCTTTATTGTTCTGGAACAGTGGCAGAGACGGCCAGGCGAGGCTGCCAGGGGTAGTCACAGCGGCTACTCGGACCACATCATCATCATCATCATCAGCAGCAGCAGCAGCAGCAGCAGGCATGCCCCATGGACCAGGGGATGCAGGCCCTTCCCCTGTGGAACCACAGCCTGCACCATGGAAAGGGGAGGGACAGCAAGTGGGCAGCCAGGGAGGTGGAGCAGCAGCAGCACCGGCAGCTGAGGAGGGTTGCAGGGCAGGCTCCAGGACCTCTGGCAGCATCGGGGCAGACGACCATGGGGCAACCAGACTGCAGGCCCAGGGGTGCTCCCAGGAAGGTAGGTGGTAGTGGACGTTCCTGGGGAGGCAAAAAACACGGGGGTGTTCCATGGCAGCTGCTGTGTGGTAGCAATCGCCATTGAAGAAATGCCAGTGTGCCGGTTGCAAAGGCCTGCAGGGAGAGAAATTAAACACAGCTGAGAGGTGTGAGACACATAGTATGGTCTGCGCTCCTTCCCTGGGTGTCAGGAGAACATGATCCTGTAAGGGAAAAGGGTCAAAGAGAGAGAAGACAACAACACAACATGTGGGTCACAACCATGGCAAACCTACCAATACTGACCTGTGAGTAGACCCTGTGGAGAAAAGGGGGGGGAACAGCTGGTGTCTACATAAGGCTAACAGTTCCACACTTGTGGCATTGTGTGCTCACATTACTACAGGCAGCAATCAGACACAACATTGGTAAAGAGGCATATCATGGCAGGCATTGCAGGCAGCTATGAGACAAGACATTGGTAAAGAGGCATATCATGGCAGGCATTGCAGGCAGCTATGAGACAAGACATTGGTAAAGAGGCATATCATGGCAGGCATTGCAGGCAGCTATGAGACAAGACATTGGTAAAGAGGCATGTATCCTACCTATATTTCTATATGCAAAGAGGCAGATGTCAGACCACATGTCAGCACGAACCCTGCTCTTACCTGCACTTACCTGCTGGTGTTGTTGCCTGTGGGGGGGGGGGAGAGGGGCTGGGAGAAAGACAAGGGTTAGCAAACACTTGCATGGAGACAGCTGCCCAGGCACAGCAGTAAACAGTTTGGCCACAGGCGGCACAGCCCTCTCTGCCCTAGAGGGGGGCAGAGAGAAGAGAGGAGAAGGGAAGAGAGAAGTGGGGTGTTTGAAATTTTTCAAAGTCCCACTTTGTGGCTGCTGGGGGACAGGGCCCCACGCCACGTGCTCAGAGAGAGAGAGAGAGAGAGAGAGAGAGAGAGAGAGAGAGAGAGTGGAGGGCTGGGGCTGGGCTTTTGTGGGAAAGAGGCTGGGTGGGGTTGGGTGCTGATAGGGTAACTATTTGGGTCCGTGTCCAGAGTTAGGCCACAACTGTTCCGTCCTAACTCAGGCACAACTCGGGACCAGGGTGTTAGAACTTTTCAGAAGAGGGCTGGTGTGGGTAAGGTAAAATGGCTCCTATGGGTCTCCTCACATTTGTGTCCACCCTTTTTGTTGACCCAAATTTTGTGCCTGAGTTGTGCTCGAGGGGTCGTGTCAGGGGGTCGCCAGTGTCTGGAACCGGAACAAGTTTCGTAACCGCCCCCGTCACTCCCCCGACACTCCCCCGACACTCCCCCAACACGCCCACTTTTAGGCCAAACGTAGGACGGAATAGCTCTTATGCCGAACTTAGGACTGAATTGGTCAACTTTCCTTAACCCGTCCTATGTCAGTCACAATTGCAGCACGAATTCGGCCTCTGCGGCACAATTCAGGCACAACTCGAGCCTAAGGCGCTTCGGCTGCAGTTGTGCCTGAATTGTGCCGCTGAGGCCTTAGGCTGGACTGGGCTGTTATATGTTCAAAAAAAGGATCCTAAGAAGCAAACTTCAGACTTCTTCTGTCTTGGTTTGCCTCTGTAGTCTGCCTCTGCCATGTGGCTGTGCCTTCACAGGGCACAGCCACATGCCCCGTTCTGGTATGGCCACCTAAGTGCACAACTAGGCATGTGGGAGGGTGTCATATTTGCCATGGTAACAGCCCAATACTGTGTAACTTTAAGTGGCCAGCCTAAAGGGCCTATTGCATCCCCTGGTGTAAGCCATGCGGGCGCAATGGGCCACCTCGAATGCACGTCAGCTCTGAAGCTGGTGGCCGACCAGGGCTGGGAAGGGGCATAGGATATTGGTGCATCTCAGCACCAATATTCCCACCCCCTACCAGCCCAGGCCAGCCAATGGCCCCCCTCCCTCGCCGCCCCAGCCTGCCTGTCCCCGCCCCTGCACCAAGCGGCCTAGGTCTTACCTGGATCGTCTGCCGCATGTCTGAGCCAGTGGGGGAGTGAGAGGCGCAGGCCTTGGCGCCGGTGCTGCTTACTCTCTGAGTGCCGCAAAAGTGCTTTTCGACACTTTCATGACACCCAATGCCAGCTGAGCGTGCACGCCATATACGGCGTATAGTTATGCAGGATTGCGCTATAAGCATGATTGAGGATAGGCAGCTCTAACCCCTCATAGATTGGGACCATGATGTGGGGCAAGGGGGATTTAGCCTTCTGCCTCCACTATGATCCTGATCCTAAATTGGACTCCTGGGGGAGAAATTGTTCATCTAGCCCACCAGTACTGTCTTCCGTGACTGGGCAAGTATAGAAAGTTTCCAGCATCGAATGGCTTTCCTGGCCTTTTCACCTGAGACCCTTTTAAATGGAAATGCCAGGGACTCACAGCCAAGCTTTAAGTGTCATGATCGAGCACCTGAATGTTCCTCTCAAAGAGCAGCAATTTGGATCAGGGCTGCTGTCCTGGGGGACATGTTTAACAACGCAATCCTATCCCACGTGTGATGCAGCGGCACCGAAGGAGTTCTCATTGCATGTGAGGGTGGGGGGTGGGAGGGTGAGGGGTGACCAGACATCCTGGGAGAGTTAAGTAAAAATCATTTTTACTTACCTCCCCATAAGCTGCCTGACTGCCAATGGGTCTCCTCAGACCTACACCAGCTATTTAGAGCCTAAAATTGCTTCTGCTTAGAGATAATTACAGTATTTATTTATTTATTTATTTTGCAATTGTTTTATTTCCTGTTTGGCATGCAAAAACCCATTGACAACCTACGGCAGGTTCTCAGCTGAGCCAAGAAAGTACGTATAATCAAAAAGAGGGCAGTTTTCCACTCCAACAAGTTTCCACACCCTAGGGACATTTTGCACAGTGTGCCTGCTACTTGGAGTCTGCTTGAAATGACCTCTGCGTGGCAGCTGAACCATGCAGAGAGTCATTTCAGGGACACTGGCTGGCTTGCCATAGAGATTGGTCCTCTATGTGCAGTTTCTCACCATGCTACGAAAAGCCACCGTCAGGAATGACTGGCAGTGTAGGAAACAGAGCAGTATGAGAGCTGATGAGTGAGGTTCTTTTAGCACCGGGACCCACTTTTTAAAATGACACTCTATCGGGACCCACCTAGCTTTACGAGACTTAAAAAAAAACACGGTGATCTAGAAATAAATACATATATTTATTTAAAGTAAAGAGCTCAGCTGCTTGCAGGGTAAATAGCAGCTATCTTACACACTGCAGGAGCTCAGCTCTTTGAAGGGCAATTAGCAGCTATCCGATTTTTGAATAGCCTCAGGGCTTGTGGCAATTACTTATCTGATCTTTCCATCACCTGGGACCCACCAGAAATCAGATCGTGACCCACCAAGTGGGTCCTGACCCACAGTTTGAGAAACACTGAGTTAGAGGATAAAATGTTGTACTTAAACTGGGAAGACCTGGGTTCAAATCACCTTCAAGCTTACTGGGTGACCCTGGCCCACTCACTACCCCTCAACCTAACCTACCTCAAGGAATTCTTGGGAGATATATATGACAACCTTCTGGTCTGCTGTCCTGACCTCCTTGGAAAAAAGGGCTGGATTCAAGGCTAATGAATGCATGAAGCTGCCTTATGCTGAGTCAGGCCATTGAGCCATCTAGGTCAGCATTTACGTTGACTGACAGCAGGATTTCAGATGCAGGTCTTTTCCTACCTTACCTGGAGATGCCATGCCAGGGATTGACTCTGGGACTACCAGAGTGGTAGCATTGTGCTACCACTGAGCTCCAGCCCCTCCCATGATAAACTGTGCATGGGGGTCTACCTAACAGGCCAGTGCACATGAAACAGCGCACTGTACCAATCATGTGTAACAAGCAGTCAGTGATGCCTCCATATTTTGATGTAGCATTGATGCCTATATAAATACTGTAGCAAAGTTTCCAGATTCAGTAAGAGGCCTATCATCACCTCTCTTCGTGTTTCCCACAAGGCATAAGCATTTCACAGCAGCTCATGTGTCCAGGGAAATTCCCCAAGTGAAATATTAGCATCAATCACGTCAAGTGATTTAAACATTGAGTAATTATAGACATGCAGTTTCCATCTTCTGTAAGATGACAGAAGCACATGGTCAAACGCAACTGATCCTTTAAAAAAAAAATTGCATTATATATATTCTGTTGTAATAACCAAACTGGAAGCACAGATCATCTTCCAGTTGCAACTCTGTGCTTATTGCTGGGGAATAATAGCTGAAGCCTGCCAAGTATAAAGCAACTAAACCTGGTCACGCACAGCATTTTGAGGCTTGAGATGCCCAGGAGGCTTGCAACCGTGACAAATTATAATGCAAAAAGACTGAAGGTTGGGCTGGACCCATGACAGGTTCTTCACCCCTGAGCTGCCAGTTCTTGCCATGGCACAGAAGGGCTATTCCAAGACATAATGCCAAACTACGGTTTGTTGAGAGAATGAGCAGGCATACACCACAGGAATACAGGCTCCCTCATTTCCTTCCCTCTCCCACACCCCTTATGAATGGCAATTAGAAATGTCCAGTCCTGGTTTAGCAGCAAATTATTATTATTATTATTATTATTATTATTATTATTATTATTATTAACAGTATTTATATACCGCTTTTCAACACAAAGTTCACAAAGAGGTTTACAGACAAAATCAAATGATTAAATGGCTCCCTGTCCCCAAAGGGCTCACAATCACAATCACAATCACAATCTATTATTATTATTATTATTATTATTATTATTATTATTCTTAACAACAACAATAACAACAACAACAACAACAACAACAACAACAAAAATTCCACTTCAGAACGGCTCGTGCCGACACTTCCGCTGTTAATTGTCTTGCGCTAAGCCTGCGTATGGTAGCTTTCTCTATAAATCCCATGGCTGTGCATTGCTGCCTTAACATCTCAGCAGCTTGGGTTGCTTTTATCACTTGAGGAAGTTCATAGAATTGAACGAAACGTTGTGATTTTTATTTTGTTTTTAAACTTTTTAACTTTTTAATATTGTTTTAACGTGTTTTTAGCATAAATATATTTTTGTCGTTTTTTACATGGCTTTTAATCCCGTACAAACCCAATCTTTGTAGATAATTCCAGTATTTATATATCACCTTTCTTGGCCATTGGATTTCTCCTCTGACTTTAATTCAAGGTGGTTTACACAGGCAGGCAATTCTAAACCAAATGGTTTTTACATTACAATAATCTTTCATAGGATGCTTCTTTCCAGGTGTTTATACTTGGTAAATCAAAATTTGAAAATTTCTTATTTACCTTTTATATTAATTGTGATACAAAAAGGAGCTCAGCCAACATATTTCTGAGAGCCACACATTATATGTCAAAGAGCCGCATGTGACTCACGAGCCTCAGTTTGGCCATCCCTGTAATATGCATAGCACTGGGCCTGAAGAGATCAATGCTTTGCCTGTATATAGAGCCACCTAGGCAAATGGTGGTCCAGGTGTTTAATCCAGCTAAGCACTCAGTATATATGTGGTGGTGTCATCCACCACCATCATAAATTACCAGTGTTTAAGGAAGAAGAGCTTTCAACCAGCAAGGTGGGTTTTTAATATTTTTTGAATTTTAAAGACCTTACAAAAGCAACAGGTATTTAATACAGATAAATGGTTTTATATTTATTTGACTTATCCCAGTTCTGGGTTTTAGTGTCCAGATACATAAGTACTGGCCTTCAGTCTTCCATAAAATGATATGTTTTCTGAATCCCTTTTTGTGTATGGATTTATTGTGCTAGTATCTATAATTAGTAGGTCCCAGACATTTTGGATCTGTTCCTCGTCATTAGGAAGATTGGCACATTTCCACTCACATGCTATAATGGGTTAGCATCAGGAGCATTGCAGGAGTATTTATTCATTCATATACCCCAAAATCATTGTTAATAGGTTCAAATTCAGCTCATATTTGCTAAATTTTATTATGCTATTCCAGACTAACATTTTTGCGTCTTGGCACAATTCCACTACACGTGTATATATTTCCTTGCTCTGACTATCCCCTAAACCAGGTGTTCCCAATCTGTGGTACTAGTACCACCAGTGGTACTTCAGCTGACTGCTGGTGGTACTTGAACTGCTGGACCACTGGAACCACACTCTAACGCGGCACTTTTGGTGGAGCATTTTTGCTCCCAAGAAGCTCTTGCCTTTGGCTGAGCCTGTCAGGAATGCTGAGAAGGGCCCTCCCACCTGCCCAGAGTCTCCTCCCTGTGTTTTCTGGCCTCTGAAAACCTGAAAACTTGGAAATAACTGGTGATGATGTCATCACCAGTCAGTTCCGGTGGTACTCAGAAGGAGACTGGCACCAGAGGTGGTACTCGGCCAGGAAGGGGTTGGGAACCCTTGGATTGGGGTCATATACCAAATATTTAGCACCTTAAACCAAAATGTTGGGGTTGTTACAAAGTGAGCTAGTTGGCATTCCAGACCAGATTATTTTCCAGTCATCCAATCCATATCTCCCATTTCCTCACCAAGAATATTATACCTTCTTGCTTTGCCTGCAATAATATCGGGTAGATCAGTGAAACCAGCCCTCTGGCCATCGAATCAGCTACTTTGACCAAACCTTTAAAAGGTGTTGGCTCTCGGATAACTTGTAAATGGAGCAAGGCGTTTTTCCTATGTGGAAACATTCAATCCAAACTGTGACCTCCCCTCCTGCATGTGGCACACAGTCCTTGGAGGGTTGTACCATTACTACTGACCATTTCTGGATATGTAAAGTGACTTTGTTTAAAACAAGGAATTTTCAGTGGAATCATTCAGTTTACTGAATCTCCAGCACCTCCATCAAAACAAGACTCCATTCCAAGACTTGGACATATTTAATGTTGTGCCTCTCCCGCTGCTGCCAGTAGCTCCCTACTGCTTCTTCAGCTGCTTCTGGCTCCTTGGCTTTTTCTTATGTCAACGCTATCAGAATACACTGAGATCTATTCACTGGCCAATCATATAGCAAGCATTTCACAATGACAGGATGTCATGTTATATGACGGCACAGTGTGGAGGCATCATCACATAATGACAATATGGAACATCTTTTGAAAACTAGTGCTGCAAATGAAAAAAATTCAGCACAGGATACACAAAAGCTGTAGGGACCAACCTTTTTGACAAGGGTGCTGCAAGCCAAGGCCAAAGCATTATATTACACCCCCCGCAATGTACAGCTCAATGCATGTAGAGTCTCCTATGGATGCCATAACCCTACTACCTAGGTCACTTGTATCACCTCTGCTGCAAGTAGACAATCTATGCAAATGAGGATAGGAAAAATCTATCATAAGTCTAATAAGGAAGTAAAAAATGATCCATCTGAATAAAGACCATTTTGACACAAACACAATCTTTGGTGAACTGCAGTTTGATATTTTCAGAGTATGGAAACAGATCCGGGGCCATAGCTCAGTGATGGAACTCGTGCCTTGAATATACAAGGTTCCAGGTTAATTCTCTGGCTTTTCCAGTTAGCAGGGACTGGGAAGGACTCCTGCCATGTGTTCCAGAGGCACAACGTGCTTTACGGCTGTTGCAAACGGCAACATGTTTTGCGCAGCTAGGCCACCACCCCAAGCGGTGAGCAGCTAGAGCTGCACAGGGGCGCGGGCAGGAAACGGGGGGGGGGGCAGTGGTGCCTCTAATATCCTATCCCGGGTATCCCCCTTCCCAGCCTCAATCCACCTTCCCGGGCCCACTTAGACTTGTGTCAGATAAATCACTGGTGCAGGTCCGAGTTAGACCCATTTGGACAGCGGAGACTTACCGGTACTCCCAGCCAAGGAAACAAATGTTACCTTACCCAGAGACCTCTGGGATTTCCCCCCACCCACAAGATGCAGCACATGCTCTGGTGGTGCAGTTGCTTTGGTGGTGGGTTTTTTAAAAAAAATAGGATTGGGCTGTTAATAATCTAACGGTCTCGCTCACTAGATAGCAGCTGTATATGTGTGTTGAGGAAGACCATGTGATTAATAAAAGATATAGCAGTACAAGAAACAGGTCTTGTGATTCATGAATGGATCCATGAATTTTGATTTCTAAACAAAGTCCCTGTCACTTATTTCCTTCTGTAGTTCCCAATATTTGAAAATTACTGAGATGAAAGATCCACTATATACTCCAGGAGCAGAATTCAATGGACTATTTGTATTCCCCTTCAATTCTTCAACCATGTCGATGTAATCGGTACCCTCATTTGAAATTCAACAGAACCTTGTCCTCCCCCCCCCCTCCTTAAGGGAACATTTCTGTGCAGCAATATTTTGCAAAACATAAAAAAGAGGAAGAAAATCATAAGAAAAAATTGGTAGGCCACTGAGTTCAAACGCATAAGGAACATTTTCCCCCTAGGTGCTTAAAAAGATTTTTCTCTTTTATTAATGGTATGACTTACATTCTTTCAATGTAGGGTGTATTATTTGACACAAAACATTGGTTATTTTCCAGAAATTTGGTGTCAACTATTTAGTTCACATCCTTGCCATAATGCGGCATTGTTTGTATTTTGACTGCTGTTTTGACTTAAACAGAATCATTCCCCATTTAATGGCCAACAAATGCTGAATTTGGAGATAGAATTACATACATTGGAGAAACACAGCATACAAATAAATACAGTGTGCTGCTGTTTAAGTACTGCTGGTACAATCTGTTGCCAATTCTTGGAAACATTAAATCCTGCTACTTACTCTACTAAATAATAACATAGGCAAAGAGGTACAAGGGGGGGAAGGAGGGTGATGTAGCAATTGGAATCAATAGAAATCAAGCATCTAGTCACCAATTTGTGCTGGAAAGTTGCCAGAGTATATTTTAGGGCTACCCCCCCCCCCAAACTGCTGTTAAAATTGGCAGATCTTTTTTAAGAAAAGAGAGAGAGTCTAATGCTACATATTACAATGAACCCCAGCTGGGTAGTTTTAGAGTCTTCAGTTTCCACCCTAATAATCAACGCAAAGATGCTTCTCAGAATACGCTATTGTCATATCTATCAATGGACTGATTGCACTAGAGACATGTGTCTTAGATCAAAACATGACAGAGAACATTCCCATTAAAACAGGTGCATCTGCTGCATCTGTAACTCAACCCAGTGGATCCCAGGGGCCAACTATACATACAGAGCCCCAGGAGGTGCTCCTTTGAAGCATGAGAGTAGAGGCAGCATTGCTTGGGTTACTTATAATATTACAAAACATTTGCATAGCATGCTCTGAATGGGCCAAGTGCTTCATACTGCATGTATTATTTTGATGTTGTCCTTACACCAACTCTGTAAGAAGAGTATTATTATCTCCATACTGCAGCTGGGAAGCTGAGAAGGAGCAGCTTGCCGAAGGCCTCCTCCTAGTGAGTTCATGCCAGCTTTGAACCAGTGAAATCCTCAATCACAGCTCAGTCTCTTATGGTCCAATCCTTACTAAAGGATGTGCCGGCAGAACGTGTGTTCTGCTAGCACTGGCTGCTGCAAAAGTGCCCTAAAGCGCTTTGTGGCAGTGCGGGAGTCTTCCCCCATGCGCCAATGAAGCGACGGAAGCCTGCCAGACCAGGTAAGCCCAGCATGGTGGGTGGAATGGGGCAGGGGGAGGGCGGAACGGGTAGAAGATGGGATGCGGGATGGGCAGATTTGGCCCGGTACAGGGGTGGGATCGGCAGCAGCAGCGCATGTCAAATTCTAACCTCCTTCTCGGGCCTGATGCGCCTGCACGGATCAACATGGACTTCGCCAGTGATATCAAGTTGACCCATTGTGGCTGCTGGAGTTTACCCCGAGGCAACCTCCAGCAGCCCAAAATCCCCCATGGGATGCAACATAGCCTACGCCGAGGCGGCTGCCCCTCTGCCAATCAGCCACCTCAGTCAGCCTCATAGATTGGCCAGCCTTGTTATCTTCTTCTTTTCTCTCTCTCTCCCCCTTTCCCCATTTTTCGCTTCACAGTCAGTCTGAAGCAGAGTTCTGGTGCAAAATGTTCTCGTTTTCTGGTGATTTAGCTGTTCCAAATCAAAGGCATACTACTGTTACTTTGGATTTTTTTTCCTAACGGAGTCACATGGTTGTATTCCATTCCCCCCCCAAAAAAAAAACAGTCATGGCAGGCGTAGCCTAAGCTGTGTGGCAGGGATAAACCTAAAGTATCATTTCCCTGCTGTCAGTGGTGATTCTGGGGGGGGGGCACCGACGCCACGCCCCCACGTGACCCGGGCATGACGTCAGCTTCACAAGCATGCCCGGCGTGGCTCCAATTACGCCCCCGCCGTTTTACTTGCTATTTTGGAGCCGTACGAGCTCCAGGGCGGGCGGGAGGGCTCAACACCACCAACGCGGAAGAAACGCATTCCGGAGGCAAGAACGCCCCTTTGCCGCCACGTCCGGCTCCCGCCCTGGGGCCCACGGCCCCCCCACCCCAACCCCGATGACACTTCTGCCTGCTGTCACAAATGAAGACAGTCCACACTGGCTCCTCAGCTTTCTCTAGCCACAGAAGACTTCTCTAGCCTCTCTACCATCTCTGATTTTCAGGCTGGGTTCTCTGGACTGCTCTGATCAGAACTTGGGCTTATGTTTTTTTTAATTGTTGTTGGTATTGACACCTAGTGGTTGGTATTCACACATAATTTACCTGCTCAGAGTGGCTATTTGCCCTTGATGGTGCTGTTGCAGCAAAATGGGCAAATAGCCACCGGAGGGAGATTTTTGGCAGGAAAATGGCATAGGACAAAGAGTTTAAGCCCCTTCCGCCCATGCCTCAGTCCAGGCTCCGTATTGCTTCTATTTAAAAGAAAAAAAATGCAGGACATGTAATCTGGCCTTTAACTCCCCCAGGTGGAGCTTCCCTCAGTTTCCAAATACCATACAGATGGCTAATACAGTTTCTGTGAACAGAAAACATTTTGGCACCTGAGAAAATCTCAGCTTCCTCCAGCTCCACAATCTAAACCTACTGTCCCCCCAATGAGTAGCAAGATTGTATCTTTTGATTTTCCTGTTCCTCACAAGTTCATTTTAAGGTACCCTGTTTACCCAGGACATGGAAAGATTAGATCACGACACTGCTGCTTTCAGTCTTCATTCACTAAATATCAAACAGCATTGCCTGGTTTACATTAGCAATTGCTTCCCTTAGCAGGGGTGATGGACTTGTTAGATTAGTTTGTCCCCGGAGGCTGATGAATCTGGATGGGTTCCTGAAATCCCTCAAGGTGTTGCCAGTTGGCGCTGGCCAGTGCTTCTGTTGAAGCCCAAATTGTGCTGTGGGAAACAGAGATGACTTCAGCAGTTGACTCAATCGCTTCTCTTCTACTTTGATGGCTTGATGATTTTTCAGAAGGCTGGGGGACATGAAGCAGGTGGGATGATTGCATGGATATAATAAATGGCGGACAACTTGAAATGGATATGGCGGAATAAGAGCCCATTTTAGGGCCCACACTGTGGTGATTTAGGGTCTCCATCGTGACGACTTTTCCAACCACCATGTGCTGTACGTATGTACACCAGTGCTGTCCTGTGAAGCTTTTTCAAGTGGCTTAGGAAAAACCAAAGCAAAGTCTGTTAAACTCCACCAAATTATAGATCCGTCGGTTGTCTTCCTTTTCTTTAGTTTCATTCTTCTTCTTCTTGGGCATTCTGTAGCAATGTATCAGCAATGTATGCTAACCTTTTCTTTTTATGAGGCTGTTGTTAAAACTTTTAACATTATGAGATTCATCAAACTGAATAACTCGACTAATCCTGAAGAGTCTCTTACCCAATGAATGATTTATAACAAAAGAGTAGTCTACTTTATTAAAAGGTTCTCGTGCTTTAGAGGCTGTCATGCTCAAACAGATAAGTGGTGCCACTCTACTCTTGCAGCGGAAGAAATACAGCTTTCAGGGGTCCTATAAGGCATTGCTATTTCTCTAAGCATGGGGAGGGGTTAGAGTCAGTCTGAGCCAATACCAGCTGAGGTAAAATTTGAAGACGTATTGGATTCAGCTCATAATGGTTCAGGGTCTCTGAACACAGAGAGTATGTTTCTGAATAGTAGCCCAATTTTCAAAATTGTTCTCCATACCTAATAAAGATTGAATCTTGGAACTTATACATGCTTTGCCATTGGACATGGCTCCTTTTTGAGCTGTATTTTCACACATTAAATATGGTGCATGGAAATCATCACTTCATAAAACTGGTACAAAGAATTAATGGCAAAATTCTGGGGGAGGGATGCTGAATCCATCCCTTCACACAGAGACATATTGAAGCCCATGCCATCTTAAATAAAATCCCCATAGCAGTCCTATCCTAATTTTCTGCAGTAATACCACACATATAAGAAGGGAGAACTGGGGTGGGGGGCAGGACATCTGTTCTACACCAACATTACCTGAATACCTGGAAAAGTGACACCGGTGTGGTGAGGAACCACATAATTTGCCTATAGTTATTTATAACTCAGCTTTGAGTACATAACTATTGGGTGAGGCAGATGCATTAAACATGTCATTTATTCAGTTCACTTATGTTTAATGATGCACATTCACAGTTCGCAGCCTTGTAGAGATCTTCTTGGGCAGAAGATACAGATCCAACTTATCCTTTATCTGCTTTTTGCCTTAACCATGACAACAAGCTAGTTCTGTATGATCAAGGGCTATCCCATTCTGTCTCAAGGAATGCCTTATGTATTTAGAGTTGTGACTGCCTGCACAGAATTTTCACCAGTAATGTAAGGAATGTGGTGATGACCAGAACTGTACTCCAGATGTGGCCTTACCATCGATTTGTACAACGGCATAATAATATTGACTTTTATTCTCAATCCCTTTTTTAATTATCTGAGCATGGAATTGGGCTTCTTCACAGCTGCCGCACACTAGGTTGACACTTTCATTGAGCTCTCCACCAGCATCTGTCTCCTGATCCGTCACAGACAGTTCAGAACTCATCAGTGAATAAATTCTCATCAGCATAAATGATCTCAAGGTATCCAGAACACAAAATACAAAATATCAATGTCTTCTCAACTGTTTTTTTTTTTTTTAATTTGGGAGTAGTTGTTCTTATAGGATTACACTGGTGTAGTATATCCTCCTATGTTACAACATTTCCTAAAAAAAATGGATTGTTGGTTTAGCTATGTTCAATCCGACATAGCTGCAACACAAATGGGCTTGTTTTACACATTAATACAGTACTTTGTGGAATGTATAAGAGAAATAATTACTGTCATGTATCATACTGGATCTCGTTCAGAAACATTTCCTGTCTATGATTACAAAGAACAGAGTGTTGCAGGGAAATACAGTGTAATAGTATTCAGATGTTTTTTCTGGGAAGCATGGGAGCATAAGGATGAAGACACATTCCATATTTTTGTATTTACATAGCATTCATTCTCCTGGTTGTTTCCCATCCCTGCCCCTGAGCTTCTAGTTAAGCACAGTAATGATTAGAGCACATTTTGGTTACTTTCAGTGTTATTTGACTGAGGTGTACAGAGTATTAACAAGTGATGCCACCCTCCCTTACCACCCCAGTCTACCCTCCCCACGTTCCTGCCCCGACCGGAACAAGACCTACCTGTGTCCGCTAGCAGTGACTACGGCCCTAGATGGAGTGAGCAGCGCCGGCCTCTCTGCTGGTGCTGCTTACTCATCGGGTGCCAAACGTTTATGACATGTTTACGACACCCGCCACTGGCAGAGCCATCACTCCTCCGGCAGAAACTTACACAGGATTGCGCCGAAACTTTAGCTGGATTTGAGGCCACTGTGAAGTTTTCATTGCCTAGCATACCATACCATCTTGAGACTGCTGCTAGTGTTTAATCGTTAAACTTTGCTGGTGTGTTTTTTTAAAAGCTGTTTTAAATAGTGCATTTCACATTGATTTTAAGTGATATTTTACTGGGCATTCTTTTTGTTGTTGTAAGTCGCTTTGCATGCTTTTCCACTAAATAGCAACTCATTCAAGAAATAAATTACTAAAATGGCATTGGTCTAAAAGAAAAAGAATCATCTTACCTATTTCCTATCTGGTTTTTCAAAACCATTCCCATGCTTTTGAATACATGCCCAATCAGAAAATAAAACTGCTGGGGTCATTTAAAATGTATGTACACATACATGTGATTGGATCTGCACGTATGTGCAGGAAACAGAAGTGGGGTGGAGATAGTTGTTATTCTTTCGCAGTCTTTGGCCTCCTCTCTGACACTGCCAGTGGGAGTACTGTGTTCGCTTCTCATTACATTCTATCATACCTGTCAAGTGGCTGTCATAGAAATCCATAAGATGCTTTCTTGTGAAGTCTTCTATCCCCATCTCCCTCCCCTCCCCTTGGGGCAGAGTGACAACCATAGACTTGGAAGATAGTAAAAACCCTGGACTGGATTCATGTACATTGGGCAAAAGGATATATTTTTATTTATTTAAAAGATTTTTATACCGCTTTTCTAAAATTCAAAGCGGTGTACAACAAACCTATAACAGAACAAATACATAATTAAAAGCCCATTAAAACCATCCACAATTAAAATTAAATATTAAAATATAATTACAATTAAGAGAGTACAGAGCAGACTAAAATTGAAAAAAACAAATATGTTGCAGCAGCAAAAGTAAAAAGGGTACTAGGTAGTTCCTCCCTCCCTCAAATTCCCAGACGGAACAAATAGGTCTTTAAACCCTGCCGAAACCATGTAGCGAGGGGGCTGTCTTCAGTTCCTCTTGCAACTTCCTCCAGAGGCATAGTGCCACAATGGAGAAGACCCGACACCTTACCGCCATCCCTCTGGCTTCAGATGGCGGTGGTATCCTAAGAAGGGCCTTCTCAGATTATTTAGGGGACAAACAGGATTGTACTTTGGCATATACTTTATTGATTTGCCTCTTCTGTGTAGCTAACAATTATATTTCCACCTTCCTTCAAAAAGTTGCTGTGGGGGCCCTGATTCAGATCAGAACTGCGACACGAGCACAGAGTTGCTAAGCGCATGCATCTTATTATAACATGTAATTTGACCAGCCTATGCGATCTGTTGCCGAGGAAGCCACTAGAGTTCACTTCCAGAGGGACCGAGTCCCGGTTGCCCCCTCTTGCTGCCTCTTGTGCTGGGGGCTGGGCTGAAGGTCACTAGCGCTTGGTCCTGGGTGCCTCTTTCTGACTCACATCAACGTGTTATTTAGGGCTGACTGTCCAACTGGAGGACACTGGGTACAAATGCACACACTGTGCATGAACACATACACAGCCCCCCATAACACTTATTGACAAAGGGGATGTGAATGGGAAGCATTTCAATAGTACGCTTCATATCAAATTCTTCCCTCCTGTGTATCGCCTCCTCTTTGCCAAGAAAGCTACACTCAGTATTCTCATATAGACCAATAGCAGAGTCACTGCTGCCGAGTATGCAGAGGTGTACATGGTGCTGCTCCAGAAAGTGTTGGGACAGCGTGTCTATCTGCTAGACGTGTGTGTGTGTGTGTGTGTGTGTGTGTGTGTGTTCTCTTTGCTCCAGCTGCCAACAGCCTAAATTATTCAGCAAGACCTGATGGTGCCAAGTTTTTAGTCAGCAGCAGAGATCTTGCCAAAGAGCTAACAATGTTGAAATGGGGAGGGGGAGGGAGAAGCAATGTTTGTGACAATTAGCAGAACTTGCAGCCTGCAAAGAGAATTGGACTCATTTGGAAGGGAAAACGTAAATGATCTGCTTCGTGATAAATGGTTCCATGCAACATATTGCTACTAATCACCCGGAACAGCTTCCTCTTCCCTCCCTTCTGATCAGATAAACCAAACTGGGCTGTGGGAGCCAAACTTCGTCTTGGCCATCATATCCACACTATCAATGTTGAACTTCACATGCAGTTATCTTTCAGCACCATCATCCACTTAGATCAAAAAGAATAATTAGCACTCCTGAGGATGAACAGAGCCCTAGCATTCATATCTTGTCTATTAATAACATTCTCTAACTTCACAGCCAAATAAAAAAGGTAAATGATCACACACACACACACACACACACACACACACACACACACACACACACACACACACACACAGAGAGAGAGAGAGAGAGAGAGAGAGAGAGAGAGAGAGAGAGAGAGAGAGAGAGAGAGAGAGAGCCTGTTTAGATAGAACCCCTTGGGACCTCACCAATGGAAGCAAAGCAGAGGAAATAGTGTGTGCATGTATTATGGTGCCCTGGCAGAAGGGGGGGGGGGGAGGACACACCCTTGGTGACTTTCAAGGGCAGGATGAAAACCAATAATACTACAGGGAAATGCAGTAGATTTACGTTAGACACGGGGAAGAATTTCCTAACTGCAAGAGCTGTCTGGCACTGGAACAGCCTGCCTCATGAAGTTGCGGGCTCTCTCTCATTGAAGTTTTCAAGCACCTCTCTCAGGGATGCTGTAGTAGCAGTTGCCTGCATTGAGCAGGGCTTGGACTAGACTCTAAGGTCCCTTCGAAAGCTCACATTCTATGATTCAATGACAGCTGCCAACAAGTTCCCCAACCCCATACAGTATTTCTTCCCACTTGGATGGGTGTGTGAATCAAGAATAAAAGAGCCAATCACAGGCACACATGCAAATCATTTCAAGGACACTTGGTTTGTAGCTCTTTTTCCTCTATACATGCTGCTCTTCCCAAAGCCTATGATTCTTATGCTTGCTCCCCCCGCATTTCAGCAATCACATGTACAGTAAGTCCTCACTTAAAGTTGTTTCGTTTAAAGTCGTTTCATTTTAAAGTTGATGGGAAAATGCCATGGGAATTACATTTATCAATTAGCCTATGGGAAAGTTGGTTTCATTATAAGTTGTTTCGCTTAAAGTTGCAGTTTCCAAGAAGAACCTATCAACAACTTTAAGTGAGGACTTCCTGTACTGTACATAGTTTGTAACTTAGTTGCTATTTATTTATGTTGTTTTTTACTTGATTAATAGCATAGATTTCTAAAAAAAAATGCTCCATTCCTTATTGCCCCGACAACTTACTACTGTAAAAATACCTCTGGCATTTTTAGAAACAACTATCACAACATAAACATTCAATATCAATTCCTTGTGACAAACACACAGGTGTGAGGGAAACAGTCAATTTTTGATGGTAGATTACTACAAGTGCAGACAGGAATTTCGTAATCATATGTTCACTGTACACAAATTGTAAAATATTTATAGGGACAATGAGATTTGGGTCAAGACATTAAGTTAAGTAAAAGTTGCTTTATTCAATATGTGATGAACGATATCCATATTAAAAACCAAGGGGAAAAATGCTCAAATAAGAAAACATGCTTAAAACGAATGCATCTGTTCACTGTTCATAAATGTTTTAAGAAATGCAGGCAAACACATCTTGAAATCCATATTTATTGCATGCAACTGAAAAACTAATAGAATTTACTTAATCCAAAGGGAGACAGGACTACAAATTTAGTTTTTAATCACCAGCAGAAAATACTTTTCCCCTCCGAAATTACCATATCGTTTGTTGTCAGCCAAGTTACAATAGGGTTACAGGTCTTCTCTTGATAAATGAATAATGATATTAGGTCCACAATGATACAGAAAGTAAATATTTCCTCCAGGTGTAAGAGAAATGGTAAAATTTCCATAATAAGATTTTTCTATAGGATAGGATAAGCAGTCACAGGAACACATATATGAAATACGAATGCTAAACAGATTCTTTCAGGAATGTTTTTCTCATTTCATCCAGTGTGTGCACCTATATAGTAGTTGATGATCACATTCAGAATGGGCAATAACAGTGTATTATAGGGCTGATTCACACATTACAAAAGGGCTTCAGGTGATGGGCTCCAGATTGTCCCCAGGGATGCATTCATCTGAATCGTAATGTGCAGGAACTGAGCATTCTGTACAAGTCATAACTTTCTGATGGACATTTCTGTGTTTGTGAAGGCATATTTTTTTCAGCCACTACCAGTCTCCTTCCATAGTACAATTGTAGAGATTTTGCAGAAACGTGTAATTTGTGGCTCAGGGGGACACAGGAACCATGGGGATCCATAATCCTTGTCTGATATATATGTGGCAAACATATCATTCTTTTCTAGCTCACAATTTAATTGTTCTAGTATTATAAGAGAGAGAGAGAAAAACTCTTCTCTGTCCATTCTTTCTACACAGTGCATAATTTTATATGTCTCACCACCCAATTCTATGGGCCACTTACGGCAGCCGATCTAGCAAGCCACTGCCAGATGTTACCTTGCAATGGTGGAAACGTCACACCACCATTGTGTGCTATGGAGCTGCTGAAGGCTCCATGTGCATGCCAGAACTGCCTGGATGCTCCACTGATGCAGGAAAGGTGGTGGAGGGGACAGTTGTTTGCAGTTTGTGAGAGGGTCGGGGTGGGGAGTGGGCTGAACTGGGGGGGGCGTTTGCAGGCGGGAGGGAGTGGATCGTGGTGGCAATCATGAATGGTGGATTCTATCCGCCTTTCCCAGCTCAGACCCACTCCTTTCCTCTCCAGCAAAATAGCTGACGTATGTCCGAGGAGAACCATTGGTGACCAGGCGGCCTACTGGGAGGTAATAACCCAATCCTATCCCCCACTATCCTCCACCATGATGATGGGTTATGTTCTTCATGCAATGGTGAGGAGGCAATCAGATAGCCAGTGAGTAACAATATTTTTTTTTCACTTACCTCCTGGTAGGTCACCTAATCACCAATGGGTTCTGCCACCATTGCTGCCAGACAGAGGTGTCGCTACGGTGGGGGCAGTACCGTACGTTTCACACCATGCTAGGCCAGGGAGGAGGCAGGTCGGGGCCAGGAAGAGGGTGGGTTCAGCGGCAGCAGCGGCCACCAAATCCTAATCCCCTGCCTGGGCCTGATCCACCTTCACGGATTAATGTGGACATGTGCCATCTATAGAGGTGGCGTAGGTCCGAGTTGACCCATGGCCGCTGCTGGGGCTTACTCCGGAGCAAGGGAACAAATGTTTCCTTATCCCAAGGAGGCCTCAACATGTCAAAACTCCCTCACGGGATACAGCAGAAGCCGCATTCATGCCACTGCGTCGCCACACAGGGAGTTAGTTAGAATTGGGCTACCCGATGCATAATTTGGACCTGCATGATTGGACCTGCATGAGTGGTTTTTACAGCAGCTGCACGTAGGGAGTCAATTAGGATAAGGCTATGGCATGAACGGAGGGAAGCTTTTACCTTTTGCCCTTGTTGTTGTATTTCTAATCTGGATTAAGGACCCCCAACACTGCTATTTGCCCTGCCCATTACTGTCAACTTCCTCCAGGGTAGATAGCAGCTTTGGAGACCCCTCAGTAGAGGGTATGGTTCAACAGCAAGACCCATATCAGTCATTGTCTTTAGAACCTATGTGGGACTTGGGAGATCTCCTAATCGAGACATTTGCTTCCAATTTGATTGCTGCTAGATAGTAGATATCATTGAAAGCCTCTGTGTTGATTTCCACATATATGCCAAAAATGACATACAGCACTCTGTTCCTCACTTTGGTACTAAACCCATAGCACACATGGGGCTGTCTGACAGGTAGAAAACGTGTGATGACTAATGACTTCCTGCAGTTAAATGTTGGAATGACAGAGGTTGTTCTAATTGGCGCTTCCTGTCAGCTGAAACAACGGTCTCCTTGTAGGGGATAGGAGTCATCCTGAGCTCAGTCATACTGTGAAGAGTCCTGTCATCTTTATTGATTTAAGGCTGAGTTTTGATCTTGTATAGGCTCCCTTTCTTAAAGCAGACTAGAATGCTCTCGCCGAACTAGCAGGATACTCTCAAATCAGTGCAATGACATACTGGCTATATGATATACAGTACTATGCAGTGCATGCTTGCCTGTCTTTGAGAATTATTGGAAACAATGGCTTCCCTAACCCTTGCAAATATCTTAATCACAGTGTCCTAAAGGCCCAGGTGCTTTACATTTGTTCCTCCTCATATGCTAAAAGCAGGCTTACCAGATCCCTGCTGGGACGGGAGCAGTCTACCCTTAAGGAGGAGGGACATGGGGGGGGCAGAACGCGACCCTAACCCTAACCCCTCCCCCTTAAGGGTAGACTGCTCCTGTCCCGGCGGGGATCTGGTAAGCCTGGCTAAAAGGAACACTGCACAGCTATAAACACTTTGTAGATGAGCCTTGGCCTTTCTGTAACAAAGCAAGCAGTATTTCAAAAGCCCACACAATTGTTTGTTTTTATTATTACTAAAACCACAGAGCTGACCCATCCTCAGGCAGTGGATTTCTGGGGGACACCCACTACCCCATCTGCCCACCTCTGCTGTCTCGATTTTCCCCATCCCTGGATTCAAAAAGGAAGAACAGAGTGGAAGAGAAAGTGTGGAGGAGCGGAGAGTGGTGGGCTAGAGTGTCTCTGATGCTTTTGCCCACCACTCTTCTCTCCTCCACATCTCCTCTTCTGCTGTCCGATCCCTCTTCTTTTCAAATCTAGGGAGCGAGAAGAGAAACATTTGGTGCACCACCTCAGGCACTGGAAGGTCCTGGGCCAGCCCTATACATCCTAGAACAATCTTAATAAGAAAAGAAAAAAATAAAATAAATCATTGGCCACCTAATGCGAAGAGAGGACTCTCTGGAGAAGACTCTGATGCTGGGAAAGATTGAAGGCAAAAGGAGAAGGGGAAGGCAAAGGATGAGATGGTTAGACAGCATCACCGATGCAACGAACATGAAAATGAGCGAACTCAGGAAGATAGTGGAGGACAGGAAGGCCTGGCGGGATGTGGTTCATGGGATCACGAAGGGTCGGACACGACTTAACGACTGAACAACAACAACAACAAAAAATCTATTTTCAATAACATCGCAGGTCATTTTCAGAAAAAAGGCATTTATTCATGTTCACAGCTTGTCTGGTTCAGGTTTTAAGTATTCTTAACAACATTTGTTATCTGTTGTGAGTGATGGGATCTTTTTAACAAAATGCAAAGCCATTAAGGATCACTCCAGTGCAGAGCGATTTGGCAAACTGAGTGGGCATTTCTTGTGTGGGTTTTGCATTGTAGACAGGTCAGCAAAATCGCATAACTTGTTTTCTCCAAGTTTTGCCCAAATTATGCCACTGTCTTATGTATCTCACACAATTAAAACAACAATAACACAGAATTAAAACCAGTAAATACACGAAGTACTGTATACTGATGGTCCATCTAAATCATGGACTAGTAGAAACTAGTAGAAACTAGACCAGTCAGATATACTCCTTAGTCCTTGGAAGGAAAGCTATGGCAAACTTAGACAGCATAATAAAAAGCAGAGATATCACCATGCCAACAGAAGTTCGCATAGTCAGGGCGATGGTGTTCCCAGTAGCAATGTATGGTTGCGAGAGTTGGACCATAAGGAAGGCTGAGCGCCGAAGAATAGATGCTTTTGGACTGTGGTGCTGGAGAAGACTCCTGAGAGTCCCCTGGACTGCTAGGAGATCAAATCAGTCAATCCTAAATGAAATCAACCCTGACTGTTCCCTGGAAGGACAGGTACTAAGGCTGAAACTCAAATATTTTGGCCACCTAATGCGAAGAGAGGACTCTCTGGAGAAGAAAGATTGCTGGGAAAGATTGAAGGCAAAAGGAGAAGGGGAAGGCAAAGGATGAGATGGTTAGACAGCATCACCAATGCAACGAACATGAAAATGAGCGAACTCAGGAAGATAGTGGAGGACAGGAAGGCCTGGCGGGATGTGGTTCATGGGATCACGAAGGGTCGGACACGACTTAACGACTGAACAACACAACAACAAAAACTCTTCAGTGAGAATAGTTTCAAGACTGGTGAGATATGTTCCACTTGACCAGCCCCAGCCAGTAACCTATGGCCCAATCCTATCCCCGCCAACTCATAGCATGCAGCACTGCCGACAGAGCGCGTGCTGCACGCTGGGGGGGGGGAATGATCAGACGGTCTGGGAAAAATAAGTAAAAATCTTACCTCCCCATAGGCCACCTGGCCTCCAATGGCACTCTATGAACCTACGCCATAAATCTGAGGTACCTCAGGGGGCATGTTGGACCAGAAAAGGAGAAATAGGATCTTGGCACCAAGATCCTCTTCATCCCATGTCCTTCCACCCCCAGTTCGGCCTAGTCTCCACCCTGATCTCCCCCAAACTATCCCGCCGCCACCTTACCTGCTCTGCTGAGCATCCAGAAGCCACTGGTGCAAGCGCGGGGCCTAGGGTCATTGGTGCCGGCAGCTCAATAGCACATGACGGCAATGCAACTTTTGTGCTGCTGGAATGGGGCTTACGTACACCTATAGATCACAACATCCCTCAGCATAAGCTCAGCATTGGATTGGGTTGCTAGTTGCTGAATTTTGTACCAACTGAAGTTTCAAAGTCATCTTTAAGGGCAGCCCCACATATGCAGGGCTGGACCATCAATGAGTCCCAGTGGGGCAACAACCTCTTCCACAATCACCCTATTTCCTTTTGCAGGTCTCCATACTACATGCTGCCTTTTGAAAAAAGCAAGAGTGGTATGACTGAGGAGGAGCAGACACATGGTGTTGGCAGTTTGCTGGTGGTGTTAGTGGTGCTTCCACCACTAGAGCTGCCAATGCTGGAACTGCTACAGCCACTGAAGCCACCACTACAACCAGGGCCAACCCAAAACCTCTTGAACCCCAAGGCAGCATGCCAAATGCTGCCCCCTTACCCAATGATGTGCCAGCCTCTGATCCTCCCATTCTCCAGTGTTCTAACTCAGCACTCTCCTCTACTTCACATTTCCTTTCCTCTCTGTCCTCCTTTTCCTTTTCCAGTCCAGGGAATGGAATGAGAAGGAGAAGCAGTGGAGGTAAGTAGGTGGACAGAGATGGGTGCCCCCCACCAAACTGCTGCCTGAGGCAGCTGCTTCAGTTGGCCAGACAGTATCGTCACTAGGGGGTGCGTCACCCTGGAGCGGGGGCGCGCGGGTCACCCATGCCCTAGGGTGACACTTACACCCAGCTCTAACAGCGACCGCCCTGTCCGGCGGTCTGGGGCCTTCTGAGAAGGCCCAATGTGTCGACACGTCATTTATTAGCTTTTTCGCGCATGCACAGACCATTTCTGAGGGGAAGGGCTGCCCTTTTGCCCTCAGAAACATCGACGCATCGGGCCTTCTCAGAAGGCCCCAGACCGCCGGACAGGGCCGACACTCCAAGGCCTTCTTCCGGCCTCGGAGCCTCTGCGTGGACGGGGGCGACGCGTGCAGGTGCGCGCGTGTGTGCGCGCGTCACCCCTGGCGGCCCTCCCCGTGCGCCATGCTACAGTGACGCGCATGGGCCCCATGAATGGGCCCTGACTGCAATTGATAAGGGGGTGAGGAGCAAGTTTTGGTGAAAAATATTGGGAGAAGGAGAACGAGGCGGGAAGATAGCATAGGCTTATCCCCGGCAAAGGAAAAATTTGTTCCCTTACCTGGAGGACACCTCCGGGACTACCTCCCCCCTGCAAGGTGTAGCATGTGCTCCGGTGGTGCATTGGCAAGAGGGAGTATTTGGATAGGATTGGGCTGTTAGGGGTGTAAAGGTAAAACCAGTACATTGAATTGCACTTGGAAATGTACTACCAAGCAGGACAGAACAGCACAGTCATGATATAATCTCCATGTCAGCAATCAGAAGCAGCATTCTGCATGAGCTGATGTTTCTGAGTGGTCTTCAAGGGCAGCCCCATGTAGAGTGCATTACAGAGTGCATTACAAGAACAAGATGTTCATGTTTGTGTGTAGTTTTTTATAATATCCTGTACTTATATGGAGCTCACAGTGGTTTTCCATCCAAGAAACAGACTTGGGCCATAACCACTGAGCCTCGTTAGGAAAGCACCCTGAGATTAAATATTGGGTGAGTTTTTCCTTATGTCCTTGGGTCTTAGATTTACTCCAAGCTATAAATAATTACAAGACAAAATTAGAGAAGGAACAACCAAAGAAGCGAAGCACGTTATACTCGTCTCTTCAAACATTATTCGTCACCTTGAGAGCAACATTGCAACTCCCCTTAGAAAACTGTTTGTAAATCCTGCCTTATTAACAGTTGCTGAGGCAGTCAGTGTTCCATTTTCACTTATTTGGCATCAGAAAAAAAGGTTTCTTGATTTGATCAAGCTGTTTTGAAGGAAGGTGGAAATATATTTGTTAGCTACACAGAAGAGGCAAATCAATAAAGTATATTCCAAAGTGCACCTGAGACCCTTTTGCACAGCTGGTAGTTTTTGCCTTAACTGTAAAAGGTTGGTTAGATTAGTGTCCAAATAAGTAAACTTTGCAATGGGATCTGAAAAAAAGAAGTCTTATAAACAATTGAATTTGGGTTAGGAAATAAAATTTATAATCAGGCCTTGCAGAATAGTAGAATTGGTGAAATATATCACATCTTGCATTTTTAAAGAAACCCGTTAAGTCCAACACAAGGATCACAGATAAAGGTGACAGCATCTTACAGCTGCTTTAGATACCCCTTCTATTAACACAAATATTCCTTCCTCTCCACACTGCTGACCCGAGAGTGAAGCTTAAATGTGTGGCCTTTGAAAGTATTTCATGCTATTTATGTTACCATCCAATTATTGTTCATGCTGAAGAAACAGCCGAGCATGTGTAAGGTGAATGACTCTTCTCTAGACAATGTAGCTTCTACATTCACATTACAAACCCAATCGAAGCAAGAGTAGCTTTTGTCCTCGTGTGTGTAAGCACACTAGCGGTGCAATCCTGCGCAAGTATGTGCAGTCAAACTAAATGGCCGGCTGCTGCATCCTGCGCAGATTGTGGTCCGCGCCAGTGCAGTCCAGGCTTACCTCAGGGGAAGGAGACGTTTGTAAGTGGTGCAGGCCCCAATGGGCCTCCTCAGATGCACACCAGCTCTGAAGCTGACGTGCGTCCGGGGAGGCTATGTAAGGCCGGCCTGGGCTGGGAAGGAGCATAGGATATCGGCACAACTCAGCACCGATATCGTCACCCCCCTCCCAGCCCAGGCCAGACAATTGTCCCCTCTCTCGCCGCCCCTGCCTGCCCTCCTCCGTTCCTGTGCCGACCGGTGCAGGACCTACCTGCAATGGCTGTTGCAGAGTCGGTCCGGTGACTGAGTGAGTGGCGCTAGCCTCTGTGCCAGTGCCACTTACTCACAAGGAGCCATAAACGTGCTTTACGGAACGTTGTGACTCCTTAGGCCAGCGGAGCACTTGCTCCGCCGGCCTATTTGTAGGCAGGATCGGACTGCTCGGCTGTAACTACTATCTAGCTGAACCCATCTGAGCAGTTGCCCTGAAGGCTAATCCAGTCTAAATCTGAAGATAAATGCAAGGATGGTGGCCTCTTCTGAAACAAATTGTGATCAATTCATTCTTAAAAATAAATAAATACTGAACTTGATCAGTGATCATCCAGGCTTCTGTCCCCAAAAAGTCAGGGGAGAAGCAGAACAAAATGTTCAATATCATTTGTGTTCCTCTGTAACTTGTTTTGAACATTCTAATAAGTGCCGTAGCTTAGCAGGACAAGACATCCTTTGCATGCAATCTCTGGCATCTACAGGTTGGGCTGGAAAAGACTCCTGTCTGAACCTGTGGAAAGTCACTGCCAGCCAGTGTACTCCACATCTGGGTGGGCCCGTGGTGTGACTCAGAACCAGGTAAATTAATATGGTCATATATTAATGACCATAATTCATGGGGAGGGCAGGCTTCATTGGCATCAGTGCAGGGGGGCGGAGCTCTAAGTTCCGCCGCGGTCCGACCCTCAGTTACACGGGAGAACGAAGCGCCCCCGCCCCCTCGCTTTTGAAGCCATTCAAGTCGGTGAAAGCAACGCTCCGAATGGCTCCGAAAGCGAGGGGGTGGGGGCACTTCATTCTCCTGTGTAACGGAGGGTCGGACCGCGGCGGAACTTAGAGCTCCGCCCCCTTGCAGTGACGCCAGTGGCAGGCTTCACCCCCCAACTTACATACATTTGTTAGAACTTCTGTAGATTCCTGCTGATCATGCAGAGAGAGTTGTCAGATTCTCTTCTAATAAATACACAGAGGTTGGGTGTGGAGCCCAGAAGCATGATGCCACTCTAGGCATTCATTCCAAATGACTTGAACAGCTGTAGGGAAGATATGCTTTCAACCAATCTTGTTCCTGTTATGGCCAAACCTTCTTCTTCCTGTGTCTATACTATAGCTTTGAGTCATTGCAACCTGAGAGAGATGTGGTGCAAAATAATTTCCTCACTTTCACGTGGCCTGGCTTATTACCTGTGTGGTTCAGAAATGACATACTATGAGGAGTTGAATAAAAATGAAATAGATGCACAGATGAATTGTTATGTTCTCTCCATCTCTGTCAATGAATTGGAATAAAAGAGGAATTCCTTGGTTGCCCTGCATGGGGGAAAAAAGTTTAATTAATCACAAGTCTATCCCAGAGGATATCTTTGGTCCTGAGAAGCACACAGGAGATTTCTATTAAACGTTTTGCTTAACCTCCTCTGTACATTAACCTGACATGTTAAATGCCTTGGTGGACTCAGGCAGATTTGTCATTGCCACTCTGGATGCATATTTAATTGCCCTGATTGCACAAGGAAGTATCTCTCAGAAAATGATTCCTCTGCTCATGAAAGAGCACATCCTTGGAAAACTAACTCTGTGGCAATTTCCTTGCCATGAGAAATTTGGCCAGCCTTTGCTTACTTATGCCATTGGTGAGTAGGAGGCTCAGTCTCCAACCCTGCTGCAGACAGAATGAGAGACATCTCCAACATAGCTGGATTGCCTGGGATTTATTGACCCTCAGCTTCCTGGTAGTCCTTGCAGATGAAACGGGAAGAGATAATTTCATCTCAAAGTAGTATAATTGCCACAGGACAAGTGCTATCTCCTTGAAAATGTTTGCTTGTTCTTGGCCTTTTGACTGTCCTTGCTCTGCTCCTCTATAAACCTTTCCTTTAGCTTGCTATCTGCCCTAGGTTCATTTATCCAGACTTTCCTGTTTTATTTCCTCTTGCCTATGCTTCTGCCCTTGTGTTCCTGAACACAGTGCTGTCTTGCCTCTGCTCGAATCAACTGTCTCCTACTTGGGCATATAACTGAGTTATAGACCGGATTCTGCCAAGCCCCAGCATGGATCCTGTAAAGAGAAACAGTGTCTGTGAGCTGAACTATGATCTTCTAACTTGTTTGTCTGGTTCCTGACAAAAGCACCACCATCATATGTGAACTAAGATGGGCGGCTGGTATCAGAAATGGACTGGATGAGGGCCAATAAACTGAAGCTCAATCCAGACAAGATGGACGTACTGTTGCTGGCCAGTTCATTGACCTAGGTAGGTGATCTTCAGCCTGTTCTGAATGGAATTGCACTTCTCTCTAAAGGGACTAGGTTCACAGTTTTGGGGTGCTCTTACATGCAACTTGATCACAGAAGGCCCAGTGACCTTGATGGCATGCAGCACCTTCCACCAGCTAAGGCTGGGACCCCTACTGGAAAGGAAAATCTTGTCATGGTTAACCTCTCTAGTAACCCTCCATATTCAACTGCTGTATTGTATTGTAGTAAGGCTGCCTTTCTAAACTGCTCAGAAACTGCAGTTAGCTCAAAACACTATTGCTAGACTGTTGATTGGGACCAGACAGTGGAAACATGTCTCACTGGTACTTCAACCACTCCATCGGCTCCCATCTTGGCCACCAGCAGCCCCATGTACCACCAGCCTGTGGTCCATGTACTACTAGTGGTATGGGTACCACAGGTTGGGAACCTCTGGAGTAGACATATGTGAACCAGTCTTGGTTCATATATGATGGTACTCCTTCCATGGAGTAGATGTAAACTTCTGGAACCCAGGGATAGATGTCCCTAATTTGCAACAACTCAGGACTCTTGTACCAATTCTGCCCAAATCAGAGGTACTTCGTGATGTTCTGCAGTAAGAGAATTTTGTTTAAAATAATGGCAAATGGTGATGTTACCAGGGAAACTGCGTTTTAGATCTAGACATATAGGAAGCAAACGGGTAGAGAAAATCTCTCTCTCTCTCTCTCTCTCTCTCTCTCTCTCTCTCTCTCTCTCTCTCTCTCTCTCACACACACACACACACACACACACACACACACACACACACACACAGATTGAGAAAGCATACCCTACATTCCTGAGGCACTGATAGCTCTATGGTACTACGCTTAATAGTTTCGTGTTGTGCCTACCATAAATATACTGTGTCATATTAGCACATGGTGTGTAAGAATATGGGGATACGTTCTTAATTTATTTATTTAAAGAATTTGTATCCCGCCTTTCTCCCAGCAAGGGCGCTCAAGGCGGCTTACAACATTAAAATAAACATGTACATTAAAATAATTAAAAACACATAAAACAATTAAAATAAACAACCCCAGTGGGTCACCTGTATTTACATTTGTTAAAAGCCATTTGTTAAAAAGCCACCATGTCAGACATCGAAAGCTAACCTAAATAAAAACGTCTTAAGGCCCCGCCGAAAGGTCTCTAAAGAGGGAGCCGTTCTTAATTCCAGGGGGAGGGAATTCCACAATTGGGGCGCCACAGCCGAGAAGGCCCTATTCCACGCCAGTCTCGAATATCCCGTTTCTGGGCAAGGTGATCGAGCGGGTAGTGGCGTCTCAGCTCCAGTGGGTCTTGGAGGAAGCTGACTATCTGGATCCATTCCAGTCTGGCTTCAGGCCGGGGTTCGGGACAGAGACGGCCTTGGTCGCCTTGGTGGATGACCTGCGCCGGGGACTGGACAGGGGGAGTGCGTCCCTGTTGGTCCTGCTGGACCTCTCGGCGGCTTTTGACACCATTGACCATGGTGTCCTCCTGGGTCGGTTGGCTGGGTTGGGGCTTGGAGGCACCGTTCTAAGGTGGTTCCGCTCCTTCCTGGCTGATAGATCCCAGAAGGTGGTGCTGGGGGATGCTTGTTCGGCACCCTTACCCTTGAGGTGTGGGGTGCCACAAGGGTCAATTCTATCCCCCATGCTGTTTAACATCTATATGAAGCCGCTGGGAGAGGTCATCCGGGGGTCTGGGGTAGGGTGTCATCAGTATGCGGATGACACCCAGCTCTTTCTCTCCTTTCCACCTGACTCTCCTTTCCACCAGGTCGATGTCCTGAATCGTTGTCTGGAGGCAGTTGGGAGCTGGATGGGGGCGAACAAGCTGAAATTAAATCCTGATAAGACAGAGGTTCTTCTGGTCCAGAAGTCTATGACTCAGGTACTGGATCATCGTCCTGCTCTGAATGGGGTTGTACTCCCTCTGAAGGAGCAGGTCTGCAGCTTGGGGGTTCTCCTGGATGCGCAGCTGCTCCTGGATTCCCAGGTAGCAGCTGTGGCCAGGGGGGCTTTTGCCCAGCTTAGGCTGGTGCGCCAGCTGCGACCGTACTTGGATCGTGCAGACCTGGCCACAGTGACCATGCCCTAGTGACATCTAGACTAGATTACTGCAATGCGCTCTACGTGAGGCTGCCTTTGAAGACTGTTCGGAAACTGCAACTAGTGCAGAATGCGGTGGCCCGGGTGGTTGCCAGGGCTTATCAGTTCGACTCAGTTGGACCGTTGCTTCGACGGCTACACTGGCTGCCAGTTCGTTTCCGGGCACAATTCAAAGTGCTAGTTTTGACTTTTAAAGCCCTTAACGGCTCGGGTCCAGGGTATTTGAGGGACCGCCTCCTTCCTTATAATCCGACCCGTACTCTGAGGTCATCGGGGGGGCCCTGTTGACCATGCCGCCATTGGCGGAAGTGAGGGGGATGGCGGCGCGGAGTAGGGCCTTCTCGGCGGTGGCGCCCCAATTGTGGAATTCCCTCCCCTTGGAATTAAGAACGACTCCCTCTTTAGAGGCCTTTCGGCGGGGCCTTAAGACGTTTTTATTCAGGACTGCTTTTAATGTCTGACATGGTGGGCTGACCTTTTAACAAATGGTTTCTAATATATGTAAATGCGTGTGACCCACTGGGGTTGTTTATTTTTAATCTTAAGTGTTTTAATTAATTTTAATGTGTTTAATTAATTGTTTTAATGTATTTATATATATTTTAATATGTTGTAAGCCGCCTTGAGTGCCCTCGGGAGAAAGGCGGGCTACAAATTCCTAAAATAAAATAAAATAAATAATCCTCCTCACCTCCGCCAATGGCGGCACGGTTAACAGCCCCCCCCCTGATGACCTCAGAGTACGGGTCGGATTATAAGGAAGGAGGCTTTCCTTCAAATACCCTGGACCTGAGCCGTTAAGGGCTTTAAAATTCAAAACTAGCACTTTGAATTGTGCCCAGAAATGAACCGGTAGCCAGTGTAGCCGCCGAAGCAACGGTCCGACTGAGTCGAACTGACAGGCCCCGGCAACCACCCAGGCCACCGCATTCTGCACTAGTTGCAGTTTCCGAACAGTCTTCAAAGGCAGCCCCACGTAGAGCGCATTGTAGTAATCTAGTCTAGATGTCACTAGGGCATGGGTCACTGTGGCCAGGTCTGCACGATCCATGTACGGTCGCAACTGGCGCACCAGCTGAAGCTGGGCAAAGGCCCCCCTGGCCACAGCCGCCACCTGGGAATCCAGGAGCAGCTGCGCATCCAGGAGAACCCCCAAGCTGCGGACCTACTCCTTCAGAGGGAGTACAACCCCATTCAGAGCAGGACGATGATCCAGTACCTGAGTCGTAGACTTCTGGACCAGAAGAACCTCTGTCTTATCAGGATTTAATTTCAGTATATTTTCAGTATAATTTCAGTATATTTTGTGAATGTAACTTTAGGAATATAATAGAACCCCCCATGATTTCTCTTTACATGAAAAATCTATAGATGCTGGAATTAATACAAATATCAAAACTGATATCATAGCACCAGAAATTTAAAACACCAATATTTTTGAATATAATTGAAAAATGAAGAACCAGCTCATTTATGGGCTTTATTATTAGTATTATAAGAGTGTTATTATTTCTGTTAATTTATTTTATTAATGATGTTTACCATGTAATGAGTTTCTAGTCAAAATACAGTCTGTTTTGCCCAAACTAATAGCTGCTATTATATTTGTGCAAGGTTTGTTTTTTCATCATAACTCTTATTTTCACACACACACACACACACACGCACACACACGCACACACACACACACACACACACACAAGTTATACACACAGATACAGAGGCAATGGGTGTTTGATTGTCTTCATTGTTTAAAAGGGGGAACAAGCTCTCCCCCTTTAAGTGTGTTTGAGCAAGAGGTTATTGTGTAGTCTTCTATCAATGTCACCAACACTCTAATAACATTTTTAAGGATGACTTCTTTCACTGCCCCAGATATTATTCTTCTCTGTTTCCATCCAGCAGCAGACATGACGTTAATGAATGCACTACATACTGAATGGCAAGTGTACAGTCGGATACAGCCTGATTCAGAAATAAAAAATAGTTAGGGCATCATACACTACATGCCAGATGGCTAACTCCCATGGGTTAATGAGTGTACCCAAATTCTGGATGATTTAAAATGTCCTGCGGATATTTCTCTACATACAAAGTCTGCTGTCTGTTAATTTACATGTGTACTGTAGTTTTGTCTCTCCTTTTCTATTGATCTCCAGGGAACTATGAAGATGTTGTTGAGGTTGCTTTGTCCATAAAATGGAGATAGATAGATAGATAGATAGATAGATAGATAGATAGATAGATAGATAGATAGATAGATAGATAGATAGATAGATAGATAGATAGATAGATAGAGCTTTTCCTTCTTGATGCTTCAGGCTATAAGGAATTTGCTTTTGTTGACCGGACATCATTTGTTTTCACTGGATTCTCTTATTTGACCAATTCATTTCCCAGACAAAAAGCCAAGAATTCAAAATTGTTGGATATTTCCTTTTCTTTTTGTAAGAAGTATTGAGATGCTTTCCTCCAGATGTTCGCCTTTCCAAAAGCAAATTATTGCAACAGATATGAAAGTGTTTTGGCACATTGGTCAAAGAAAGCATCAACAACCATCACTAGGATTATAAATTGATACTGTACACTACACCCATACTAAGGGCAAGATTGTCTTTGTGTAAGAGATAGTTGTGTGAGGAGTGAACGCTCATGACTCATCATAATAGTTCCTTTCAACATTTCATAGCCTCTTCCTAGTATAAAAAGAAAGAGAGAGCACAGCTATACAGTGTATTCACATATTTTATCTTACATGGTGGTCAGGCTGCCCATCCCTTCATAAAGTACCAGGACATAAAGCCATTTGAAAAGAGGCAGGACCATGCTTGTGGAATAGGTAACAGGCAAACCAACAGTTTGGAAGAAAAGAGTTTGCTGTCTGTTTCAGAACAATTGCTGTAAGAGAAATCATACTTTTGTTTCAATGTGATGTGTTGAGAGATTTTTGAATCTTGAATATGCTTCTTAGAAAAGAAAAGGGAAATATACAGTCAGTTCTCGGTATCTGCGAGGGTTCGGTTCCTGAAAAACCCAGCCGATACCGAATCTGCAGATACAGAATCATTGATCCTATGGGATCAATGGGGTTAGGGGGGAAATCACAATACCTTCAGAATGGCATGGATAGTTCAGAATGGCTGCGGATAGCTTCAGAATGGCTGCGGATAGCTTCAGAATGGCTGCGGATAGCCAAGAACAGATCATGAATGGTGCAAGGTAAGTTGCACTCTTGTTCCCCACGGATAAGCAAATCCATGGGTAGCAAATCCGCAGGTAGAGAGGATTGACCATACATGGTTTCACTAACTAAAAGATGTACTGAACAAGTAGAGAAAAAGGGATTATATATTAGGGCAGTTCTGAAAACAAAACAAAACATTAGCATTAGCGCAGGCAAAATTTTTCAATTAATGAATTATTTAGCCCTCCATTTTTGCCCCCTTGCCTCCTTCCTGGTGCTGCTGCTGGTCCTCTGCTGCTGCTGCTGCCGCCTGATTCCTGGCTGGCCAGCTGCTCAGGCCAGCCAGGACTCCTCTTGACCACCACCTCCTCCTCCTCCTCCTGCTGCTCCAGCTGCTTCACAGACAATTTTAAAAAGGTAAAAAGTTTCCCTGTCAACCATCTTGGATCTTACGAAATCTCACAAGATCCAAGATGATGGCGCCCAAATCTCATGAGGGGATATGAGGCAGTAGCACACTGCTTCATGTGCCCTCGTGAGATTTGGGCACCACCATCTTGGATTTTGCAAAATTTCGTGAGATCCAAGATGGCCGACAGGAAATGTGTTACCTTTTTAAAATCATCTGTGAATCAGCTGGAGTGACGGCGGCGCCTCCCCTGGAAGTCCAGGACTGCCCTGGTTCCCGGGATCAGGCCGGAATCAGGCCCTGGAAACCGGGGCAGTCCCAGTTTTTCCGGGATGGATGGTAAGCATATGCATGAGTCTATTCCTGACCTCCACACATTCAGAGGAGTCAGAAGGAGGAGGGGGGGTACACACACACATATATATACATACTAGTATATGTAACTAGTACATGGTAGGCTATCCATGCTGTTGGGAAGCGCAGTTGCACAGTTTCCAATGGTGAAAACAGCACCTATTCTAGTCTAGGATTATGCTGTTGTGCTGGGATTCAGATTCAATCAAGAGATTCTTGTTATTTCTTGTTGTACCCTGAACAGCACTCCTGTAAAATTGACAATGCATATGACTCGATCACATCTGCTTCATAGGAACCCAAACATATAGTGACATGTGGCCTAGGTCCCTAGCATTAACTGAAGATCTTTGGCTTCTGATCTATATCTGTCTAAGGCAGAATGATTGCAATTCAACACATGACTCACGATGAAGGTGATTTATTGATTGTTTTAAAAACTACATTACAGCTTTTTTTCTGCACTGTGTTCGTTCCTATTCTTCATGCAGCCTACATTTTATTTGCAATTTTTTCCCCTCCAAACCATAGCTGGATATTGAGCAGAGATTTTCTTTGAGCTATCAACAGTGACAATTGGGTCTTTCTCCTGAGAAATCACAGTTAATTTCAAAACCAGCAGTAAGTGAGAAAGGAGCTCAAACTTTTCCTTTTACTGTGGATTGTAAGACTTCTCTCCCAAAGACGGTGAAGTAATAGTGGCCCACACATGCTACACCAAAGCACAAATAGAATTCAGACATTTGCATGAAACAGACCTGAATGGGCAATCTATGCCCGACAACAGAAAAACAACAAACTACAATTAGTGCACGGTGAATATTATCCAGTGATCTCTATAGATATGATTCAGTTTTCTGGATAAACGCTTAAAATACATATTTATATACGTATAGTATATATAAAATATATATTTAAAATATTTTAATGCTTAAAATATATACTTTCAATTAAATACAGAGTCCACAGTGACCAGATGGACAAGACCAATCACTTGCCTCTTTCCAAATCTCAATTTCTGCCCAATAAGGAAAGGTGCCAATCAGGCAGGAGCGACCCATGAGATTGGCTCCACCCATGTTGAGACTTCATTCACACACATTCTTCAGTAGTGTGGAATCATACCATGGAAATCATTCAGATCAACATATATTGGTCAGGAGGTCTGGCTCAGTTGGTAGAGTTGCCGCCTCGTTGTAGTGGAAATCGCGGAAGAACGGCGAGGAGTTAGTGGTGTTATCAGTGGACCCGTTTTGACAGATCTGGGAAGGAAGGGGTTAAAAGACCTGGAGTGACAGGACTGGGTTAACCCTTTATAACCCTTTATAACACCCAAGACTGTGTGGGAGGAAGCACAGCTGTAGGCAATTGGGCATGGCTCCACACCTGTGGACAATTAGAAGGACCTGGAGCTCACTGATTGCCAGCCCACAGCTGTGCCCACTTATGCTTAATGAAGACTTGGAGAAATAAAAGGAGGCCAGCTATTGCACTAAAGGGCCTTGCTACCTCGCCAGAGGGACATGCTGTTGGATTGCTGTGCGACAACCACCTGCCAGACGATGACTGCTCAGATGGGGAACCTCTGACTGGACTGACTACTTACCTGGATTGACTACTTACCTGGAGTGACAGATATGGGGAAGAACTCTGCCTGATAAGTGGTTGAAGAGGCTTCCCTAATTGGACTCTGACTACAGGACTTGCTAAAGAGACTGGTTTGAGGGATTTTTGAAGGGAGAAGACAGCGGGGGCTGTCTTGTGACATTTTGAAGGACTGGGTTACTGAGGGACTGTTTTCACTTTGGGAAATGTATAGGTGATAAGGGTTGCTTGGAAAGCAATAAAACTTGTTAATTGCTGCCTTGAGTTCAGGAGTTTGTTTCTGCACACAGCGTTTTAACTATTTAAGAGGGAAAGTGCTGATTTTAGCCTAAAGTGGATTTTGAAAGGGAATATAGTAGCTCAGAGGAGCTTGGACACAACACTCATAAGCCTGAAGATCAGTGAATGGCCAGTTCGAGTCACGCTGATGACAAAAAAGCTGTGAAACCCTCTGTGAGGAGAGATAAAGAGCTGCCAGCTGTGTCGGCTGAGTGTGGGAGGTGACGGCCAGGGAGAGGCCAGACTGCAAAGGATACCATCTGGAATGCAGTTGTTCATGAAAGATTGAACATTTATATATGGTTGTAAAAAAAAACAAAACCCATTAGGGGGGTTGGGGGAAAAGCCAGCCCATGTAAACCACCTTGGATTAAAAGTCAGAGGAGAAATCCAATGAACAAGAAAGGCGGTATATAAATATATACAAAGTGGCTCAGAGAAATCAACTACACGACTTATTTTCTGCCAAATGTCTTCTTTTTCTAGAGTCAAATCATTAATGAAGACCTTCTAATAACATCCCCCAAATAAGCAATCTTGCAAACAACATTATAAGCCTTTTAAATTGCCATTAGCTAATCGGAATAATCGTTCAACAATCATTATCTTTTATTAAATGACCACTGAATCTGAATGCTCATATTGCTTTTCAATTAAAATGGAAAACAGTCACAGATGACTGCATAACACATTTTAGCGGAATATGTTGTACTGAGGCTACCAGCGCCAGGAGCAAATTGGCCACTTAAGAATGCAGGTTCATTGACAAGGGGCTGTAACTCAGTGGTAGAGCTCATGCTTTGCATACGGAAGGTTGCAGGTTCAATCCTTGACACCTCCAAGTTGGGCCGAGAAAATCTCTCTTGAAACTGTGTCACTGGTGCCACCAGCAGCCAGTGTTAAGCTTACTGAGTTTGACGGACAGAACAATGATCTGATTCAGTACAGGGGAGCTTCCTGGATAACTTCTTGATGCCTATATTTGTTCCTTGTGAAGGTGAATCAATGTGAGGTAATACGAACATGTCTTCAACCAGCAATTTTTTACAAGAGCTCCAGTCCACACAAACAGCTCTCCCACATTCAAGGGCTTCCCCATTCAGTTCAATGAAGGAGGCAGCTCTGTGTGAGTGGAGACACTTGTGTTGGCTTATTCACACATGCAGGCAACCACTTTGTAGTCATGTATGTGTGCATGAGCCAAATCAAGTCAAACAGCGCTATCGTATCACCTGAAACATAATGTTTCTCACTTGTGTCAAACGACGCTATTCCAATCCAAGCACTTGTGCTTTTGACTGCTCAAAGTGCTTCATACACACTACCTTGTTGAAATTCTTACAACAATCCTGCAAGGCAGCAGATCCCAAACTTACCACAGTGATGGTGCCTTTCTTGCACAGCGCCTTGTTGCAGAATCACCATTGCCCGGCTCTCCCAGGTGCTGTCATCTTGAATCTTGCGAGAGAATCACATGAGATCTTAAACGATTCAAGATGGCGGCGTCCAGGAGAGCCAGTAAGAAGAGGCCACTGGGGACATCCCGTGGCGCCCCTGTGAGTTCGCCACGGCTCCGTTAGAAGCTGTGGCGCACAGTTTGGGAAACACTGAAGGGAGTGCATACTCCCTTTCATACTGCAACTAAAAAAGAGCAACTTGCCGGGCAGCCCAATCTTACATAACGTTCTATGCAGCAATGCAGTGAGGCCAGTGCAGGCAGCGCTGCATCCTATGCAGAAAGTGGAAGGCTGGAGGTATCCTTGAGGTAAGGGAATTTTTGTTCCCTTACCTCGGGTAAAGCCCCAGCCCCCACAATGGGTTTCCTCGGATCTGTGACAGCTATTTTGTTGGGGCAGGTCCAGAAGGCCTGTGTAAGAAAAAATAGCCTGGGAAGGGGAATAGGATCTGGCATGCATGGCTGCTGCTGAGCCCAATCTGACACCCCCTCACCCATTGCCACCCTTCCCCTGCCCCATTATGCCCCCTCCCCACACTCCCCCCACCCCAGCACTGCTCATCATGCAACTTACCATGTCCAGTGTGCACTGGGTCTTCTGCCGGCACATCGAGGCCAGTCCAGGCCTCTGCACCAGCCTCGGCAAATCCTAGGCTGTTGTGAAGTGTTGTATGGCACTTTTGTGATGGCTTACACTGGCACAGCACATGCTGTGGGGACAGAGGGGACGAAGATATTGATGTAGCCGGGCGCCGATTTCCCTGCCCATTCCCAGGCCAGGCCAGCCTATGGCTCCATCCCCACCCCCCACCCCGGCCTGCCCTCCTGCTGCAGGGCTTAAATGGGTCGGGTGGCACGGAGTCCAGGGGACGGCAGAGTGAGCGGCACTGGCCTCCTTGCCAGCGTTGCTTACTCCAGAGGTGCTGCAAAAGTCCCTTACAGCACTTTTGCGACACCTTAGGCCAGCGGAGTGCTCGGTCCGCCCGCCGGCCTAAACTTAGGCTGGATTGCAGCCTTAGATACATACATATTAGATACTGTTTGTCAGGCGCGTCACCAGGACGCGCGTCACCGGGAAGCAGGGCGTGCGCGTCACCGGGAAGCGGGGCGTGCGCGTCACCCTTAACGACGCGGCCCCGCCCCTGCGCGTGACGTCGCGCGCATGCCCGGAACACCCACCCGCGCCGTTTTCGGCTCAGTTCAGAGCCAAATGGACGCGAGGGCGGGCGGGCGGGCCCAGCTCCACCGGCAAAAAGTAAGTGGGGGGGTCGCGCGTCACCCCTATGCGCACGACACCCCCCGGCGGCCCTCCCCCCACGCTTCCCCCCGTCGACGCCCATGCTGTTTGTACTTACAGTGCACACACGTGTGTATGCAAGCTTCTCACTGCCTGAACACTGAGATGTTTACTCTTCGGGAGAAACTGCAGCACCAGCACTCCAAGAGAACTCTTTGTAGGTATGCCTGGAACAGGAAAGCCTACTTACTATAGCACTAAAAACCTGGGAACCCAGGCAAGCAAGAGTTAACCATCTTAAAGGAAACAGATACATGTAGTTAAATACTACATCACACATTACCATTTTTATGTCACCACCCCATCATGACTCTAACCTAACCCAACTCTATCTTCACACTCATTAGGGTATAATGCATATTCATGGTCCTGATTATATAGCCACTTTCTTGACTTGTTTTAATTGTGCATAAAGACACTGCGAGACAGGATACCTGACCTTTTCAAGATCGTTTTCTCTCCATTACTTTTCATAAAGCTATTAACTTGTCGCCTTCCATAAGACTGCAATAATTTATTTCCCATTAATAAAAAAAAATCCTGGTGCCATGCAAATTAAAATTTATTCAGCAAATAGAATTCTCTGAATTATTTTCTAATGGCTTTAAATACTTCCATTTTAGGAAGAAAAATAATATTAATGGGTGCAGGCTGAGTGGATAATTGCAGACATTGGCGGAAAACGAATATACAACTGATGCAGGAGTTTGCTGCACACAGCAATTACTTCAGAGTGTTGCTTTTACTTAACTTTTTTTTTGTAAAAAATACTACATAATTTATATCTGAGAATATCATTAAAATATTAAAAGTGTTCCCCATTGTGTAGAAAGCAGAAACTTGGTTACCTAATATACAAACAGCAATAATAAATAAAAGTCACATAATGGGGGGAAAATTACTCTAAATTGTATCAGGTTATTTCAGGGAAGAGGCCAGGCCACAATATGGATGCTGAACAGAGAGGCAACTTCATTATCAAGATTGGAGAAGACTGCCAGCGCTTCCATAAGTGACTGTCTCGGGTCTGATCACAGAGCCACCTACAGTTGGAACAGCAACATAACAATTACAGTGTCAGATTACAGTTGGATGTATGCGATAATATTGCTCGTTGAGATCAGTCACATAACTGTCTCGAACTTCAGTTGCATAATAAAGTGGTGAAGATGGAAGACCACACTCCTGAATTATTTTATATGCAGCAGAATAAGGTGGCGGAATGCAGAGGTGATAGAACAGACGACAGGTTGATCTTCATGTTCTTAAATGCTGCCCTATGTTAAAAGCCCCTTTGCAGAGAGAAAACCAGCAAAGAGCTGGGGTAGTGGAACCTACTCTCGCTGTATACTAGTTTTCTATTCCAAGGATTTTTTTCAAGGTGCATTTAAAATGGAAATCCCCCTTCTTCAGTCTGAATGGTGCATTCTGTTATCCCATTTTCACCTCATTCTCCTGAATGTTTAGTCCAGGATTGACTCCCCTTTTAGACTGTGACACTCCAGGTCTATACTTATCAGCTTGGCTTATGTTCGGCTTCAAAGGAAGGGTGCTTATAAATATAATCACTAAGTGACTGACTTTGAGGGTGCCTTCATGTTTTCATACCTCCCCTCCTCTCAGGCAAGAGTTATTACTATGAGGTTTAAGATTAAGAGGGGCATCTTATTTGTTACATTTGTGTTCCAGTCTTCCTCTACGGACCTTAGAGAAGTGCTTAGGACTGAGATCATAAGAACATAAGCACATAAGAGGAGCCCTGCTGGATCAGGCCAAAAGCCCATCTAGTCCAGCTTCCTGTATCACACAGTGGCCCCACCAGATGCCTCAGGGAGCACAAGACAACAAGATAACCTGTTTCCCGTTGACACTCCCTTGCACCTGGCACAGAGAAAAACCACTTCTAAAAGATCCTATGCACGCTTACCTGGGAGTAAGTTCTATTGAACATAATGGGACTTACTTCTGAGCAAACATGCATATGAGCAACTCATGGAGAAGCGAGTTGCACTAAAACTTACAAAACACCTTGGACCAGATGTATTTAATAGATCCCCTGTCTGTACAGTGCAGAAGTCAACTGACCCAGAGAAACAGTTTGCCTATAATTGGCCAATTTATTTTTTAGTGATTAATAACAAGCTCCTATGGTTTAGATCAGAAGAGCTGGATTATCATGACTTACATTATTGTAGCAATAGCATGTTCACAAGCCCACAGGCTGTTAGTGTCATACTTCAGTGAACTGCTGATCTACAGTAATGGCACAGTAGCATTGGGCGTTCAGAGTTGTCCCAACCCACCAGGCTACAATTGGCTTAGCTTCTTTGATGTCACAGAGGGGTTGCAAAGTCTAGAGGTAGGCTAAGAATTTTAAGGTTCATTGTAACCTTAAAATGTTTAATGTTTTTTCTTGAAAAGGAAACAAACACACACACACACACACACACACACACACACACACACACACACACACGTGTGTATCTACTCTTTTTTTTTTTTTGGCCTGCCAGGATTTCACACTCCAGGGACCACTGTTGAAGCAAACTTAAGGTTAATCAAGTAAAACCATAAATATCTACTGTATATCATCAATATATATTTTTTCAAAACACTGTACTGATCTCACATTGTCTCACAATTATATACAACACAAATACAAAATGCATCTCCCCCTGAATCACCAAAGTCCAATCTCCATATAGCGCTACTCTTGTTGTTATAAGCTGCCTACATTGTGCCTTGGACTCAATCCCTTCCAACTCCCTGATTCTATGATTCTTCTAACCATGCAATTGGATGCTGGCAATCAGCATCCACTGCTCCTCGTCCCTGACCTCTATGTTGGCAATGCGCTCTCCACCTTCTCCTTCTTCAATAAATGGAACGCCAGCCTTCAAAGTGAAAAGAAAGCCCCTGCAGCAAAAATATATGGGTCAAAATGCGCCCACTCACCCAGCACATGATAAAAGGAGCAACATTGTTCTATCTTCTCTTTTTCCTCAGCCATTCAGCTCACCTCAGCCAGGCTTAAAAAAACAAACACCATTGGAGAACTCCTCCAAACTAGACCCATGCAAAAGGCCTCACGGCAAATGCAAAAGTGAAGGCATAAAATAAACCTCTCCAAGCAAAGAAGACTTCATTGAGCATGTGCAGCTCTCTAAGCATGCCCTCTTTCTATATTTAAAGGACCACACACACCAGGTTTACACCTACAGGACATAGACTTTTGAACGATGGCTTCCTTGTCGAATGCAAATCAGTCGAATGCTTCCAGAGTCTCATAGTGAACAGTTACAGATGGCCAGAATTTGCTATTAGTGTGTGTGAAAAGGTCAGCTCTCAACCAAATGTGTGGAGGGAGAAGTACAACCATGTAGTTTTGTCCTATCCCTGGCACCTGTGCTTTCAGCAAAAGGTCCAAGTGAGGAAAGGGGTGCATGCATACACATGCATACATACATGTACGTGTTTGTATGTATCGAAAGGTCGGCAGTTCGAATCCACGACGGGGTGAGCTCTCGTTGCTTGGCCAGCTCCTGCCAACCTAGCAGTTCCAAAGCATGTTAATGCAAGTAGATAAATAGGTACCGCTTGCGGGAAGGTAAACAGCGCTCCGTGTTCCAGCTGCCTGCTACGCGCTGTGGCAAGGAGAGTCATGCCTGCCACATGACCACGGAGGCGTCTTCGGACAACGCTGGCTCTTCGGCTTTGAAATGGAGATGAGCACCACACCCTAGAGTCAGACATGGCTGGACTTAATTGTCAGGGGTCACCTTTACCTTTACCTTTACTATGTATGTGTGCACACACAATACATGCATACACTTGTATGTGCATAGACTTCCTATTCAGGCATTCCTCCAAATGCTTGGATGCTGGGGACAGGGCCAGTGCATACTATTTTGCTCCCTAGTTCACATGCTCAGTGAATACGTTGAGATATCTTCTGAAGAAGCCTAATATTGCAGTGACTAATGTAGTATATAAATCTCTAACAGTACCCAAAGTCTCCCTGATTTCACATAAAACATGCCCAGATTTATCTGGATTGCACTCATGTCATCTTTTATACAAGTCATTTTATATTCACCTGTATATATATACATTTATTATAGCGTGTGTTTCTGATAGATTGCATGTCAAGTACTATTCCAATGTTAGGCAATGTAGGTATTATTATTACTATTACTATTATTATTAACAACAGTGGTGTCACGGCCCACCAGACGCTTGGACTGGGATTTTTGGGTGCTCACTAGTTCAAACTCTACCCAAGAGTTTATGAACTGGTGAGATATCGCTGTATAATGTTCAATGTTCCTAGTAGTGTGGCTCGTTGCAGTTGTTCAGTTGTGATCTTGTCAATGCCTATATTGGCCAGATATTTCCTAAGGGCTTTGGAGATTGCACCTAGCATACCAATGACAATAGGGGTTGTTGTTGTTTTCTTTCCCCAAAGGCACTGTAATTATTATTATTATTATTATTATTATTATTATTATTGTTGTTGTTGTTGTTGTTGTTGTTGTTGTTGTTGTTGTTGTTGTTGTTGTTGTTGTTAAGAATATTTATATACTGCTCTTCAACAAAAAAGTTCACAAAGCGGTTTACAGAGAAAATCAAATAACTAAAAGGCACCCTGTCCCAAAAGAGCTCACAATCTAAAAAAATGCAGAACACCACCAGCGACAGCCACTAGAAAAGACACTGTGCTGGGGTGAAAGGGGGCAGTTACTCTCCCCTTGCTAAATATAAGAGGAGCACTGACTGGAAAAGTATATCGACATATAGAGGGGCAGTGGAGCAGGCATGCATTACCTTCATGCACTGGACACAACAGAAGGCTCGTACGTGTAGAATCCAAGACATACATGCCTCAAAAATGTGTTGTCATTATCATTAATTTTCAAAATAAATGGCTGGGGAGGACAAAGTGTCTTATCAGGCCCATGACTATTGGACATGTATATGTCAGTGACATGTTACACTCATTGCATGAAAACAAGTGCCTGATTGCGCATTGATTATGTTTACTGTGCCAGACATGTGAGTGGTGTTTTCATGAATAATGGATATGTCCGTACAGTGTATGATGTGAGCTGAATTACAGACCACAACTTTCATAAAAGAACTTCATTTTTCAGAAACAAGCATAATATAGGATATATATATTTTTTTGCAGGATAATTATTTTCATTTATCACAAATGACCAGGTACAGTCTTTCCCAGGCACAATCCATGCACCAATATTCACCATTCACAGTCAAATGTGATTATGCGGATCTTCATCAATAGGCATTGTGCAGATAGCTTATTGGACAGGGCAGGTTATCTACCTATGTATCTGAGGATCTGCAATAATGTACTGATGCTACACTATCAAAGGGTTATCATTAAAAGCAAGCATGCTACCAAGTGGGAAAACAGACTTATATTGCAATTACTTTCCTATTAGCTGCTGCCTATTGCTCCTGACAAGTATAAATTAGATCTCGCCAGGTTGCCTACAGATTAATGAGTTCCAAAATTGGCATTTAATTGTTTGGGAGTGGGAAGCTGAAAGAGAGGTATATATGCACACACAAAAAATAATTTCTTTATACACCTGTGATTAGAAGATATTTTTCCTTTCTTTTCCTTCACTCTTCTTGGCATAGCTTCTTGGGTGATAACTGACACTTCTATCAGAGGATTCCTTTCGACACAGCAGAAACTTGCAGCTGAGGCAAGGCCAGAATTAATAATCTGCGTGAGCAAACACACAGCTGCTGTTTGTGGAGAGAGATTCTATTAACGAACAGTGAATTCACATAATTAGCTGAGCGGTTTCTGCAGCTGCCCGCCTGACCCCAGACTACACAAATTGTGTGTGGTGTTCGGCCTGTAAATCAATCTTACCTAATTACTATAAGCATTTTCCTCCAGTCTTAATGACTGGAGGGGGGAAAAAAAAAAGAAAGAAAGACATTTCCTACTCCTTACTCATTCAAACGCTCCTCCTCTTAGAATTTCCTTTGTGCCAAAATTTGTATTTGTGTATTAGCATTTCTAAGGGAATACAGGTGTGGCTACAAATCTCAAGTGCCGAAAGTATCATTCATGTCTAGAGCTATGTGGCTGCAGACGGTCACTTTGGCGCACCTGGCAAAAATGTTGTGCTGTCATAAGCCCTGTGCATCATGTGCTCTTGCTTCAGCTCACAAAATATCATTTCAGATATGCACGTGTCCAGCCTGGATTCATTCGAAACTCTTCTTCCGCCACTCTTTTCACTCCATGAAAAAAAGAATAAAAGAATCACTCACACAAAATAGAAAGTATTATGGCAAGAGGAATATAGGCTTGACATCCTAGGATCACAAAGGAAGCTATATTATACTGTCAGACCTTTGGTCTATAATATATATTTTTATTATATATATATATAATGTTTATATGTATTTTAATATGTTGTAAGCCGCCTTGAGTGCCCTCGGGAGAAAGGCGGGCTACAAATTCCTAAAATAAATAAATAAAATGACATAAAAAGAAATATATATTCTAAATATAGAAGTGTGTGTGTGTGTGTGTGTGTGTGTGTGTGTGTGTGTGTGTGTGTGTGTGTTCTGCTTTTCTATAACCAAAGAAACCCCCAAAGCAGCTAATGTCAAAATGAAAAACATCAGTTCAGTATAACAGCAAATTAAAAAGAAAAAGCAACAATAAACAGTGAATTAAACAGAAAAAGATAGCGAGATCAAGGAAAACACAAACAGCAGCTAGGCCACATGCCTGTTGAAATGGAAATGTTTTAAGTTGACAGCAGAGCACCATCTGGGCGGGGGGGCCAAACATATCTCCTGTGGCAGGGAGTTCCAAGGGCTATGCAATTTTTTTAAAAGGGAGGCTCCCCTCTGTGCGTTCCCACCAACTGGGGCTCAGAACAGAAGGTGGTGGAACCTGTAGAAAGTCCTCCCCAGTTGACTTGACTATACAGAGAGGATAAATCAGGATTAGGTAGTCCTTTAGGTATTGTGTCCCGGGCTATATAGGACTTTAAAGGTAATGACCAGCACTTGAATAACACCACCTACTCTGATCAGCAGTAGCTTTCCAAGAGCTCAGGTGCCTTTTCCAGGCTTGCTACATAAGGTCTTTTAACTAGAGTTGCTGGAAATTTAATCTAGGGCTGTATATATGCAAAACATTTGCTCTGCCAACTATAGTGCTTCGCTTCCCCAAATGACCAGCAACATCAAAAACCCAATTTAGTGATGATTCCTATTTTCAGACTCTGTTGATGAAGGGGAAGACAAGATTTCAAACCCTTCACATAGCAACTCAGAATTCAAATCATTTGTGCTTCAAAATGTTTCCTCCCTTTTACTTTCCTATGTAACAACTAAATGAGCCTCAGGTATCACAGAGGTACATGATGCAGTTCCATCTGTAAAGTTATGTAGGTCTGAATGGAGGCTACCTGGGAACCCCATGCATGACACCAGTAGCTGTGATGGAATCTTATGCTCAGAATGGATGCATAAATGCATCAGTTTAACTAATGGCCAAACCATTAGTCCATTTAGCTCAATAAGTAGAAAATACTTACGCTGATTGGTTGTGACTCTTCAACAGCGCAATCCTGTGTAACCTTGCACTGGTTTAACAGCAGATGCACCGGTGTAAGTGCACTTACACTAGCATAAGTGCATTAGGTTACACAGGATTGTGCTGCAAGGCAATGCCAGGGAGTGAAATTGGAATCTTGTGCATGCAGTTTGCCACTGATTTTTGGCTGCATCCCCAAATCTAACAAATAAATAAAATACCTGGCAAAGAGTCTGCCCTTGAGTCCTGATTGCTCTTTCATCTACCAGCTACCCTCCAGGCACTTGATATTTGAGGGCAAGGCTTCCAGATTAAAGGGCATGGCTTTCAGGCAGGCCAATATCCCATCGCCTCTTTACCAAATAAATACTAGTAGAAGTAGTAGATATTGTGATATTGTGAGCATGAGTATTTAGCAGTATTTACTGCATCCATATGTCCCTTCTGTGAGAAGTTTACAATCTAAAAACAAAAACGTGCTTAGATGGACATAATTTGTGGATGTGCACTCACTATGTTTTGATCAAATGTACCGTCAGCTCTCCCAGATGAAAACATGGGAAATAGCCTCTACACGTTTGCAATAGAAGTTGGCTGTGCATAGTTCTGATTGGCTAGAACTGATGATGTCACAAAATCATCTTCTCCGCTCTCAAGCAGTTTTTCAATTATTTTAAAGTTGTGTGAAGGGATGTATGTAATTAAGAGTCCATCCTGTCCCATCCCCCCCATCTGGTGAAGCCGAACCAAAAATGGAGGCACTGTATCTAGTGGGGGGGGGGAATCAGTGGGTTTCAGCAGGGAAAGGGGATTTAAATCCCCTTACCCCTGCATAAACCTCCCAACCTGCAATGGGTCTCCTCAGACCTGCACTAGTGATTACCCTCAGGTCCTCATCAAAACTGCCACACATGGGACTAGCTCCTCCCCCCCCCCCACTCAACCTCAGGTCCCACTGCAAATAATGGAGAAAAATATCTGCACCAATCACAGACAAATGGACTTCATCACTTTGATATAAGGTGGGCTGGGAATGAACTATGTCTGGATAGGCAGTAACAGCCCCTCCGCCCCTAATCAGTACTATTCCCAGGTTGAGCAAGGCCCTCTCTACCTTACTATAATTGAGGCTTCCCACCAGGCCCTATGCTGCAACAGATTTCCTCCTTTCTTTAAAGAGCCTATGTGGAGGACAGAGCAATCTTGCTACTTCTTCCACCAGGCTATCTGAAGGGCCCGGTGGAGGAAGCTGAGGGAGCCCCATCATTGTGCTCTGAGGAGTGGGATACAGTGCTCTCACTGCTTCCTTCACACGGGCTCTTTACATGGCGAACCATTTGGGCTTGGCAGAGGCGTCATTAGGACGCGCGTCACCCCAAGGCGGGGGGGCGCGCATCACCCTAGTGACCCCCCAACAATGCGCCCCAATTAAACAATCGGCGCGGCCATAGGCCACACCGTGATTTTTTGGGGGGGGCGACCCGGCTGCACCCTGTCCCGGGTGCCCCCCGCCCCTTCGCGTCGCCCTCCAGACGCTCCAAGGCCAGCCCAATGTGTCACTACAATACGCGAACTTTTACTGGTTTCGCGCATGCGCAGAGACCGTTTCTGAGGGCAAGGGCCTGTGCGCGCGTCACCCCGTGGCAGATCGCTCCCGTCGCTTGATGGGAGCGACGCCACTGGGGCTTGGTGTGTCAAAGATTTTGAAAATGCCAAACTTGACTCTGCTGGTTTCTCCCCCCCCCCCCAAAAAAACCTTTTAATAGTACTTTGACTATTGCTACTTTTAATAGTAATTTTGAATTGAACTGAACTGAACACAACTACAGAACACATTTCATTTTATTTAACATCAATTAGTTACATTTTTGTTGCTGAGTTTGAAAGAGGTCTGCCAAAATCCCTACACTAAATGTTCAAGACAAGTCTATAAAACTTTTGCGAAAATATAAGGTGTGTCGGTACCCTGGGGGAAACGCTGGCGTGTCACTCAAAATGAGTGTCATAGGTTCGCCATCACGGCCCTAGCATAAGGAATAGCAGCACTGAATGAGCAAAACTGAGTAGAAAAAGCAGAAGGCAGAGTGAAATACTAAACAAATGAATTTACTCTTTTATTGCAAGGGCAGAAAAGGAATTAGTGTCCTGTAATACCGGTGATTTACTTTTCTAGAATACCCTTGTAGCATATAAATTGGGAGGAACTTTCGGAAGTAGTTTTTGCCTTCACGTACGCCACATCAAATGAGGTTGAATGTGAGCAAGGAGCCTTTGTAAGTTTCCCTGTAAACTCGAAGTAAAATAATTACACTTTACAAAAAGGACTGCCAACCTGTTCGTGAGATATCCTTGGCTTTCTGAACTACTTAATTGAAGACCCGTATCGGTAGCAAAGGTAACAGAATTCAAGTGTAAATGTTCATAATTGCAGTAGTGATTACTTTGCGTTCCAGGCAGTTCGGCGATGGCTGCACAATTCCAGGCACTCTGGTTAAATGGTCCATGGAATGAACCAGTCATGGCATTAACCTACTTTGAGTTCCCTGAAGCTTATGTCCCATGAAGGAACATTTCTACGCCTCTCACAGGACCAATCTCAGCTACCTTCTCCATAAGTAAACCCTACTTACATCAGCAGCCCCACTCAAGTCTATGAGACGACTCTGACTAGTAATGAAAGCAATTTATGGGACGTACAGCCTAATCCTATCCAGGGCCCACCTAGAGTGTGCAGTGGAGCTGATGCAGCCTCCACTGCATACTATGGGCTAGCTGGGGACCAGGGAGTAAAGAACTTTTAATATTACCTACTCTGCTGTGCCATCACTGCCATGGTCCCCAATGGGACCAAACGTATCTCAAACTAAATTTGAGAAATTGTTTTCCTGTCCTCCTTAGATTCTTTTTTCTCCTGGTTTTGTGTTGCATTTATACAAGAGGAGGTACCACAGAACTGGCCAATTGGGGAGGGGGGACCCTAGAATACAAACACCATCCCTGGTAGAAAAACCATTGAAAGTGGACAATGAATAACATCATAACTGCCCTGTTTCTTGAAAACTATTTTGCAGCATACAACATGCATTCAACCCATTAAAACCTTTCTTCGATTTATTGCCTTTCCCTTGGACTATATTTTCAATCTGGAGCTCACAGACGAATGAAGGGAATTCAGATGGATTAAATATTGCTTCACTCTAGGCTACAGTTTGTAACACTACACTGTGGTAGAGCATTTCCGGGAATTCAAACTCAGGAGGCATAGTTAAGGAGTTGACGTCTGTGGATTCCTTATTTACAGGTCTCCTTTGTATCAGTAGTGTGCTCTGAGTTTTGCAGCTAATGACCTAAGAAGTGCCTTACTGGATCTGACTAGGAGCCTATCTAGTCTAGCATCCGTTTCCCAACATCTGGCAGCCATATGCACTTGGAATGCTCCCAGATACAGCACTGTGATAGCCATCCTCTACAATTTGTCCCCAGCATCTGGAAGTCAGGGTACCAACCTCACAACATGGAGGATCCATCTTAAATTATGGTGGCTAATTACCAGTCACAGAACTCTTCTCCATGGATTTGTCTAATCCTTCCAAATAGACACTAAAAGTAGTGACTCACACTAATGCCACATCCTGTTGTAAACAAAATTGTCATTGATTCTGCCTTGGACTTTATTGCCTTCTTTCTCAACTTCTTCTCTGACTTTTACAGACAGGTTAAGTTGATCGATTTTTCCAAAGAAACAGTAGGATGCCTAAGCCTTCAAAGCAAAGGAGTTTGGATTCTAGCTCTGCAAAAAATGCTTCCTTCTTGTTTCTGTGTTCGTGAATGGGTAAATTGTTTCTTCTTGTTTCTGTGTTCAAAAGGGTAAATTGCTCGCTGATGTACAGTAGTCAGAAATGATATAATCCAGAGCAGTATGGACACACAGGGCTCCCACATCCAAATATGGAAATTGCACTTTGACAATCTTGCCCAATCCTGTGGACAATTGTGTGTCTGTTACTGCCATTGCTTTCAACACATGAATCAGGGCTGCAGCTATGCACAACCACACCTGAATCCAGAGCTGGAGGGTGCAATCTCCAGCTGTGTGGGTCTACTAATGATGTTATACAAAAGACAGAAGGTCCATACTGCCTGACAGTTTCAGGGGATGATGTTGCAGAACCCTATTTACGTATGTATTACATTTACATTCTGCCTTTTCTTTTATCCACGGTGGGATTCAGAGTGGCATTCATGTAAGCAGTCACCCTTCCAGGCACTGACTAGAGCCAGACCTGCTTAGCTGAGGAAGGTGACAGTATCACATGATGTCCTTGAACCATCCCACTGCTATCTGAAAAGAGCTCCAAGACCTGAGCACACACAGTCCATGGGAGTTTACTAGGCTCATACTTTCCAAGATTTTGCAAAGGCAAATAAGGACACATGTCTTTGCAATACAGTACTTATTGTCACTGCAAGGATCCCTACTTCAGCTCGCAACATCCTCCTCGCCTTGCAGATGGTTCTTCTCTGCCTGCTGTACATTGTATTCACTTTTGCAATAGATTGCCCTACACTTGCTCCCAAAGTAGAAGATACTGTTAAGGGCCCAATCCTAACTAAACTCCCCCCTAATAATTTCTTACTGATGCAGCTGCGGCAATGGAGCATATGCTACATCCTGGGGGGGGGGGCAATTGTGGAGGTCTCTTCAAGGTAAAAGAAAATTTGTTCCCTTACCCTGGGATAAGCCTCCACTGTCCAAATGGGTCTCCTTGGATCTGCACCAGTCATTTTGCTGGCGCAGAACCAAGGAGAGTAAAGGAGGAGGAGAGAGAACGGGAGTAGGATCCTGCTGCACACCAGTGCCACCAGGATACACTCCCTCACTCCACTCCCTGTTCTGCCTCCTGCCTGTCCCCTCCCCACTCAGCAACTCCCCCTTGCTCCCCCTCCCCTCCCTGCTCCTCCCACCACCCAACCGCACACTAGCTTACCTGCACTCACTACTCACAGGGTGTCACAATGTGGTTTATGGTCCATTTGCAACACCCTAGGCTGGCGCAGCGCATGCTGTGCCAGTCTAGAGGGTGCATAGGATTGCGCCGTGTCTCTGGTAAATAGGGACAGTTGGATCATCTTAGTTTAGGTTCCAGCATCAGGCATAACCCAGTTCAAGTCCTTAAAAAAAAAAGTAGGTCGCCACGTTGTGCCATAAAAAAAAATACAAAAGCCACATCCTGGTCATACCGTTATTAGGGCCAACCAAAACAACCTAAAATCTTTAGCAAGCTTTTGAGTTTTCCAGAATTTGTCCGCAGGCTTGATGTTATCCTGGAATTTCTGACTATATCTAGGAAACTGTACAGAATTAGGCTGCATCCTATACATACTCACATGGAAGGAGGTTTGGTTGAGCTCAGGGAGACTTAATTCTGAGTAGGCCTGCATAGGATTGGCTGTACGATTCATGTCGCCCAAGCACACGATCCATCGGGTCCGTGTACACACCCAGTCCAATAATCAATGTCTCGGTATCATTGGGGGGGAGGGGGGTTGGTGTGCATCCGACAGCTGCTCTGAGCCGACAGCAACCCAATGGGGAGGCTGTGCTGCTGACCTCTGCTGCTTTCATTCCTCTGCATGCATATTTTAACATTATTACAAAAGGTTTCATTTACAATTTACAGGCTGAGCAGCAATGAGTACATTACGTAGAGGTCAGCCTCCACCACTTCTTCTAGTGATGGAATTATAGTTTAAACAGCTGGAGTACAATCCCAGGGGGGACACCGGGAGATGGTTCCTTTACAGCAGAATAAATCCATCAGACATATTTCATGTGCCCGATAACATTAATAGATAGCAGGGCTTCTTAATATTTCATGAAGTCACTTGAGGTTGTTTACTAACGAAGAGAAAAAAAAGCGAGTGGTCAAGAAAGCACATCCTTAGAGGAGAGAGAGAGAGAGAGAGAGAGGCATTCCCAAAAGCCAAGCCTTCTCTTTGGGCTGGTGTGTATCCTTCCCTTCCCCCACAGACACACAGTCAAAGGAATTTGCCCAGCATATGACCTGTTTTGTTCTTAGGGTACATGAGAGTGTTTTTCGTTTAGTGGTTCAGAAGTTAATCATTTCCATGTTGGTCACAGTTTAATAGAGGTGCCAGAACTTTTAAAACAGCTTATGGTTTTATCGATGGGAAAGAGGGGAAAAAAAGAAGGAAGATAATTGGGGACGCAGAAAGCAAACAGTGTATGTTGAGCTTGAGCCAAAATGATTCTGGGTGAGCTGAAGAATGTTTTGCCACTTCAGAGTACACTATAGGAAAGGGTTAAGCAGCCTCCCTCCATCTGTTCTTACCCTTCCTCTTCCAAACTCCAGTTTGTCCAAGCAGATTTTGGCTTTTTAAAAAATGTGGAAAAACACACTCCTAGATGTCCGCATAGCATGTATGTTAGCCTGATAGTTCTGCCCCTGTCCTCTACATTCCTTTTAGAGGTCTCTCAAAAGGTTTGGGGAGATCTGCCTTATTCTCTTAGACGGGCAGCGCAATCCTCCATAACTTTAGAATGGCGGAGCACATGCTCCGCTGTTCTAAAGTGTTGCAAACGTGCCGTAAAGCACGTTTGCAACTACTTGTAGAGTAAGGGCCGCCAATGCGAGGCTGGCAGCCCTCACTCCAGCGCCGGATCGTCCCTGCGGCCACTAGAGAAAGGTAAGGGGTGCACTGGCGGGCACAGGGGCGGTCCAGGCTGCAAGGGAGGGTGGCCATTGGCCGAGCTGGCCTGGGAAGGGCGGGGATGGCGGCTGCAATATCCCCTTCCTGTTCCAGGGTCAGCCATTATATGGCCTCCTTGGACTTACGCCAGCTCAAGAACTGGCAGAAATCTGAGGAGTCCCATTGGGGCCTCCCCGCCCTACACCGGGGTAAGAGGACGAATGCCCCCTTCCCCCGAGGAGACCTCCAGGCCGATCATGATAGGCCCGGAACAGGGATAGCATCCAGCGGGCAGCCCTAAGGCCTCCTGCAGCTCTTTAGTCAGGATTGCACTCTGAGTCATGAATGGCTGACAATCCCAGATGAGTTTTGTGAAAACCTGAAAGTCAAATCTATTGCTTCACTTTTCAACTATACACAAGAGTCTATTGACAACACAGTTCAGTTGACTGTCAGTATTCACTGTGGTATCTCTGAGGACCAAACTACATACGATGCCAGCAGTTCCATCCCAGTCTCCCAGTGACATAGAAAGAATGAGTTGAGGGTTCAATTTTAATGGGTACAAATCTGAGGAGTGCACAACCCTTCTCCCTGCCCCTGGTTAACCTGCCTGCAACTCCTCACCCCAAGCACTTTCCTGGCAACTTGTGATCACATCCAGTATTGGAGCGTGACTGAAGAAAAAACATTTGGGGAAGAAGCAGCATGAAGGTAAGCCATGAGCAGCCGCAGGGGGAAAGGGACTGCACTCCTCACCCACACACCCCACCATTTTGCTATTAAGATAATACACCAAAACACTCCTCAATCTACATAATTGGAGCAGTTTGGTGTTTAAACATTTACCGTATTTTTCACTCCATAGGACGCATCGGACCATAGGACGCATGCATCCTATGGAGCAAAAAATAGGGAAAATGTTTTTTTAAGTAAAAATAAAAATAAAAATAATAAAAAATGTAAAGAGGGAGGCCTGCGCGAGCCTCTGCAGGCCTCCCTGATCTTCATTTCGGCAAAAAACGGCTGTTTTTTGCCGAAATGAAGATCGGGGAGGCCTGCGCGAGCCTCTGCAGGCCTCCCCGAAGCCCCGCTAAGTATTTTTCCTTTTTTTGGATTCACTCTATAAGACGCAGGCTTTCCCCCCTATTTTTTGGGGGGGCGAAAGTGCGTCTTATGGAGCGAAAAATACGGTAATCATTTGATTTTGTCTGTAAACCGCTTAGTGAACTTTTTGTTGAAAAGTGGTATATAAATACTGTTCAACAACAACAACAACAACAACAACAACAATAATAATAATAATAAACATGGCTTTGCTGCCATTTCCTTTGGCTTTTCTGCTGATTTTGAGACAGTTACAAATTTGTCTGGGATTTTCAACATTCACATGTGAATTTTGACCATCACCACATATTGGACAGTCACTCTAATATAACATAATATAATATTTGTGTGTGTTTGTCTGTGTGAGATACCTTCAAACTATTTTCCATCAACAGTGAAATAGGGTATCACCTGTAGTACAGATCAGTGAAGCTACGTAGTTTGAAGGCCAAATATGTAAAAGTCATTCAAACCATGTTTCTCCTCCAATGTTCCTGAAGCCAATTCTGTATCTGCTGTTTCTTTAAAAGTCAAGAAGGGAGCAGATGGGGGGATTTCCTGAGCGCACACTGCTGCTCCACTGATGAAGTGCTGTCATTCACAGAGATAAAAATCTCCACCACCCTTCACCCTTTAAAACAAATCATTTTCAGGTAAAACATATTTTAAAATAATTGAAAGCAAAACATTAAATCAGGAGCAGATGTTCCAAATTGACCTAGGACCGTTTAACTGCTTTTGCAATAAATGCACAGGGCTCGCTTTTTAGAATTGCAAACTGGATTCCTATATTCTAAAGACTTAGCTGTTATTTTTTCTGTTGCTTGCCCCTTTCTCCTGGTGATGTGCGAAACAAACACAAAAAGTACCATCGCACCTTTCAGCATCAGCTTTTGTGGAATAGAGTCCACTGCAGATGCATTTAATGAAATGGACTCTAGTCCATGTCAGCTGATGCTGAAATAAATGGATGAATCTTTAAGATGCTACAAGGCTTTTTGTTGTCTTTGCTGCAACAGGCTAACACAGCTACCCCTCTGGAGGCTTTTTAATTAATGACAGCCTCACAAGGCAAATCATCATAATGTGTAAGAGAAGACAAAGATAAGCTACACAATATAATTAAGAGTGCTCAAACAGGAAGTCAACCCGCATGGACAATGCCCCCTATAATCGTCTAGTATCTCTTCTACACCTCTTTATTTCAAAATGATACTTACATTGTACAAGAGATGTCCTCCATTGTACAAGAGATGTCCATCCTATATGTCAAGTATTTCTATCAGAAATATTTGCATTCTGATTCACATTATAAACTTAAGTTACAATATGCAACAATGTAGGTTTCTTTGAACATACCAGTGCTACAAATAATGTCTTTTACAGACTAACAGAGTAATCCTGCGTAAGGATCTGCCGGGCGGCCCAGGCCGCCCGCTGGATCCTATGCTCCGCTGCAGGCAGGCTCCCGCTCGGCCGGAGGTCTACTCGGGCAAGGGGACGCTCATCCTCTTCCCCGAGTGTAAATGGTGCTCGGGCCGATCAGCCTCCTTGGATTTCCGCCAGCGAAATCACTGGCGGAAGAGGAGGCCGTGTAAAGGCCCAGGCATGCAGTGGGGGTCAGGATACACACTATTGGCACCCTCCTTTCCCCGCTGATCCTCCCCCCCCACCCGCTGGATCCTTACCTGAGTCTGGCGGTGGCTGGGCGAAGGCTCCGTCAGCAGAGCAGAGGAGGACGACCTTCCCTGCTCTCGAGTCGTCGCTTTACATAGACAGGATTGCATTGCAAGCCTAGGCATGTCTAGTCAGAAGTAAGTCCTATTGAGTTCAATGGGACTTACTGCCAGGTAAGCATGCATAGAATTGCAGCCTTATGGCCCAATCCTGTCCCCCGCTGGTCCATAGCATGCAGCACTGCCAATGGAGGACATGCTGCATGCTATGGTGTGTGTGTGGGGGGGGAGGGTCACCAGACAACAGAGGATAGGTTTTTTTCACTTACCTCTCCATAGGCTTCCTTGTCTCCAATGGGTCTCCATGAACCTATGTCAACTCAGGGTTTAATGGCACAATCCTCACTAACTAGGATTGGGCTGCCTGTCTGAGGAGAGTCAGGGGGCAGGTCCAGTCCAGGAAGGAGGGATAGGACCTTGGTGTGTGCCACTGCTACCAAGATCCTCCCCTTCTTGCCTCCTCCCACCCCCATTTTGCCCTGCTTTCCACCCCAACCCTCTCCCGAACTTCCCCTGCTGCCACTTTACCTGATCTAGCACATGCAGGACCTCCAGCAATTTGTGCGGGTGGCCCCAAAGCACAAAACAACATCACAGCTTTTGCAACACCCTAAGAGGTCTTGCGGCAGTAGATCGTGAGATCTGCTGCCATAGGCCATCTATAGGATTGGGCGGCCCATCTTTGAATTGTTTGTGAGTTAATTGTCAAGCCCATTCAGTGAGCACACTTTTTAAAACTAGAAAAGAAGATGAGGATGAGAGAGGACCTCCTAAGTATCAGAATCTGGTTGTCATAACGTTCAAAAGAAAAAAAAATGGGAACTGGTTTTCTCATAGAACAAATTGGTTTCAGTATTTTTATCATTTTGGCTAGTATGTGTTGCACAGCTGAGATGGAGGCTCCCTTGGAAATTCTGTCACGTGAAAATATCTCTCTAGGGGTACTGAGCAGAACACCAGTTTCCATGCCATTGCTGTAATGCTCTTTATCAAAAAATCACCCATTTTGATTCACAGAAAGAGCTGCAGGTAGATGTCCTTTGAGGCTCCTAATGGTCTTTGCTACCATGTTGATTAAAATCTGGCAACACCTATTCTCCTTGTTTTGCCTCTTTAATATATGTACCTTCTAGCAATCCTGCCAGACATAACATAAAAACATAAACCCAAACATAAAAAGCAAGAAAAAATGGTTGGGTGAAAGTGGAAAAAGTATCTCAAAAATAGATCCAAGGTGGCTAACAATTTTATAATAAAAAATAACAACAATTCAATACTGAAATCACAGAGACAGCATAAAACTGTATAAGGAGACCTTAAAATCAACACTAACACAGAACAAGAAAGTTACAAGAGATCAGGAAATTCCTGCCACAATAGGGACATCTTTAGCTTCCGTTGGCATACCAGAGGGGAGGGGAACAGCTGTACCTCACATAGGAGGGGAGTTCCACGTTGTGGGAGGCACCATGGAGAAGACCCTCCTACAAATTGCTGCCAATCAAGCTTCAGGAGGCAGCATAGCCATCAGGAGTGTCCTCCCCCTGGATTTAAAGGGACAGGTTGGCCAGGATAGGCAGCAAACCACAAACTAATGATTAATAGTTGAATACTGTCATTGAACATTGCTATCCAACATCTACTAGCAGGGAACGACAAGAAACACACCAGGCAGGTAGCTAAGTTTCTAACAGCCCATTCCAACCCAAGTGCTAAGCAGCCCAAGTCAGACCTAAAGTCAGCCTAAGTAGTTTAGGTCGAAGTTAGGTCTGGAATGCAACCATTTAGGGCGAAGTTGGGTCAAAGTTAGGTCGAAGTTACGACCAACGGACTAAGAACAGCCTATTCCAACCCAAGGGCTAAGCAGCACAAGTCAGACCTAAAGTTGACCTAAAAGTGGGCGGAACATGGGCGGACCGTGGGTGTAACGGGGGCGGCAACCAATTAACGTTGGATTCCAGACCCTGGCAAGCACAGACACGCCCCCTCCAACACAAATGCTGACACAAAATTTAGGTCGACCAAAAAGGTGGACCCAAATTTGAGGAGACCCATAGGAGCCATTTTACCTTACCTAAGCCAGCCCTCTCCTGAAAATTTCTAACACCCTACTCCTGAGTTAGGTCAGAGTTAGGACGGAGTTGGGCCTGCTAGGTCTGGAAACCGACAGAGTTATGCCTAAGATAGGGAGCCTATCAGCACCCAGCCCCACCCAGCCTCATTCCCACAAAAGCCCAGCCCCAGACCTCCAGTCACTCTCTCTCTGTCTGAGCACGTGGCGTGGGGTTCTGTCCCTCACAGCCACAAAGTGGGACTTTGTTGGTGGAGGGCAAAATTCACAAACACCCCACTTCTCTCTTCTCCTCTCTGCCTCCCTCTAGGGCAGAGAGGGCTGTTCTGGTTGTGGCCAACCTGTTTACAGCTGTGCCTGGGCAGCTGCCTCCATGCAAGTGTTTGCTAACCCATGTCTTTCTCCCAGCCCCTCTTTCCCCCCCCCCACAGGCAACAACACCAGCAGGTAAGAGCAGGGTTTGTGCTGACATTTGGTCTGACTGCTGCCTCTTTGCATTTAGAAATATAGGAAGGATACATGCCTCTTTACCAATGTGTTGTCTCATAGCTGCCTGCATAGCCTGCTATGATATGCCTCTTTACCAATGTGTTGTCTCATAGCTGCCTGCTTTGCCTGCTATGATATATAGGATACATGCCTCTTTACCACTGTTGTGTCTGATTGCTGCCTGTAGTCATGTGAGCAGACAATGCCACAAGTGTGGAACTGTTAGCCTTATGTAGACACCAGCTGTTCCCCCCCCCTTTCTCCACAGGGTCTACTGACAGGTCAGTATTGGTAGGTTTGCCGTGGTTGTGACCCCCAAGTTGTGTTGTTGTCTCTCTCTTTGACCCTTTCCCCTTACAGGATCATGCTCTCCTTACACCCAGGTAAGCAGCTCAGACCATGCTATGTGTGTCACACCTATCAGCTGTGTTTTATTTCTCTCCCTGCAGGCTTTTGCAACCGGCACACTGGCTTGTCGTCAATGGTGACTGCTTCCACATACCAGCTGCCATGTAACTCCCCCTTGTTTTTTGTCTCCCCAGGAACGTCCACTATCACCTACCTTCCTGGGAGCACCCCTGAGCCTGCAGTCTGGTTGCCCCACTGTCATCTGCCTCGCTGCTGCCAGAGGTCAGGGAGCCAGCCCTGCAACCCTCCTCAGCTGCCGGCACTGCTGCTGCTCCACCTCCCTGGCTGTTGTTCTTGCTGCCCCTCCCCTTTCTATGGAGCAGGCTGTAGTTCCACAGGGGAAGAGCCTGCATGTCCAGGTCCATGGGGCAGGTGTGCTGCTGCTGCTTTCTGATTGGCTGCTGTGACTTACCCCTTGCAGCCTTGCCTGGCCATCTCTGCTAACGTTCCAGAACAATAAAGATGCCCCTCGGGCAGAGCCCCAGTGAAACATATGTGCCCAGTGTTTACACAAGCATTGCCCCCCCCCACACACACACACAGACAGCCCCCAGCACTGAAGCCCCTACATGAGTCCCATCCAGGGACTGCCACGGCCTTCCCTGGGAGAACCCAGCAGGGGTGCTGCGAGACCCCCATGGCACAGAGGGGAGGGGGGAGTCAGGGGGGCCTCTCAGGCAGGCAAACAGTGACAGCCAGGGCGTCCGCCCGTAATGCAGGCGCCTCCGTCGAAGGTCCGCCCGTAATGCAGGCGCCTCCGTCGAAGGTCCGCCCGTAATGCAGGCGCCTCCGTCGAAGGTCCGCCCGTAATGAAGGCGCTTCCGTCGAAGGTCCGCCCGTAATGCAGGCGCCTCCGTCGAAGGTCCGCCCGTAATGCAGGCGCCTCCGTCGAAGGTCCGCCTGTAATGCAGGCACCTCCGTCGAAGGTCCGCCCGTAATGCAGGCACCTCCGTCGAAGGTCCGCCCATAATGCAGCCACTTCCGCCCAAAGTCTGTCTGCATAAGAGGCGCCTGTTTATGCATCACCTTCATCTGCGGAGCGCCCCCTGTGTCCCTATCGGTCTCTGCAGACCCCTCTCTCGGAATCTGTCTCCCACCAGCCTTGTTGTCTGTCTGTCTCTGACCCACCCATGCCCCTCCCCAGCACCCCCTGTCTGCCTGCCTGTGTGTCTGCCTCTCCTCCCACTCCCTGATGATGGCTGCTGGCCACCCCCCACCCTGCTAGAGCGCCTGCCTTGAGGTGCCGTCGTCGCCCCATCTGGGGGTGTGATGAGCTGTGTGAGCCCTTCACGCTCGCAGCAGACAAGCCCAAGGCATCTCTTGGTCTTGGCCGGGGCACAGAGCAGCAGGCACGCTGGGATGCCTTCTTTGTGGGCATTGCCCCGGCCTTGGAGGCCCAGGGCTTCAGGCAATGCACGGGCGAGTCATGTCAGAGGCAGTTCCAGTCCTCATGAGACCCCCCTTGTGTGTGACGTTCCCACCCCCCTCCCCTTCCCTTCCCTCCCCCGCTCACCCCCCAGTGCAGCCTCAACGTGGCTTGCGGGTGGCATCGCCTTCTGCAGGAGGGAGGGGACGGCCACTCTCCTCTGCAGCAGGTGGCTGATGCACAGGGTGCCCTGTGGCGGCTGGGCTCAGGCACCTCGCTCACCTGCCCTGCGCCCACCACATGACTGGCGCAACCCCCCTGCCTGCGGTCAGCCCCTTTGCGACCAGGCTGCGACAGACACTGCAGCAGCTGCCATGGATGGACGATGACACATGCAGACAGAGGCCTGCACATGCCTGAGCCAGACACGGAGCCTGGAGAGCCTGCCTGCCTGGGAGGTAAGTGTTGCCTGGATCCTCGGGTGGTGCTGGGCCACAGAAACTGCAGCCTGCCTAACTCAGGCATAACTCTGACCTACCTCAGGCATAACTTCTGCCTAACTTAGGCTGCACTTAGGCCACACTTATGCCTGACTTGGAGAGGAGTTGGGTTGGAATGGGCTGTAAGTCTTTTTGTCCAGATACGACTAACCATGCCACTTCTTGACGACTAATTGAAGACAATATACAGTTTGATGTATGTACATATGGAGACTACAGATCTTAATGCTCTGAATGAAATTGATTTAGTTTTAACTTTAGTCTTTTTTTTTTTAATGGTTTGCTTTACCTTATTCTGTGCTATGGTTTCGGTTCGATGTGTGCGCTTTATGTATATGTATATGCCAATAAAGGTTACTGACTGACTGACTGACTGACTGTCATTGAACATAATAATGAACACTAATGGCAGTTACTTCTGAGTAAACATACATATGAATATGATCAGTGGATTTTTGGAAGAGAAGACACCTTTGTTCAGATGGAACAACAAACCATGGTTTGTCTTTTTTGAGAACAAACTGTGGTTGAGTCTTGGGATTGGGCCCTCTGTCTTCTTCACATAGAAAGGAAGGAGAGTTGGAGCTTATGCTTCTAGTTTCCTAAAATTCCAGTTTTCTGTTTTGTTTATGGTCTCAGATCCTTGTTGGAGAATAAACCATGGTTTGCTGCATTTGGTTGCAATGGGAAACGGTGTTTGTTGCAAAGTAGAAGCAAAAGCAGAAGCTTCTAATTTCCTTCCCTTGTGCCTCCCCCCCCCAAAAAAAAAGAGGAAAAGAAGGAGGAAGTGCTTTAGCCTGGGGCTTCACATCAGGAGTCCGCCATTCAAAAGAACAAAGTAAAACAAATTCACTGAATGGGCCTGGGTCATTGGGTACACACATTGAGTAGATTACAAAATGTCCATGAAAAGTCACTATGTTGTACCAGCTCTCAAACTTTTGAAATGAGCAAATGTCCATTCCTTGGCATTGCTTGAAGTAATTATTAGTGGGCCATTCAGAGGAATTTCATCATGGGGTACAAAGTTTCTTTTGAGCCCCTTCCATACATATGGGCCCCCCTTTTTTTGCTCCAGGGCCCCCTTTTTGACCCCTTTTTTGCTCTGGGCCTGGGTATAAATTACCCCCTTAACTGTCACAGCACCACACAGCGAATCAGACGTGGCTTAATGATGATGTCACTGAGAACAAACAAAGCTGTCCACTGCTGGATGCAAATTCTTGTACATTCTACCCAAGGGAGTTGAAGAAGGAGGATGCTCATCTCCATGGACATCCAAATTGCAGGTAAAGGGCAATACCTTTTACATATTTTTTTTAAAAAATTCATTTAAACAGTTGTACATACAGTACACATTTTATACTCTTAACAGTCACATATATGTAAAAATTACACATTAACCTCTAAGAATGATTTCCAAATCTCTTCAAATTTATCTAGAGATAATTGGCTTCTGAAAGAAATAAAGTCAAATATGGAAAGAGCCCTTAGGCTTAGATCTTCAATCCAGTATAGATACCTGTGTTCAAATTAACAGCAATAGACAGCACATTCTTTTGGACAAGCATTTGAATCCATAGCCAATTTACACCTGTAGTTTCTTAAAACAAGGTTATCCATGATGAAGCACTCCAGAATTTCCATATTTATTTATTTATTTATTTATTTATTTATTTATTTATTTCTCAAGCAGAGTGGTATACATAGTGTCTTCCCTCCTTTTGTCCTCACAACAACCCTGTGAGGTAGGTTAGACTGGCCCAAGGTCATCCAGGAAGCTTTGTGGCTGAGCGGGAATTTGAACCTGGATCTTCCAGGTCTAAGTCCAACACCAGAACCACTACACCATCCAAGACCATGTGGTGGAAGAGTGGAAAATAACGCCATCAAAATAAAGGGACAGATTTCACATATGTATATGGACATACAAAGCTGCCTTACAATCAGTTTGACCATCCTTGTGCAACTGCCCAGCGTCTCAAGCAGAGGACTTTCCCATCAGTTCTACCTGATCCTTTTAACTGGAGATGGCAGCGACTGAAAGTGGGACCATCTGCATACAAAGCAAGTGTGTCACCACTTAGCGATGGCACCTCCCCAATCCTTAGCGAATCATGGTCTTTATGTATCATCGTCGTAGCCACATCACAAGGTAATCATTTGTAAACAACCTACCGGTTTATCATTGCTCAAATGTTTTGGCGGTCCTGGAGGTTGTCCTACCATGCCTTCAAATAAGTAAGGCATAGGTTGTGCCAGTTATACAGCTGGAAGTCAGATAACAAGGCAAACAAATTTAATCCATTGTCTATGAGATTTTTTTATGAGATTTTTTATTAAAATCAATCATACTACAACACAAAATTACAAAACAAACAGAAAAATGAACTACCTACTACTAATAATACAATTGTTAGGCTGTGCCTTCTCTCTCTCTCTCTCTCTCTCTCTCTCTCTCTCTCTCTCTCTCTCTCTCTCTCTCTCTCTCACACACACACACACACACACACACACACACAAAAGATATGTCTTTTTGGCTTGTCTGCACGATCAGAATGTAATTAAGTTCATGAAGATTCAGGTAAGTGCACAAGATGTGCATTTAATTAAAAATGAAAATGAGGCTTTAAGTATCAATTGGAGCTCTATTCAATTATCAGAAAGACTTTTTTTTACCTTTACTAGTTCTGCTTTATTTTAACACATACGCACGCATGCACGCACGCACGCACAGAGAGAGAGAGAGAGAGAGAGAAAGAAAGAGAGAGCAGATAAAATTCATATTTGCATATGGCACAATTACTGTCACATAAAACAGCAATGCCTAGGTAATTTGAGAGGAGCCCATGGAAAACAAAATATTTGCATAAATTCATTTAGGACCACAAAAAAAAAGGGAAAAGTTCTCAGAACACAGAATCAATGTATAGCTCACATATGGAAACAATGACATGATTGTTTACTTACTGGTTTTAATGATATTCACTTTCTCCTAATCGTAATGTGGAAAATGTGAGTGCCAGATGTTAAGCCTTCAGCATAGAAGCAATGAACACTGGAAGGTCTATTGAAAGATATGTCTCCTGACACTAAAATATAATGTGACTCTTCAGTTTATCAATGCTCTCTCTCTCTCTCTCTCTCTCTCTCTCTCTCTCTCTCTCTCTCTCTCTCTCCTTTTCTGGTGAGAAATAGTTTTATTTGCAACTTAGATTTCCATATTTTAGAATGGTTCAGCAACAAATTTACATATTTCCTGGAATCTGCAGATATAAAACCGGTAAAACACGCTGAGCGTTATTAGACGGTAGATTATAATCCATTACTATTGTTTCAATTAGCAATGTAAAAGTGACCTGCAGTGTTTGGATGTCCTACTAATGGATTTAAATGCTTTCAAATATTAATGCAGGTTTTCTAAAGATGAATCCCAAACCCATTATTCCTGGAATAACTAGGAGTTGAAAAGCTGGCAATGAATGTGCATTATGTAGACAGGCTCATGGTTAATTAAATGAATACCTAGCATTACACTAGTCACTCTAGTGCTACAAAATTATTTCTCATTGATTTTTACATTCCAAGTCCGTGATTCAATTTACTTCTGCAATTTGTGTTGTTGTGTCAATAAAAGAGAGCTGCTTGAAGATGGAAGCATTAGAGAGGGATAAAGACATTAAGGTCCAATGAAAGCTACACTTTTCTTATTTTTTTTCATTCTATTGAAATATCATTTGTAGGCAGCACTTTGTTATGTATTATTAATACAATTTTTGTTTCCTTCCATCTGCTCCCTTCGTTCCTTTTCATAGTCAGGGACTGGAATGTTAGTGATTGCTTCAGGGTGAGTAGCTAATTTTTTCCCCCGTTTTCAGTAACAACTTCTCTCACCATCAAGAACAAAACACCACCAACACAAATCTGTTATTTCATGTTAAATGACCGAGACGGGCCGTGTTAAAAGAGAAACGAGGCAGGTGGAATTCAGGTGGTGCATTTTAATTTGACCACTAAAAATGTGTTTTTGAATCAAAATATAAAAAAGAAAGCTAAATAAGTTCTTTTTCTTCTTTAAACCATGATGTTGATACGATTTAATGCTTTCTATTACATTGGACTGAGGCCACAATCCTATGCACACTTACCTGGGAGCAAGTCCCATTCAAGGCAATGAGACTTACTTCTGAGTAGACATGCGTAGGATTGTGCTGTGAATCACATTTTTTTTCACATTTTTTTTATACCACTCCAAGGAGCTCAGAGTGGTGTACATATTTCCTCCCCTCCTTTTTGTCCTCACAACAACCCTGTGAGGTAGGTGGGGCTGAGAGATAGTGACTGGCTAAGGTCACCCAGGAAGCTTCGTGGCTGAGCAGGGATTTGAACCTGGATCTTCCAGGTCTAAGTCCGACTCCCAAACCACTACACCATCCTGGCTCTGGATCAAAAGAGCTTCATTCATCCACACGTAAAGCACTTCCGCTCATGTGCACTGGGACCACTAATTTTTGTGCCCCTCCCCTAACACCCCACATTCTCTGAAAAGTTATTCTAGAATGGTGTGTGATGTGTGTGTGTGTGTGTGGGGGGGCTGAAGCAGCGACAGTGGGAATCAACGTCACCCTCCCTCTATGCATAAACTGAAGTGATTTCATTCTGCTCATGCCCAAGAAGCTTTGGATCCAAATCATAGCTTATACTTAGAGTCACATTGGACTCTTTCTCACAAGACAATATGAGCAAGGGTCCTTGTGGGTTATAATTGATAATCCTTGCAACCCTTTTGTGCTCCCAGATACATTTGTGGTCCTGCCCTCTTTACAGTTCAGAGGCTGCTGTCCCCTTGGTAGATGGTTATATGAAGGGTGATTCTGAGTACATTGAAGAATATATTCATTTTATTGCTTTCTCAAAACCACTTAATGGATGCCCAGTTTACGCACTCAGTATATTCTCTCTACACAAGTAGAATGATAGGGCTCTTTATGTTTTCTTGAAAAATAATTGCTTATCAGCTAAAATCGACCATGCTTGGATCAAAGGAGACTAACTAGGCAGTATCTTTTAATTTCAGAAAGATTGGGAAGGGACAATATTGCTTGGCCCAGACAACTGACTATTGTCCATCAGCATCTTGTAGGAGGTTTTTATGAGCAAAACAATATATCCAGCAAAAGGCAAAAGAATACAGGTGAATACACTTGAAATAAATCTTCAGGCAGAGTATCTGGGAAGACAAGTAAATACAGATTTATTGGTTTTAATAGTTGTAGTTTGAGATAAATTTCTACAAGAAAGGAAGATTTTTGGAGTAAAGGATTCAAAGCTATTATGAGGCTGCGCTGCCAGAACTCGTGTTCCGGCAGCGCAGCCCAACTTACGGTGTTGGAAAATGTAACACTGCATAGGGCGCAACTAGGCCACTCGCCTCATGTTGGATCTTATCCCCTCTTTTTAAAACCTCCCCACCCCTTTTCTCTCCTCAGACGTACACCAACAAAATAGGTGGCGTATGTCTGAGGAGACCCATTGGTGATCAGGAAGCCTACCAGGAGGGAAGTAAGTGCAAAAGGTCTGGTAGGCTAGCCGATCACCCCCCTACCATAGGATGCAGTGTGCACCTTTTTTAAAAATTTATTTTATTTTTCTGTATTTATATCCCGCCTTTCTCATCATCAGATTTCTCATCAGATTTATTCAAGGCGGCTTACATAGGCAGGCTATCTTTAGACCTGATAAGGGTCTTTACAATATTGTTCTATATAGAACCTTCCATCCTGGTGGTGGGGAATAGGATTGGGCTGTAAGTAGACCCTGTTAAAGATAGGCATGTAGAGAACATCCTGGGAAACAGTCATCATATTAAAATGGTTAAGCTGTTGAAAGCGCAGTCAGGATTTGCTCAGAAATTATCTGAGTTCTTCCCCCTCCCCCTGCTGTGCCAATGAAAAGAACACAGATAACTTGCAAAGTCACAGCACAATCCTAACCAATTTTCCAGCACTGGTGCAGCTGCAATGCAGCCCCAAGGTAAGGGAACAAATGTTCCCTCACCTTGAAGAGGCCTCCATGACTGCCCCTGCACTGCAAAATGCAGTGTGCACCCTGTTGGCACGGCTGCATTGGCGCTGGAAAGTTGGTTAGGATTGTGCTGTCAATCTGAGACAGCTCAGAGACACTTTCCAAACCCTCCTTCATCAGCTCTGCACCATCTCCTTACTTGTCTTGGCAGTGGGGCAGCAGAAAATAATAGCACAGTCTGTGTAGGGAGGAAGGAGATTTTCCTCTTCTCTGCAAGGAGAAGAGTGGGAAAAGCCATGCTGAGCAGGGATTGAAAGATTAGAAATATTGTCCCTTCTTTCCTCTCCCTCCCTTCTCCATTGTCGTTCTGATGTGGCACTTTGGATTTGGAGTTCTTCCCCAGTGCTATTCCAATCAGAGGTATCACTAGGGTTTGCGTCACCCAGTGCAAGAACTCAGCTTGTCACCCCCATGATGGCCCCCAGAGGTGAATAGGGAGAAACAAGGTTGGGCTGAGCTGGGTTCTACAAAAGATGCCCATCAGGCAGGGCTATGTATTTCTACAGATTACTCCTGGTGAGTGGTGTCACTAGGGTTGGTGTCACCCGGTCTGGTAACTCATGGTGTCACCCCCATTAACTTTATTTATTTTAATATATAACAGTACAAGTCACCCAACACATCAGTAACCAACTCGGCTCTCAGAACAATCAGTCTCATTGGTCTGTTTTGAGTTAAGGAAATCCACTTTTTGTTTCATAAGGCAGTTGTGTTTTATTTTTCCAGTTATTTGGCCATAACATTTGACAAAATACAGATAATTCAACTGGGTTTGTTTCATTGAATACTGCATGAATGTACACATTGAATGATATATAACATGATGGTAGTATTCATAAATACAAAGTTTTCACAATTTGGTGTCAACTCCCCCCCCCCGGAGGGTATCACTGGGTGTGGTCCTCCCCCCACCCCTTAGTGACTCACCACTGATTCCAATGCCTTTCTGTTTTACACACTGGTTTTACATCTGAAACCATGGTTGAAACTGAGCTAGTGAACAGACATCTTTTGTTATGGTCCAACAATTTCCAGTTTCCTACATTTTTGTCATAACCCCCTCTTTGTGGCTGAATTAGTTCTGCACATTAATCAATACTGGCACAAAAATCTGACTAGCATTGATCAAAATAAATCGGGGAGAAGAAGAGATTCTCAGAAATGTGTTTATTGCAATGGATGTTCACTTCTTTAAATATTTCTCCTTTTAACTTTGATAAATTAAAGGCTATGGAAAAGTTAAAAATATTGAGAAGCCAAATATATACAGTATAAGAAATGATCTTTAAAGTCCCAAATAAAGTCAGAATCTGAAGGAAACTAGGTCACTATTGCCACCTGTTGTTTTAGATGTAAGTACTGTATAAATAGGTACCACTTACGGGAAGGTAAACAGCGCTCCGTGTTCCAGCCACATGCTACGCGCTGCGGCAAGGAGAGTCATGCCGGCCACATGACCACGGAGGCGCCTTTGGACAACGCTGGCTCTTCGGCTTTGAAATGGGGATGAGCACCGCACCGTCGAGTCGGACACGACTGGACTTAATTGTCAGGGGTCACCTTTACCTTTTACTGTATGTACAAATCTGCCTACCCCTCACTCAACCTTCAGAATGGCTCATTTGCCCTTATGGAATATATTTCAGAACGCTGCTGGAGAAACCATAGGGCAAACATGGATGAAACACAGCCTCCAAATGTCCCCACCATTACTGAATCCTATGTCTTCCTATGTCTTCCCTATCTTATGGGTGCATATGTCTCCTCTCCAATCACATGAGCAGCTGTTCAACGGAAATATCCCTAAACATGTGAATGAAACACTGTGTGTTAATAATCTGTGTGTTTATTTAAGGGCTATTTGAATAAACTACACCCCCTGCACAATTAGGTTTCCTGTGATAAGAATAGCTTGGCTGGATCAGATGAGCCTGAGCAGGGTGCAGATTTTATGTAGATCCTGTGGAAGCTTTATAGAAATGGAGGGGAGGGGGAGGATTTTTTTTTCCAAGCTTAGTTTTATTGGTTAAAAAATTTATTGTGAGAGACAAGAATTTCTGCCGTGCATCTATTCTGGAACACAGATAATCCACCAGAACTTTCTATCTTGGAATGCTGAACAATGCCTTGTTCTGATGTAGTATGGAGATTGCCTTGTTCTGTTCAGATTGTGAAATTCCAGAGGTCACTTGAAAACCCTTATATATCTCATACCATTGAGCCAATGTGCCCATAAAGTACTCTTCATCTGGAAGCTAGTGGGCAGCAGTATATCTACACCACAAATGTAAACTGGTTTAATAGTAATTCACTTACTTTCTTCTGTGAGTGGAACCAGGAATCTCAGTTTAGAATGCAAAATGGGACTTTTCTGCCTCCAGACCAACCATCAATCAGTTGAATCCCGGGGTGGCTCCCCTTCTCCCACTGTTCTTGACCACGCACCCAGGCATTGCCATTTAGCGCCGAAATGAAATGGCCGTTTATTGCCGAAATGAAGATCGGGAAGGCCTGCGCAACCCTCTGCAGGCCTCCCCGATCTTCATTTCACGAGCCGGCGTGTCACCCCGGGCGAGGGGTCGGTCGGCTCGGCGCGTCACCCCAACCCCCAGCCACGTCACCCCACTGCACCCAGCTGCATCACCCCCCACTGCCACATCACTTCCCCCACTGCCACATCACCCCCCCGCTACTCACCCCATGGCCCACACGCCAGGAGAGGGTGACACGCCACACCGACATGCCACGCCGTGTCTTTGGCGGCTCGTCCATGTTTAAATAGCCCAGACAAGGCTTCGAGCGGCGTATGCGCACAATGCCTCTCAAAGCCTTGCACTCAGAAGGGTCGAACAAAGACCTGAGTGGGTCTTCGTTCAGCCCTTCTGAGTGCAAGGCTTTGAGCAGCGTTGTGCGCATGCCACTCGAAGTCTTGCCTAGCCTATTTAGAAGCAGCCAAATCGCTGAAGAAGAAACGGCTCAGCCTGCCGATGCATCATCCTCTCCTGGGGGTGTGTGATGCGGCGGGAGGGGGTGACACGCCGGGAGTCCCAGTGCATCACCCTCCTGGCGCGTCATCCCTTCCGGAATCCTGCCCCCTGCCACGCACCAGTGACACTACTGGGTATGGATGTACCCTTAGGAAAGGCCATAATAACTAACAGCCTAATCCTGTGTAACTTTAAGCGGCTGGCCTAAAGGGCCGGCTGCTGTATCCTAGACCCATTGCAGCCTGCACTGGCATGACCTGGGCTCTCCTCGGAGGAAGGGGACGTTCGTCCCCCTCTCCCAGTGTAAGCCGTGCAGGCCGCAATGGGCCTCCTCAAATGCATGCCAGCTCTGAAGCTGGCGTGCATCCGGAGAGGCTTTGTAACGCCGGCCTGGGCTGCGACCGGTCGTTGGATATTGGCACAACTCCCAGCCTGGGCCCCCCTCCTTTGCTGCCCTGGTGCACCCATCGCCGCCCCTGCACCAAGCGGGCTAGGTCTTACCTGGGTCGTCCGGTGCAGGTCCGGGCAGCCGGGGGAGTGAGTGGCACCGGCCTCCGCGCTGTCACTGCCTACTTGAGAGGCATCGAAAAAGTGCCTTATGGCATTTTTGCGACGCCTTAGGCCGGCAGAGCGCTCGCTTCGCCAGCCTAAAGTTAGGCAGGATCCGGCTGCAAGCCTCTATGTGGGGGCATAAATTTGTTTCTGAGAGTGTTTCTTTGTCTCCTGTCAAGGGAATTCATTACTTTGGCAAAGCAATTTGAAGTTCATACAATTTGTCAGTTTAGTATTAATGCCTTCTTGGTTCTCAAATGTTGATGTCAAATCAAGCTTACGTTGCTGAAAATACTTGCAACTCTGTACTTATCGACTGCGTATCTATTACTGTGTAACTCCATTGTGTTAATTATGGAGCTAATTGTCAAGTTTTAAATCACACAGTAGTTTCAGCTGTGACCAAGAAGCCAGGATGCAAGGCAGCACTACGCCTTAAGATGAGTTGCTTATTTACACATTAAATGAGAAGTTGGCTTTTCATGACAATCGCTGCCTCTAGCAATCACTGCCTCCCATAAGTTCAGCAACTTTGAAAGGGAATTTGCATGCACCGAATATACAGAAAGTAGACTTTTACTCATGGAAACATCTCTCAGCAAACAAGTTGTTTAAAACTGAAGGCTTTGGGGAAAATTGTCTGGAAATTAGTGTTCGGCTACTTGATTTGAGATAAGATGAAATCACCGTGTGGCTGAAATGTATTGTTGATATGGAAGCTTTAAAGTAATACTGTAGCTGCACTTTGCCTCCCTTTCACTCAGAAAGAGTATTATTCATTAGAATAAATTCACATGCTGTATTCTGGCTATATTCATTCATATAGCCAGAAGCCTATAAAAAGAATATAGACTAAAGAGCAAGTTGAATAATGAGATCTAATCTATGTAAAATAAGCCCCAGAAGAAATGTCCTTTACTTTGATAATATCCCTTGAAACAAGATCCCCCACTGGAAATCACAATAAAAGGAGGGCTTGGGAAAACTCGCCAGCCAAGCGAGTTTGCTTTTTCCGAAATAATAGCTCCCCAAGCCAACCGACCTCATGATCCTAAGGAGGGTTTTTCATTAAGGGCAATAAAATCTCTTGGATTCCCTGAAGTTAAAGGGAAAATAGAGGTTTTTTGGGGAGCTCACTGTATGCTCCCAATCTTCTCTTTATTCAAATGTACAGACGAAGTCTCAGCTTGCAGCCGTACATAGAAAAGGATCCTAGAGTCCATTCACGGGCAGACAATGGCCCAGCAACTGCTTCTCTTCAAGTATATTTGGCCGATGCAGTGGCAGATTGACAGATCAGAGCATGGCTGGTGAATACGTTGCATGGGGCCCAATCGGCACCATATTTTTTCGGTATTTATGAATCTATTTAAAAGGGCTTAAAGGGATTTTCACACACACCCTTCTCAAGGAGCTTCAAAATACTCAAAGAATTTTTTTTTTTACCTCATACTTTTAGAAAAAAAACACACCGGTTGAATTGTTTTCATCTGATCTTACATTTGCACCCATAATATAGGTCTTTTCAACAGTAAAACTGCCTATACATTTAATAATAAGCAAGTAAATAAAACTGAACTACAAGACTTTGTATTTGAGAAATAGCATTAAAACAAACTTGTAATAAACACAGGCACCTGTGTTTGTGATTTCCATGCTCTTTTCTAGAATAGATAAGACTGTACAGTAATCTGAATCATACATGTTCAACAGTAAACTTAATTTTTGTCTGGATAAATGTTTCTGGCTACAAATAAGAAATGCAGGCCTAGATGAAGCATATTTTTGCCCAGCTTCAGCCCTATTCAATCTCTCCCCTCACACATGTATAACAAACACATGAAAGGAGGAAGCAGGATGGCATTGTTGGCCACACACCCCAGTGCTGTGCGCCCCCAGCTGCCTGTGCTTGGCATTAGTGTGAAACAAGCCCTATTCATACAGCTGAGGACAAAATAGGGAGAGACACAGATATGCCACCCTTGGAGGAAAGCCCAGTCATACATACAAACCAGAATGTGAAATGGTTGGACATTTCCCTCTCATGCGTTTGGTGTTCACATGGTGGGGGGAACGTTTGTTGGAGAGGAGAGAAGGCTGGAGGGAGAGAGGGGAGCTGACCACACCTGGCTAACAGGGCTTGTTTCACCACCTCTCTTTCTGCAGGTACTTGAGTCTCTGCTGGCCAGAGGTGTGAGCTGCTGGCAAAGGGCTCTTGGTTCAGCCCTCTGCTTGGAGGGAGGGCGGGAGAGAGATGGCAGCAGTAACAGCAGCAGAAGTGGCAGCAGATAGCAAAATCAGCACTCCCCGACAGCAGTTGGACACCAGCAGAAGGGGGAGGCAAGTAGTAGCAACTTTTGAGCAGCAGCAATTTTTAGAAGAGGCAGTGCCAGATACACACCCGGACCTTTTTGCCTTCTGCAGTGAGATCCAAGATCCATCTCTTGTGAGATCCAAGATGGTGGCACTCAAATCTCGCAAGGGCACATGCAGAAGCGTCATCGGGGTTGGGGCGGGGAGGCCGTGGGCCCCAGGGCGGGGGCCAGACGTGGCGGCGAAGAGGCATACCTGGCTCCGGGATGCGTTCCGTCCGCTTCAGTCATCCTGCTGTTGGACCCTCCCGCCAGCCCTGGAGCTCGAACGGCTCCAAAATAGCAAGTAAGATGGCGGGGGGTGGGGGGCCCGTGTAGGGGTACATGGGCCTCCAAAGATTGGGAACCCCTGATCTAGACCCCTTTCAATCTAGCTTCAGACCAGGCTTCGCAATGGAAATGGCCTTGGTCACCCAGGTGGATGATCTGCACTGAGGACTTGACAGGGGGAATGTGTCTTTGTTGGTCCTACTGGACCTCTCAGAGGCTTTTGATATCTTTAACTTTGTATCCTTCTGGATCAGTTGGCTGGCTTGGAACTTGAAGGCACTGATTTGCAGTGGTTCTGGTCCTTCCTGGCTGAGAGATTCCAAAAGGTATTACTGGGGGACAGCTGTTCAGTGCCCTGGTTTTGACATCAGGGTGCCAGAGGTTCTAACCTGTCCCTATGTTGTTTAACATCTACATGAAACCACTGGGAGAGATCATCCAGAGTTTTGGAGGGGGTTGTCATCAGTATGCAGGTGACATCCAGCACTATCTCTATGTCAGCTAATCCCAGGGTGGCTGTTGAGGTCCTGGAGCACTGCCTGGAGGCAGTTAGGGATTGGATGAGAGTAGACAACCTAAACATAAATCCAGACAAAATTGAGGTCCTCTTGGTCTGGCGACTATCAACTGGCTCTGAATGGGGTTGCACTCCCTCTCTGGAGCAAGTTCGCAGTTTAGGGGTCCTCCCGGACTCATCGCTTCTCCTGGATTCCCAGGTGGCAGCAGTGGCCAATGCAGCCTTTGCCCAGCTTAGGCCCAGTTTAGCCTTTGCCCAGTTTAGCTGCAATTTCTGATACATAACTATTGGGGTGTTATGTGGGGCTGGCCAGGACATCTGTTCAGAAATTGCAGCTGGTACAGAATCTGGCAGCCTGAAGCAGCCCAGTAGCACTGCCACTCCCCACCAGTGCCACTGCCTCCCCCAGTCCCCTCACCCAAAAACTGGCTCCTTCCTCCTTGAATCAAAGCAGAAAATATAGAGCACGCTGGGATTGCTCCCAGTATGCTCAGCATTCCCTGTTTGGTTTAAAGAGCCCACCTGAAGGAAAGGGCAATCTTGTCCCTGCCTCTACCAGGCTCTTGAATCAGTGCAGGAAATGGAGAGCATGCTGGGAGCAATCTCAGTGCACTCAGCATTTCCTCTTTCGCTTCAAGAGCCCATGCGGAGGAAAGAGCCAGGTAAGTGGGCAGGGTTTTTGCATTCTGATTGCCCCTTCCTCTACCAGGCTTTTCAAAAGAGAGGAGGAAAGAGGAGCAATGTGAGCAGAGGATTGGAATGCAGCAGATTCACTTCTTCCTCCACCCGGGCTCAAAGCAGGAAAAATACCCAAAGTAAGAAATATGGAGTGCACTGAAGGTATGCTAGTGCACCCCACTTGATCAAAAAGCCACATAGAGGAGGGCCCAATGTGGAGGCAAGATCCATCCATGGTGGTGGGTTGTAGGAGAGAAGCTGGATTTCTGTTTGCCGCCCCTCTGCTCCGGCTCCAATCCACCAAACAGACTCATTTGCCTCATGGATAGGCTGCCCTGGGACCAGGTTTTGACCCTCTAGGTTTTGACTTCTGAAGGCTCTTTGGGGAAGTTCCCTATTTCAAGTGGGCCCCTCTTTCAGTAGACTCAACCTCCTGCTACTGAAATGAAGAAGACTGACATTTTGCTCCTGACCTGTCTCTCAGGGCTGAGCCTTTGATGTCTTGGGGATAACAGTCTTGAACTACTCATCTCTCTTAAGAGTATTATTGGCAGACTGAGGAGACTAACAACTTACTTTGGTTTTATATCTGTTTCACTGCATGGTTTGACCCTAAGAATCCTGAGAATTCTAGTTTGGTGAGGTATTGAGAACCTTCTGGTAGACATTCCAAGCTCACTTGTCCCCAAACAGCACCTCCAAAGGTTCCTTGAGGAGAAAGAATAGCTATTAGATCAGTGTTAGTCTGTGATACAGATATGACCTGAGAGACTGTGACCAGAACTGACTGGAGCACTTCACTAAAGGCCTCTTTGCCAACATGAGGTCTTATTAGTAGCATGAATTCTGAACTTAGAAGGACAAATTGTAGTGGTTTCTGCAGTATGAATCACTGGCAAACAGCACCCTATGTCTCAAAATTTAACTAAAAGCACAAGCATTTCTTAGAAGACATTATTTTGCAGCTATTGTATTTTAGTCCATAATGTCATTAGACACTTAAAGAGTCATGAAACAAGATATATAAATGGTAGCTTATCAGAGAAATGCTGACACCATGATAAAGAAATCGAATAATTAATATCAAATATATTGTTTTCTACTTGACAGAGTGTGCAGCCCGAGAGTATTATTATATATGCTCATGATTCTATAGCACCCATCAATGTAATAGCCACTAAGATAATCACATATCTTGGGTGCTACGTGCGACAGGAGACTGAAGGCTAGGCAACCACAGGGCCCAAGAAGTATAGGTCTTTTCTTGAGAAAGGCAATTTTTTTTGTGTAATTGTTCCACTTCATGCTGAAAAATGGCATGCTAAAAAGCTTAATTAATGCAGTAAATTGTGTGTGTAGTTTTTTTTTTTTTTTAAAGAGAGCCGGTGTTGTGTAGTAGATAGAATGTTGGACTAGGACTGGAGAACCGTGAATGCCTGCTTGGCCACAAAACCTATGGGGTGTGTTTGGCCCACAGTCTAACCTACCTTACAGGGTTATTGTGGAGATAAACTGGAGATGAAGTGGGGGGGGGTGAGAAAGAAAGACATCTAACCACCTGGACAAACTGTGAAGGAAGATAGAGGGAAAGCAGCCTCCCCCCTCCTTCACACACGGCTGCTATAAGTGTTGATATTGTATATAAACAAACAAATAAATAAATACTGGTTGGCAAAGAGGAGATTCACATGCAGAATTATCCTTTCTGTAGCAAACCATCTGTGGTTAGGGCAACAGTAAAGCAAAGCAATCTCACCCGCCTTCCAAGCCATTCAGCCCCCTCTTCGGCTCATGTTCTTGGGTGGGACTCACTAGCCAAAGGAGGAATTATTATTAAGAATATAGTAATATCTGTGACCAGACTGCCCAACTGAATGTTGCATTGTGCAAATCTGTATTCTTGTTTTTTGATTTATATGCTTTTATATTTGCACATTTCATAATAAGGTTTAGACATGTCCGTTTCCACACATGTATGATCTCAGAGGGAAGCGCTTTTTGGCAGTGTTCCAATGGTATACTTATATTTGAAACTGCCCTTAGCCGGGCTAGGTAGTGGAATACGTAGCCTCAATCAGTGCTGTCTTGCTGGCTCGTTTTGGCTGGCTCTTTGGGACTAACTGGCTCCACAGTCTGCCAGGTGGCAGCCAATCCTTCCTGTTGTGCACAGGATTATTGCCGGTTATAGGACAGCAGCAGGAGAGGAATGTGTGCTCTTAGGCATGTATTCTACAACTCACCCCTGTCATAAAATTGAATCTACTACTATATAGATACTCATGTATAAGTCTAGAAAATTTAGTCTTAAAATGTGTCCTGAAAACCTTGGTCAACTTATCCATGCGTCAATGGACCCAGGCTGACTATGCTGGCCCCATCCGCCTCCGGTGCAGTGCAAGGCCTACTGGGGCTCTCCCCAGCCTGATGCCAGGCGGTGAAAGTGGCAGCGCCCATCACCCTGGTGCTGCGGTGCGGAGACGGGTGGATGATCCCACCACAAGCAACCTGCATACCCGGTGGATTGCGGGCAAGGGTAGGGCAGTTGTGTGAGTGGGCAAGGAGAAAGAATGAGAAGGGGTGGAGCCCCCTTTAGGCTACCTGTTGTTGTTGTTGTTCAGTCGTTAAGTCGTGTCCGACCCTTCGTGATCCCATGAACCATATCCCGCCAGGCCTTCCTGTCCTCCACTATCTTCCTGAGTTCGCTCATTTTCATGTTTGTTGCATCGGTGATGCTGTCTAACCATCTCATCCTTGGCCTTCCCCTTCTCCTTTTGCCTTCAATCTTTCCTAGCATCAGAGTCTTTTCCAGAGAGTCCTCTCTTCGCATTAGGTGGCCAAAATATTTGAGTTTCAGCCTTAGTACCTGTCCTTCCAGGGAACAGTCAGGCTTGATTTCATTTAGAATTGACTGATTTGATCTCCTAGCAGTCCAAGGGACTCTCAGGAGTCTTCTCCAGCACCACAGTTCAAAAGCATCTATTCTTCGGCGCTCAGCCTTCCCTATGGTCCAACTCTCGCAACCATACATTGCTACTGGGAACACCATCGCCCTGACTATGCGAACTTTTGTTGGCATGGTGATATCTCTGCTTTTTATTATGCTGTCTAAGTTTGCCATAGCTTTCCTTCCAAGGAGTAAGCGTCTTTTAATTTCATGGCTGCTGTCTCCGTCTGCAGTGATCTTGGAGCCCAGAAAAGTAAAATCTGTTACTGCTTCCATTTCTGCCCCTTCTATTTGCCAGGAATTGATGGGACCCGATGCCATGATCTTAGTTTTATTAATGTTGAGTTTCAAGCCAACTTTTGCACTCTCCTCTTTCACTCTCATCAAGAGGCTCTTTAGTTCTTCTTCACTTTCTGCCATTAGGGTGGTATCGTCTGCATATCTGAGGTTGTTGATATTTCTCCCGGCAATCTTGATTCCGGCTTGCGATTCATTCAGCCCTGCATTTCTCATAATGTACTCTGCATATAAGTTAAATAAGCAGGGTGACAATATACAGCCTTGCCGTACTCCCTTCCCAATTTTGAACCAATCAGTTGTTCCATGGCCGGTTCGAACTGTTGCTTCTTGACCCGCATACAGGTTTCTCAGGAGACAGGTAAGGTGGTCTGGTACCCCCATCTCTTTAAGAATTTGCCACAGTTTGTTGTGATCCACACAATCAAAGGCTTTTGCGTAGTCAATGAAGCAGAAGTAGGTGTTTTTTTGGAACTCTCGTGCTTTCTCCATGATCCACCGCATGTTGGCAATTTGATCTCTAGTTCCTCTGCCTCTTCGAAACCCAGCTTGTACGTCCGGTAGTTCTCGGTCCACGTACTGCTGAAGCCTAGCTTGTAGGATTTTGAGCATAACCTTGCTAGCATGTGAAATGAGTGCAATTGTACGGTAGTTTGAACACTCTTTGGCACTGCCCTTCTTTGGAATTGGAACGTAAACTGACCTTTTCCAATCCTTTGGCCACTGCTGAGTTTTCCAAATTTGTTGGCATATTGAGTGCAGCACTTTCACAGCATCATCATTTAGGATTTTAAGTAGCTCAGCTGGGATATTATCATCTCCACTAGCTTTGTTGTTAGTAATGCTACCTAAGGCCCACTTGACTTCACTCTCTAGGATGTCCGGCTCTGGGTCAGTGACCACACCAGCGTGGTCATCAGGAACATTCAGATCTTTCTTGTATAGTTCTTCTGTGTATTCTTGCCATCTCTTCTTAATCTCTTCTGCTTCTGTTAGGTCCTTGCCTTTTTTGTCCTTTATCATGCCCATCTTTGCACAAAACGTTCCCTTGATATCTCCAATTTTCTTGAAGAGATCTCTAGTCCTCCCCATTCTGTTGTTTTCCTCGATTTCCTTGCATTGTTCATTTAAGAAGGCCTTCTTATCTCTCCTTGCTATTCTCTGGAACTCTGCATTCAGTTGTTTATATCTTTCCCTTTCACCCTTGCTTTTTGCATTCCTTCTTTCCACAGCTATTTGTAAAGCCTCATCTGACAGCCACTTTGCTTTCTTGCATTTCTTTTTCTTTGGGATGGTTTTCGTTGCTGCCTCCTGTACAATGTTACAAACTTCCGTCCATAGTTCTTCAGGCACTCTGTCTACCAGGTCTAATGCCCTAAATCTATTCTTCACCTCCACTGTATACTCATAAGGGATATCGTTTAGGTCATATCTGACTGGTCTAGTGGTGTTCCCTACATTCTTCAGTTTAAGTCTGAATTTTGCAATAAGAAGCTCATGATCTGAGCCACAGTCAGCTCCAGGTCTTGTTTTTACTGATTGTATAGAGCTTCTCCATCTTTGGCTGCAAAGCACATAATCTATCTGGTTTCGGTATTGACCATCTGGTGATGTCCATGTGTAGAGTCGCCTCTTGTGTTGTTGGAAAAGAGTGTTTGCTATGACCAGCGTGTTCTCTTGACAGAACTCCGTTAGCCTTTGCCCTGCTTCATTTTGCGCTCCAAGGCCAAACTTGCCTGTTGTTCCGTTTATTTCTTGATTTCCTACTTTAGCATTCCAGTCTCCTATGATGTAAAGGACATCTTTTTTGGGTGCTAGTTCTAGAAGGTGTTGTAGGTCTTCATAGAACCGGTCAACTTCATCTTCTTTGGCATCAGTGGTTGGGGCATACACTTGGATTACTGTAATGTTGAATGGTTTGCCTTGGATTCGAACTGAAATCATTCTGTCGTTTTTGAGGTTGCACCCCAGTACTGCCTTTCCCACTCTTTTATTGACTATGAGGGCTACTCCATTTCTTCTAAGGGATTCATGCCCACAGTAGTAGATATGATGGTCACCTGACTTAAATTCGCCCATGCCCGTCCATTTTAGTTCGCTGATTCCCAAGATGTCAATGTTCAATCTTATCATCTCATTTTTGACCACATCCAGCTTGCCTTGATTCATAGACCTCACATTCCATGTTCCTAAGCAGTATTGCTCCTTGCAGCATTGGATTTTCCTTTCAACCTCAGACACATCCACAGCTGGACGTCCTTTCGGCTTTGGCCCAGCCGCTTCACTCTTTCTGGGTCTACTTGGAATAGTCCTCCGCTCTTCCTCAGTAGCATATTGGACACCTTCCGACCTGAGGGGCTCATCTTCCGGCGTCATATCTTTTAGCCTTTTGGTACTGTTCATGGGATTTTCTTGGCAAGGTTACTGGAGTGGGTTGCCATTTCCTTCTCCAGTGGATCACTTTTAGTCAGAACTCTCTGCTACGACCTGTCCGTCTTGGGTGTCCCTGCACGGCATAGCTCATGGCTTCTTTGAGTTACGCAAGCCCCTTCGCCACGACAAGGCAATGATCCATGAAGGGGTTTAGGCTACCTGGGTGGCCATAATTCAATAAATTCGACTGTTGTGTTCTTAGGTAACAATTATGACCATACTTAAGTTTTACACTCAACGTATTCATGAGTCATTGCAAATTCTATGATTTTTGGTTCAAAACGTCCCCTCGACTTATCTACCGCATTGACTAATGGACGAGTATGTACGGGTAGGCTGAGTGGAATACATCTCCAAGTCCAGATCCACAGGGCATCACTTCCAATGCATTGTGCATTCAAATGCATGGAAAACAATGCAGTGTGGATAGATAATCCTCACAGGGAGGCACAGTTGGATATTCACCCATACATAAATCATGAACATTTTTCATGGACCTACACTTGCTTCATATTTTGCAAAGGACTGCGACCCTCTTCCTTCGCTTTGTTCTTGCCTCAGAATGCCTTGCATAAGCTCCCTGCAAGGTATTCTTGGGTGTGAATAGGACCAGAAAGTGGGTTGTGAGCCCACCCAGAACCCGGAAGCAGCTGCAGCCACGGAGGAGACGTTAAAACGAAACAACGGATAGCAAAATGACAGTAAGCAAGGATTTATTTATCTGTATTTATCTGGGGGAGAGCAACTGTCCCACTTTACCCCAGCATGACACCTTTTGCAGTGGCTGTTGCTGGTGTCTCTTCTGCATCTTTTTTATTTAGATTGTGAGCCCTTTTGGGACAGGGAAACATTTATTGATTTACAAGCTAGAATGTTAGAATGTCCAGTATTCTGCTGAGTATAACGACCACGGTCAACGATGTTGGGTTGTCCTAACGTTTCGCCCTCCCATGTTGAGGGCTTTACCAAAGGATAAAATCACCTAAAACACTTAAAAGTTAAAACTTAAAATTCAGCTAAGATGCCTAAAATCTGAATTTAAAATGCGGTTTAAAAACCAGACTGACCCTAAAACTGCATAAAAGCTAAGCTAAAACCCCTAGCTCCAACATCAGTTCAAGCCCAGACTCCCTAACAAGAGAGCTTAAAATCTTGAATGTCCTGGAGAAAGGACAGAAATATATTGAGGGAACACCTTACATCTGAAGGTGTTCCCTCAATATATTTCTGTCCTTTTTATTACAACATTTACAATAGTGTTATATCCAGACTGCAGGCCACGTGTGTGTGCTCCAAAACTAGAGCCTGCAATTTTAACTTCTTGGGAAGAGGTGGTGGTGAGGGAGGAGAGACTGTAAGAAGCCTTTACTTCATCAGGGTCAGAATATTTTTAGGACAGTGGCTATATCCTATACCATAGCTTCTCAAGACAACTTCATCCACTTACTAACCTTGTTAGCTATTAGTTGGTCTACACAACCAACCCGATCCGTCCTCCCCTCACCCTCCCCAAAACACCCCCCAAACGCCCTCCCCCCAACCCTGCACTTTTCAGCCCAGCCGCAGCTTACCTGGGCTGCATGCTAGCAGGATCTGTCCTGCAGGGGCTGCTGCAGGCCTCTGCACTGGCCTGTGGCCGCACAACTGCCTTACAGCAGCTTTTGCGACAGTGTTGGGCTGGCGCAGTCGTCCTACACTGGTCTAGCGGCCAGATAGGATTAGGCTGTTCATTACTTTTCAATGTAGGGTTACAAATAAATTTGGTTACACAGATAAGCATATCCCTGAGCCCACACCTTATCCCTTTACATCCTTACTGCTGCCAACAATGCAAATGCTAGTCCACAGTCTGAGGAAAATGCAGGAACACGACTTATCCTCTGTTCCCAAACAAACAAACAGTAGTATGCTTTCCCAATATATGATGAAATGATTAAATCAAGGAATCGCTACAGTATTTGCTAACAGTTCCCCCCCTCCCCAATTGGGAATCATTTTATAGGTATATGGTACCTACTGTTTTTATGTCAAGGTTGAGCTATCCCAAGCGTATCCAATATGCAAGTTGCTTTCAAGCCATTGAAGAGAGTGGATTCTGCACAATAAAACCTTACTAATACACAAGTGATCTGAGCAACGAAAGGATCACTGCTGTGATCTTTGCAGTTTCGAAGACGGTATAACATTATTTAATTAGCTAACTTTCCCCTCTGTCTCTTGAGACATGGAAACCCAATGAAATGTCAACTGTGCTGTCACTCTCCTTGAGGCTAAACTCATTAGAACAAAGAGTGGAGATAAAAATAGTCTAAGGCAGAGTATTTTGTTGCATACCAGAAGAGGCCCACACACCTTATGCCTAGGAAATCCAGATGTGAAGCCAGGCATATAGTACTTTGGAGGGATTTAATACCATTTAGCTGCTTTAACTATTTAGCATTCTGCTGTTATATAGAATTCTACTGAGCACAATTAAAGACCATATACAACCTCATGGCAACTGCCAACTTATTTTCGGGCACTGTTTTGAGAGAATGAGTCCTGATTTGTCACAGTGGAAGCATGGTATACTTTTAACTCTATAAATGGATTGTTCTCCCTGCTCAGAGTCAGGTTTGGGATTCCATTTATTAAAGGGTGGGTGGGGAAAGAAGAGAATGCTTTATCTGACTTATAAGTGATATTTCAAAATGCACGTGCTTATTACTAAGCATAATAAAATCTGGCATTTTCTATTGTCAGATGGTTCATAAAGGCTAAATTTCTTGATTTATTTAAATAGACAGGAAAGAGCAAACTATCAAAAAAAAAAAAAAAAGCACGCCACAACCAAGTGTGATATACTGAAGGCATGTGAATTACCTCCTTCCCAAGGATAATGCAAATTAGAAGTGTGTAAAGCTTTGTCTGCACCTGGGATCTTTAATGAGGATAAAGAAAAATCAGACAGAAATTCTCCCGGGAACTGAGCGGATCGTTATTTGAATAACCTGCCGTGAATTCTAATCAATGTGACGTGACTTTGAAAATGAATGCGGTCTTTTTACCTGCTGTATTCAAGCCATAATATTAATCATAACTTCATGGTACAGTAAAGCCTATGACAAATGGATATTCAGTGGACTAACAAAAAGACCATTTTCAGCAGGGAAACTCCATGCCCATAAATCCTCTGTGTGTGTGTGTGTGTGTGTGTGTGTTGGCTGGATGGCTTTCAACATACATTGCATCTGAAGAAACAAAGGTTGTTTGGAAATGCATGCAAACGATTATATTGTTTTCCATCAGAGGTGACATATATAACTAAACCCCTGTCTTGTTCTGCTGAAGATGCTCTTAAAGATTGTACTTCACCTGAAGTCCTATAATTTGTTTCGAGACAAGGGCTTCCAACACAGATATTTGTCCCACATCAGTCTACTGAGACTGGATTTCCAAACTATTTTTTTTTCACTTCAAGGGTGGAACAGTTTGTGTAGCTTAATCTGTTTAGCTAACATTGCGACTAATGGCCACCTAATGGCCACCTAATGCGAAGAGAGGACTCTCTGGAGAAGACTCTGATGCTGGGAAAGATTGAAGGCAAAAGGAGAAGGGGAAGGCAAAGGATGAGATGGTTAGACAGCATCACCGATGCAACGAACATGAAAATGAGCAAACTCAGGAAGATAGTGGAGGACAGGAAGGCCTGGCGGGATGTGGTTCATGGGATCACGAAAGGTCGGACACGACTTAACGACTGAACAACAACAACAAACATTGCGACTGTTTCAACAGTGACACATTATACACCTGGCATGATTGGCAAGCTTCAAAAAAAATGTATCTTTCACACTGAATGGAGCTCCATGAAATAGGGTAGCCACTCCAATTTTGCAAAAAGGAACATTCAGAAGGAATTTAAGGGTGTCAATGAACTTGATCTATGATTTCTAAGGTCTGGCAAGTGATCAGTTTACAAAGGACCCAAACTCTGTTTATGAGCCAGCAAGCTAACAAAGCCAGTTCTAAATAATGCCAGTATTCTATTTCTTTGCCTAAAATTCTGTTTATGGGCAGCCTGATCCTCTCTAACGTTAGAGCGGCGGAGCACACTTCCTGGTCCACTGGTGTGTGGTGGGAATCAGGCAATGTTGAATGACTTGCCACATAAAAGGCCTTATACAGCCAGAATGAGCATTCTGGCGGCGCAAGGCCCAAATAGGATTGAGCTATAAATCTGGATGTTTGTTGGTGTATTGTGATTAATTTGTCTTCACAAATTGTGAAGACAAATTTACTTGTAATGCACTTTGGGAAACAATGGGATTTCAAGGTGACAGATGAAAAACTGGGATGCACATGGATGTCGACCACAACAGGACTGCAGAAATTCAGCATGTGATGGAAAAACATGTGAATCTATCCTGTATATCTTCAACACCAGCTTCTGGATCCTGCCCTAGAGTCATATGACTTGAATCAAATGGGGAAGCAGCTTTGTCCAGTCGTGGTAAACGTTGGTTGAAATAACTTTTGAAATCATAATGCTTCCTTATGGCTAGTTCACTCCCCCCCCCCCCAAGGCAACTCCAAACTCTGTTACAGAAAAAAATATTTGGATTCTTTCCCGCTTGCTCTGGCTAGCAGATTAATGTTCATATTTGCTGGCACTCTTTTCTGGCAGGTTTTCAACAAGAATGGTTGTGAAGGAATGACTAATGGTCTCTCTTGGACAAAGGTTTGAGAGTGGGTAAGAGGGGATGTGATTTTTCAAATAAATCAATAACGTAAATAAATAGCTGATCCCCGCGGATGACATTGATATTTTCTTAAGTAATACAGTACAAAGGTAGACGCTGTGCTTAATTCTAGTGACCCTTCTGCTCCCTGAAATGATAATATCTTAGCAGTATATAGCTTCTTTTCTTTCCATAGTTTCACCTTTCTCATGGCCCAGTCTTACATTATTGTAGTTGTCAGAGCTGGCAGTCCATGAGGCCAACTGAAGCAGTCGCCTCAGGCCACAGATTGACCCGTCTCTGTCCACCGACGAGCTTCCACTGCTTCTCCTTGTCTTTCCACTCCTTGAATTGGAAAAGGAAGACAGGGACAGAAAGGAAATGCGGAGAGGAGGAGAGTGATGAGCTAGAACCGTGGAGAGTGGGAGGAGCAGAGGCAGGCTGGCACCAAAGGCGTCGCTCCGGTAGGGGCGGGGCTATACGTTTCGCTCGTCCTAGTCCCGTTTTACCGAGCGAGCAGGAAGCGGCCCCGCCCCCTCACTGTCGGAACCATTCCCCTGCGGAGAAAGCAGCAGGCACCTGCTGCTTTCTCCACAGGGGAATGGCTCCGACAGCGAGGGGGCGGGGCCGCCTCCTGCTCGCTCGGTAAAACGGGACTAGGACGAGCGAAACTTATGGCCCCGCCCCTACCGGAACAACGCCTCTGGCTGGCACATCATCGGGTAAGGAGGGGGCAGCATTTGGCATCAGGAGGTCTTCTTGGACCAACCCTGGTAGTTGTGCAGGCATTTCCAAAAAATGCATTTACTTGAAAATAAGTCAATTGATTTCAGTGGAACTTTATGTCCAGCTAAATGTACTTTGGGATTTTACATTTCATAGGATGTTCATCAATTAAAGTTTCCTCTTTGGCCAGCAAATGTTGTTGTTGTTAAGAATATGAATAAGGATATTTATATACCACTTTCCAACAAAAAGTAAGTCACAAAGCAGTTGTGTAAAAAAAAAGTAATTTACAACCCTAACTCTCTCCTAGCAAAGGACACCATTTTAAAACGTGCCTCTTTGCCTAGTTAACAGGAATTTATCTTCAAAATGAAAGTAGAAAATAATTTTGATTTGTTAGTCCACATGAAAATTCAGAGCAAATAACAACTTGAACACGCGCGCACACCCACACACACAGAGCAACAGCAACATTGAGATAAAATGCAGTGCACTTCTGTAATCCCTGGCAGCCTGGGTCATAGAAAAAGCAGGACCTTGTGACATTTGAAGGTAGCATGTGCAGGCTTAATTACATTATCCTGGCTTGGTAAGACAATTAAAGGCAGTAACACATGAGTGATGTGCATGAAACCCTAAGTACACGACAGCTGCTTTACATTGGACAGTATCATGGCTCCCAGCTCACGACAAGCAGAATAAAACTGTATGCATGCTTCTGGAAATTTAAACAGATACATGGTAGTGGAATACGTGAAAGGCTAGTTGCCATGAAAACATGAGTAATCGTGCAATCCTGGGTAAACATAGAGTGGCGGAGCGTGCGCTCTGCCACTCTAAGACATCGCAAATGCGCCATAAAGCATATTTGCGAATCCTGACGAGTAAGGGGCCATCAGGGTAAGGGCCAGCAGTCCTCACTCTGCCGGGGGACAGTCCCTGTGCATGCCGGACCAGGTAAGCCATGCACTGGCCAGTGCAGGGGCGGAGGGAGGGCAGACCGGCCGGTGGGGGAGGGCGGTCATTGGCCGAATTGGGCGGCCCCAGCCCTCCCCCGACCTGGTTTATCCTGACACCCAAGCCTTGAATGTACACCAGCTTCTGAGGTAGCATATATTTGAGTAGGTTCATTGGCCCTGGGCTTGTCAACACCCGGGGAAGGGGTCGAGCGTCCCCTTCTCCCGAGGTGCTCCCGGGCTGCCCCGGGACAGCCTGGAATGGCAAAAGGATACCATGATCGGTCCTTACACAGGATTGGGCTGTGAGTTGTCATATGCCAACCTAATCATATAGCCTTGGTTTCTGTATGATTTGGGTCATCTCGCACACCTGAGCCAGGAATGTTAGAAAGAACAGAATTAAAATTGCCATCGAATGTTGACTAATTTGATGAGTTAGATGAGGAGGGAGAGTTAGAACAGACAAAAGAAAATATTTCTTTACCCAGCGTGTAATTCATCTGTGGAACTCCTTGCCACAGGATGTGGTGATGGCACCTGGCCTGGATGCCTTTAAAAGGGGGTTGGACAGATTCATGGAGGAAAAGACCATCACAGGTTACAAGCCATAAGCAACCTCCTGGTTTTAGAGGTTTTAGAAGTGGGTTTTCTCTGTGCCAGGTGCAAGGGAGTGACAACGGGAAACAGGTTATCTTGTTGTCTTGTGCTCCCTGAGGCATCTGGTGGGGCCACTGTGAGATACAGGAAGCTGGACTAGATGGGCTTTTGGCCTGATCCAGCAGGGCTCTTCTTATGTTCTTATGTTCTTATGACTAAAGTAAAAATTTGAGGTTAACTTGGACGTTCCTCCATGGATATTTCTCAAGGTTTCAGAAAACTCTGAGAAAGACTATATACCAAAAATGGTCAAAAAACTCCAACAAAACACTACTACAGTCAGAATAAGGGAGAGCAGGAAACAGAACAATAATAATCAGAGATACAATTATATGTCCATAGAGGCTTTCTCATATAGTTGCTTTTTACTGTATGCCACATGGCAAACCATGTTTTTGAATCCGAGGACACCATCAAAAGCAATTTGTGATGTGACATATAGGGTCTACTGTTCAAAGAAAAGTAACAAAAAAACTCCTATGGTGCATGCCCAAGCACTTGGAATTTCCTAAACTAGTCCTCGGGATCATGGTCAAAGAGTTGTAAGAACATAAGAGCAGCGTACTGGGCATGCGAAGCTCAGTTCAGTACACGGCTGTTATGTCCCATTCATGCCAATGGAATTTACAGCGCAATCCGGTGTAACCTTGCATTGGTGTAACAGCAGATGCACCGGTGCAAGGTTACACAGGATTGCACTGCCTAACCTATATCAAGTGTTAAAGCTTGGGATGCAAGGATCATACATATTACACTATTTAGAAGATGGTATCTGGCAGTTATTACTGTAGATATTTTGCTGGTATATTCAGGGCAGTTTCATGCATAACATTTGCCTATGAGGTGTAAATGCAGTCAGCATTCATGTGTTTTCTCTCCCTATATACGTGTATGTGTTTCTAACACTTTTTTGTTACACTGAAAAATCTGTGTAGGGAAAATGCATTCATGTGAAAAATGCCATGCCTTCAATTGGTGCAGGACCAGTCATCATGCATAAGCACCTGTTGTTATGCAAAGCTATTGCCTAGTTATATACACACCAAGCTTGGCTACCACCTATCAGATGATGGCTATAATTTACACTGAATGGGTGCACTGACCCTAAGTTCCCTTTCTTTTCCACTTTATAAGGATGGCATTTACCTTACTTGCTATGGGTGTAAAAGATGAGAAATCATAGGATTAGTGATGTCATCAAAACCCATCATTACCCATTTTGTAGCATGAATTTGGCATGCTCATAATGCACACCTGTATTCTGAACTGGCCACTACAGTATTCCTCCCTCCCATCTCTAACTCTTTTCTGGCATGGATTGCACATTTTGCTGGATTCTGGGTGCTAGGGAAGGAGAAAGGGAATTGGTGTAGTGTAGTATAGGGGCTAAGAGACATAGTTGCAAACAAAAACTTTGTACACATCTTGCCTCTGCCATGAACTCACTAGGTGGCCTTAGGTAAACGTCTCAGCCTCAGCAATATTGAGGATATTAACATTTACATGTCCCATAGGGTTGTATACACCAAGAGAATGCATGTAAAGCAGTTTGAACAATACGAATAATAATAATAATAATAATAATAATAATAATGATGATGATGATGATGATGATGATGATGATGATGATGATGATGATGATGATAGAAAGTAGTGACCAGATAAGCATCATTTGAGGCTCATGAGAAGGTTGGAGGAAGGATTCATTGAGGGTAAAACAGAGTCTCTAAACTGAGCTTGAAACTGGGTTGAGGGGAAAAAAAACACAAGCTATTTTCCCATTTTTACAACAGTTTAGCTTGCTAAACCTAATCCAAAATTGGGATGGGGAGGGCAGATGAAGCTTGCCCATCACTACATTGGATGGGGGAGGAATACCATACAAATGTGCCATATGGATAAGTTCTCTGAGGTCTATTACTATCACCTTTTGCTATAACATAGACCGGCAATAGGGTGGCCCCTAGAGACTTCTCAGCATGTCTGTTTACTGCCCCCCCTTCTTATTTGGGGTTAATTCAATCAAGCTGTGTGTTGTTGTTGTTTTCCTTATTCTTTTCTTTCCCCCATTTTTTTTAACAAAATAATTAAATTTTTCCAGTCTTATCCAATGGTAAAAATGTTCAACCCATTTCTGCAGACAGGAAATCTGGAAGGGGTTTAAGGCTCTTCTTTCAAGTAAGATCATCATAATATTCTTATGTCTCTGAGATTTAACATTTCTGATTTTCTCTTCTGCACCTTTTATTGTTCCTATTTACAGTACACCTGAAACACATTGTGGAATTGGCAGGGTGCCCAGATTTTCCATTTAGGAACAGTTTGATGATTTCACTATTTCTTCCTCTTGTCCTTAAAAAAAACACCACAGCAGGTGCTCTACATTGTAAACAATGGCAGTTGCCGTAATATTATTAGCTCTTGCATTTTTATTACATTTTTGCCTCCCTACATATTTTAAACTTCATAGCACGGGAATTTGTTTGTTTATTTTTTTATTTTTATTTTTTTGGCATAGTCTCAGCAAGCTTTACTTCATATGGAAGAAGAAGATGGATGCTGGTGAACACAGTGTTTTCTTGTTATTTATAATTAGAAAGCAGCAGAAGAAGCTAATCATTTTTTTAAAAAATCCAATATTTGCTGGCTTTATTATTACATATACTGCTGTGCTCCATGTACCATACGCAAACTGTTTACACTTGAAGTAGGTATCTCAAAAAAACTAATAGTTTTAGCAGCATAAATAATGAAAATATTATTTCTTCCCCAAGATCCTTCAGTTTTTTAAAATGTTTTTTCTGTACAATGATAATGAAATCAAACAAACCATTATGATTATAATGTAATCTCCTATTTAGTTAGATTTCACAATGCAACATGCAGAAAAATGAGCTTGAACACACAGAATCAGACTCATTTTTTGTGTGTCAGGACACAAATAATGCAGATTAAAACAAGTTTCCTTGGAGCACACTTCAATAGTCTTTCAAACACAGATATGCAAATTTAGCAAACATCCCCTTTAAAGTTGCCAGCCAATATCATGAGGAACAGTACGAATGCATGAGTCTATTTTGGTTAATGAAGATTTCATGAAAGAAAGAGGGGAAAAAATCAAGCTATTTTGATGTTTATACAGCTACAATCTCTTTTGCTAAACTGCATTTTCTGCTACATTTTTTCCAGATCAGTTCATTAAGTCAAAGCCCAACAGAGAACAGATGCAATATAAGAGCAATAAAGGGAAGTTTAAAAAAAAAATTAAAATCCTTTGTTCTCCCTGCAGTACATCCGTAAATCTATTAGCATTATTTTCCTTTCTTCTCCTTTTTTGCATCCCAAGCCAGATCTCAAGTTCTCTGAAGCAATCCTTAATCAAGCTCCCCAAAGGCCTACGACTGCATGCAGCAATTTCTCCCCTGCTCTCAGCACAGATGCTTCAAGCACATTCCATTACACCTACATGCCATTACAGCTAATGGCTTATTCTGATGAAGAAAGCTGCTTCCTGCTCAGTGCAGCAAAGGGGAAAATAGCCTCCTGTACAGTTCGTACACTGCAACAATGAAATGTGGGGGCAGGTGGTACAACAGAACTCTCTAATGTTAATTACATACTGTATTACCCCCAAATTTGGCTGGTCATTAATTATGCTAATTTACCTTCCTGAAAATTAGCACCATCCATGTGAGCATTTTTGAGCCGCTTATAACAAAATGAACTGTGTCACAATGCTTTGTAAACCTAAGCCTTTTGAACTGTCCAAATACGATATGACAATGATTCCCCCTTCGGCAAGTGGGATGCGGGATGTTCCTAGTTAATGAACACAAATCAGGGTTTCTGCAGAGGCTAATCCCAGCTCTTCCACTGAAATGTGACCTTGGACCAACCTCCATGCCTCAGTTTCCCAGGGCTATGTGAAATCCACACTCAAGAAGATTAAATACTGCACACAGGCACTTAGAATTCTGCCTCAACAAATATGGAATTCTTCACCCTTTATAAATTATGCAAATTGAGAAATTTGCATAAATCTTGTTTTCCGTACTTTATTCTGCATTTTTTTGTACTGTTTGCCCAATTGTTTCTGCATCTTGTAGTCAAGAAGAAGAGCAAGGAACTATGCAAGGCATGGAGAGCCCCTTTTTCTGACTACTGTGGAGATCCAATTTAACCAGCCTTCAGCAGACATTGTCCAAGCACTTGCATGCATGTCATTGCACATGAGGACTAGAAATGTCTTTTTTAAAAAAGAAATAAAGAAAGCTAAGGTTCTTGGGGAGCTGGATTCAGTGCCAGGTACCCCACTTTCCATTTTCTTCTGTGCCCCTGTAGAATTGCATCAATTATAAAATTCTGCTTCAACATCAAAGTTATGCAGTATATACTCAGTATAACGGTATACTATCATTTGGAAGAGTATTATAGGGCTTTATCCACAAATCCTTTCATCTTGGGCAGAAACAAACTTCCTAGAGAAAATGTGAATCCTTCTAGGTTACCTATTTTATGTGGAGGCGCTCTCTGGCTCATTGAAATGACAAAAAAAAAGTATTTAGAATATTTATGTACCGTGTTTCAACAAAAAAGTTCACAAAGTGGTTGACGTCACAAAAGGAATGTGGACGTACGTGACAGTGGAGGGCTTCACATCACTGGCATCGCTGCAGGAGGGCGGAGCTCTAAACTTCACCGCGGTCTGACCTCCCATTACACCGGTGCACGAAGCGGCCCCGCCCCCTTGCCTTTGGAACTATTCAAGGCGGTGAAAGCAACACTGCTTTCACTGCCTTGAATGGTTCCGAAGGCAAGGGGCCGGGGCCGCTTCGTGCACCGGTGTAACGGGGGGTCGGACCGCGGCGGAGCTTAGAGCTCCGCCCCCTGCAGCTATGCCAGTGCTTCACACGTGCACTCAGTGCCCCTGTACCATGGCCACTTTCTTCTTCTCTGGGTACCACCCACAATTTCACTTCCACCAGAGCAAGGAACATGAATACTACCTGCTGATGATTCATACACAGGGAAGCCTGCCTGTTCAACTGAAAATGAAATAAAACATGCACCGTAACATAAATAAAATAAATCATTAACAATAAATCTTGTTACATACCTCTAAATTCAAAGGTCTAGGATTTCAAGAACTACACAGCTAGAGTTGTGTGCCCAGGGGCTTGGGCTTGCGTTTCTTGAACAGCAGCTCCCTCTTCCTCTTTCTCTCTCTCTCTCTCTCCCCCCCCCCCCCCCAGCAAAGCACTTTTGTAACTGACAGGACTTTCAAAAGCCCAAATGCCCTTTATGTTCTGTCATGGGTGTGTTGTAGTCTGCTTTTCAAAGAAAGGGGGTATGGTTGGATGAGAGGATGTTCCCCATTCCATTCCTTTGTTCTACCTCTGGCTTGCTATGCCCAGAATTCCACTTTTTCTCAATTCTATTTTAAATAGGAGAATTTCTAAAATTACTGTATTTCCAGAATTGGAGCATGCAGTTTGCCACAGCTTTCATTTCCCTCAAGTCATTTGCATCGATTTTTCCCTCTGTGTTCTTAATGATGCACAATTGTATATGGATAACACACTGCAAAAAAAAAAGCCATATTGAGATGTAATCATTGTAAGATTTTTTTTTGTGCAGAATTTTATGCACATCTCTCAAGAATGATCATTGGGCATTCCGAAAATAGCTCTTTTAGGATTCCAGTCAAAGTTATTTAGACTCTCAGAAGAAGATGGGCAGCCCAATCCTGTGTAAGATATGGCAGCCGGCCTAAAGGGAGGTAAGTAAAAACATTTTATACTTATCTCTTCGTAGGCCATCTGGCTATCAATGGGTCTCTTTGGATCCATGCTAGGTCTTTTGCTGGTGTAAGTCCGGGAGAGTCAGGTGGTGGGTCTGGGCCAGGAAAGAGGGATAGGATCTGGTATGTGCTGCTGCTGCTGAGATCCATCCCTAAACCACCCAATTCCTCCCCTGAGCTTCCCCGATTCTCCCTGAACCCCCCCTGTACTGCCCCCGCTGCCACCTTACCTGCTCCAGTGCTGCCTGGGTTGGGTGTTGGTGATCGCATGGAGCCTCTGGTTCTTTGCAGCAGAGGCTTGAGTACCCAATGGTGGCACACCTTTTGCGCCATCATAACTGGACTTTATGCAGCAGATTATGAAATCCCCTGCCATAGACCCAGGGTAGGATTGGGCCATAAATCTCTCCCTTTGGAATCAATAAGCATTAAAAGTGCTTAACTACAGAGGTGATGTGGAACTACAGAGGCAGTGATGTGTAATGGTTAGAGTGTTGAAGTAGAACCTGAGTTCAAATTCCCATTCAACCATGAAACTTACTGAGTGACTTTGGACCAGTCACCATCACTCAGTGTAACCTACCCTACAGAGTTGTTAAAAAAATAAAATTGGGTGGGAAGCCTTGGGAGGGATACAAATGTACAGCGCAATCCTGTGTAACCTTGCTGGTAACAGTAGTTGCACCGGTGTAACAGCAGATGCACCGGTGTAAGTGCAATTACACTGGTGCATCTACTGTTACACCGGTGCAAGGTTACACAGGATTGTGCTGTAATTCAACTAACTGCCTGGATTATGACCTCAATGTCTTCCCACAATGTGCTAAATTTTGGCAGATACAAGCCCAGTTTATGCACACAAGTAGTTCTTTTGTTTGTTTGTTTGTTTGTTTGTTTGTTTGTTTGTTTACGTAATATTTAGTCTGGTATGCAACTGCGTGAATAAACTATAGCCTGAACCACCAGCTTGCATGACTACAACTGGAGATATTTTTCTAAGCACACAGCTGAACTACACATTACAAGCAACTGGGCAGATTTGTGTTCAGTTTTCCCTTTCTATGTGTTACGCATAGTACAACTTATCACCCGACATCATTATGCTGTATGTTTCCTCAGTCTTGTTCCATTCTATGTGCTATTGGGAGTGCAGACACAATGATGTCAGAGCAAGGTAAGTTGTACCACAAGTATGAAGGTGAAGTGAGAACACCATATGTGTTTTTTTTTTTGCCGCGTTTGATGGCAGCCTTGTGTTTCTTATAAGGTGTCATGTTACCTAAATATACCTCCCCGAACCCAAAGATCATCAACCCAGCCCTTGCTTTCTGGCCTGCCATCTATACAGTTGTGAGGGCTTTTACTGTAGTGGCACCATGACTGTGGAACTCCTTGCCAATGGACACATTGGTTGCTTTCATGTGGGTTTTGAAAACCTGTCTTTTCTGCTCAACTTTTAATTGGATTGTGATTGTTTTTACCCCTGCTGTTTCATGCTTAAACTTATTACTGCTGTCTTTGTTTCATTCTGTACAATTGCTCGCAGTTCTCATTTTTCGGGTTTTATGTGTGTATGTTTTGGTACTGTATGCTACTTTGTGTAGAACATATCAGAAAAGCAATATATAAATATGTTACATTAAATAATAAAGAAATAAATTAGCCACTCCTTTCCACATCACTGCAATCACAGAAATGGCTATTTGAGTACATAACCATCTGAAGACAACAAGGGCTGCTTGTTTATGTAAGCCAGTGCATACGTAAAGATTTGAAAAGTGGTATAAAAACAGGTGGAAATATGTTGGTTTGTACATTACGTTTCGTCAACCCATTATTTTCAATTATTCTATTTTATGAAAGGAAAAATCTTTAGAACAAAATGTATAAAATAAGATAGCAAAAAGAATAAGCCCCTCTGCGTCGGTAGAAGATTACATCTCAAACTATGCATAATTTGATCAAACTCAACTTTTCTAGAAAATGATCCTTTGTATTTCTTTTATATGGAGCCTTTAGAAATGAGTCAGCCAGTAGCTTCGTGCACACTCGCATATAACAGATCTTTTAATTAATTCTCTATTAAAAATTAATCTAGTTTTTTTCTTCCCACAAAAGCAAAATGATTTGGCCATCTTGAGTGTTGCTGAGTCTCAGATCTGAATCAGATTAGACTTGCATTTCCTGTGAACCATATTCAAGCTCATTTCTGCCCCCACTGAAACCAAAAGAGCTAAAGAATGAAAACAGAAAATGTCCTTTTTCGATGTATGAGAACAATCTTCCATTCCTTCCTCAAGGCTGCTGTTTGCTTCTATGTATCTCCAAGAAGCCATCATCATATTAACATAGATGGCAATCTGGCAAGGAGGTGCTGATCAAAGATAAATTTCACACTCACACTTCGCATTTTCTAATTACACCATCTGTGTCAGACTCTTCCGTGGCAGTTCTGCCCAATCTGTCAAATGATACGTGCCTATGGGAATGATGAGGAGCTGAGAAAAATCGCCTCCATCTCCCCTACCAGCCGATCCATCACCCCAATTGGAGCTGCATTGGATATATTAATCTAATTGGGACTGGAAATAAGGATCCAGGCTGCATCTAAGACAAGGGGTTTAGGGGAAAAGGCAGGCATGAGATTCACCGCTTGAATCGTAGAGGCTTGCCCCAACTTGAATCGCAGTATGTGGCGAACAAGCCATACATGCAATATCAGCATATAAGCCACTTTGGGTCACCCTATGGGGGAGAAAGGCGGGACAGAAATTCAACAACAACAACAACAACAACAACAACAATAATAATAATAATAATTCCAAGTGGTCAGACTAGACATTGACCATTTTAGGAAAAGATTGAGCAGGATCTTCAGATAGATAAATAGATACAGGGCCAGCCCATCCAAGAGGACAACTGAAATGATCACACCAGGCAGCAAATTGGCGGGGCCGCCCATCTCAGTCCACCTGCTTGCCTCCACTGCACTTCCTTCCTTCTTCCACTCTCTCTAGAAAAGGAAGAGGGGGACAGGGAGGAAGAGGAAATCTGGAGGGGGAGTGCCGAGCTAGAACGTTGGAGAGTGGGAGGAGCAGAGGCTGGCACATCATCGGTTAAGGGAGGCAGCATTTGGCATGCTGTTCCAGTCTCTGGAGGTCTTTGGCCGGCCCTGAATAGATAGATAAACTGCCGAATTCTTCCTAGATTTTTGCTTAGCATTTGGAGTTTTGGGTTATAAGCCCCGACTTGCCATGCATTTCATACTCAAGCAAACATCAGTGTTCAAAACTTTGGATAATTAAGGCCTCGGACAAACAGCCCTCCTGCTGACGGTCCGCAGTGTGCTGAAAATAGCCTTGGGTGTGTACTGTGCTCCAGTTGCAGAATAATTGGGGAAACAGATATTCAAATATTCATGGAGGAAGGGGGAAGACAAATATTTGACAACTCCACAGCATTTCAGTGCTAAATCGTTCCATAAACAAAAGCTCAGGCAAAATTGTGCTGTACCACTCAGGGCTAGATTAGTGAAGAAAAACCATCGTGTTGTAAAGCAGGCTTTTACCGCCACATGTTTGCCTGTCTATTTGAACTTTATGTTCTGCCTTTTGAAGAAAGAATTCAAAACTGCCTCAAGGAGAAAGATACCAGAATTTTTAAGGTGAATGCAGTCAGTGCACTAATCTGTATCTGTTTAGCAAATATAAAACACCTCAATCAGGATGTAGACTTCTTTAAGCTGTTCAAGAAAAAAAAAGTACTCATTTAAAAAAAAAGACCAACGTTCCACCAAGTCCAGAACTTTGTTTCCAACACCACTGGCCAAACAGATCGATGGCCATGATTTCTACTGAACCGAGAGAAAAAGTATAGTTGAATAAGGCTTAGATAGGATGAAAAGATGTGGAAGGGGGTGATGGAGGGTCACATGTGACCATTGGGTGATGGACCATTGGGTGATCATTGGATGATCAATGGTCACATGTGACCATTGGTTGATCCCCATTGGGTGATGTAGGGTCACATGATGACCATGGAGGGTCACCAATTGGCCATTCCTGCTCTAGAAGGCTCCATCATAATCTGTCTGACACCAGTAAAACTAGAGAGCAAAGAGAGGCAGGATACCTATCACACAGCACCATGCGTCATGTAGGGACTAGCATACTGCTGGCCGGCCAACTCTAGCACCATGTTGCTAACTGAACTTCTCAGAGTAGTGAGTCCCAGGGCAGGAGATGCAACAGTCTTTTGTAGAGCATGGTGATGAAGGAGTGAAGGAGCATGGTGATGAAGGAGCATGGTGATGAAGACGTGACTGAAGGAGGTTGTGGTGGAGCAACACTATGCTGATGCTAGTGTGTAGGAGGATTTGCTACCTTAGAAGAGGCATTTCACCATTCTGCCTGATTCACTGCCACAACTACATCAGGCTTATACATTTAAATACACTGAATTGTTGCTCTTTACATTGATTGTGGTTGACCCATAATGATGCTCAGGAAATCTGGGGCGTCTCAGACACACTGGGATTGTTGAAGTGCATGTGATAATTGTCCTTCTGCTGCTCAGTCCCAGAATTTGGTAATCAGAGATATGCAGTCTTTGAATAGGGAGGTTCAATTTCTAGTTAGCATGGCTACTGGCTATTGATAGCCCATGCTCCATAATTTTTCCATTTCCTATTAAAAATACCTACGCTAATGGCCAGCACTTTATCTTATGGTAATGTATTCATTAAGCAACTGTGCTGATTAAAGGTTGATATTGCTTTGTTGATATTATTGATATTGTTGATATTGATATTGCTAGCACCTAGAGCCAGATCTAGGTGTCTTCTGCGTGTGAGGATGGACAATTATCCTCATGGACAATCCTCATGTCAGTGAGCAATAAAAGCATACATCAGCCAGGAAGCATTGCCCCTAATTCTCCATCTAGAATCATGTGGCATCTTAAACTGGACAGAGCTCCACCAACATTCCATCTGTAGAGCATCTGGTGATGGATTGACTTTGCAGGATGACTATCTAGGAGTCAGAATGGTATCTATCAACAGGTCTCACCACTTTGGACTTCCAGTGGTAGATTGATTTGGGTTGCCAAAAAAAAAAAACACCCTCAGATGGAGAAGGTCAGGATACTACATCAGTACAAGGACGACATAGGAACCAGTGCCCTTAATGCAAAGTAGTCAAAAGTTCTGCCAAACAGCTTTGGGAGAAGCCAAATATCTCTGGGTCTTCTTTACCTGGAAAAGGTGGGGGCGTGCATGATTTCTGACATGTGAACATGGTTGTGCTATCGGGGCAGTGGGCCTTTTATTATTCTTGGGACCCCATTACATGGCTGGCCTTGCTACACCTATGGAGCCAGCTATATGTCATCAGCTATCTGGCATCAGTATATAGCTTAACAGTATGGCATCATTACATTCAGGTAAGCATAGCTGATGGTAAAATTAGAAGACAATGGAGATGCACATGTGCAACTGAGAAAAGATTCTGGCCGGAGGAACTTCTATAACAGCTCTCATTGTGAGAAGAAGTTCTACAACTTGAAAAATAATCTTCCACCTGTAAACCAAGCACATTTGATGATGCAGAGGCCAATCAAGATACAATAACCATGATGCAATTTGTACAGAGTCACATTTCAAAGTATGACTGCAATTTAAACAAAGACAGATGCTGCATTAGAATATGTATGACTGCCAGCCAGCCAGCATATTTATTCACTACAGTTGCATAAACAAATACCTTCTTATGGGTATGTGGTTCAGTCAAGAATCAAATAACTTAGGAAAAACAGAATTAACAGATTGCAATCAGATTTCTAATGGAATGATGGAGCTAGTGATAATGAACTGCCTCAATCAGTGCTAAATACTCAAAATCCTAGATTGAGCCTCAAAAATCATGCACTAGGCTTCAAGCGATTCAAAGAATACATTTCATTGGGAATGCACGTAATGTGTTTTTATTTCTTTGCACTCATTTGCAAACTCACTTGGGAGCAAACCCCACTGAATGCAGTGGAGCTTATGGTGAAGCATGTATATGAATGGGCAGTGTGCCCCAAATCATAAATGTAGTTTTTTATAAAATAGGGAAAAAGTAATTGCTTTCCATAGAGGCAGAACAAAAAAAAGGATGAGTCTGAAAAATGTACTTCACTGCAAAATTAAATATTATTGATTACTAGGCTGCCTTGAAAATTTAGTCATTTAATATGTGTTGGAATGCATGTTGTTACTGGTAGTGCTTTTTAAACATGAGTAACATGGGGCAAAATCCATTAGTATGCAGGGATCCTGTGTAATGGCCAGTGGCACAGCTATGAAGTTCAGTGGGAAAGGAAGAGGGAAGCGTGGGTGAACACTGCAACAAAAAATAATTGTTGTGGCCTTAACAGAATAAAAGGGGAAATCAATAATGGTTAGCAATTATCTTACATGAACAGGGTAATATGGGTGAAGATGCCATGTCAGGAAAAGAAGCCCGGAAAAAATGTTATCTTGCACCGAACGCGAATCTCCAATGAACAGCTGGCAGTCGTGATCGGGATAATAAAATTAAAATCCAAGGTTTATTGCTGTACACTCCAACGTTTCGTTCCGAAACTCGGAACCTCTTCAAAGGAACCTCTTCAAAGGAAGATGAAATTTCATCTTTAATTCTTTTGGGGATTCCTTTGAAGAGGTTCCGAGTTTCGGAACGAAACATTGGAGTGTACAGCAATAAACCTCGGATTTTAATTTTATTATCCCGATCGCGACTGCCAGCTGTTCATTGGAGATTCGCGTTCGGTGCAAGATAACATTTTTTCCGGGCTTCTTTTCCTGACATGGCATCTTCACCCATATTACCCTGTTCATGTAAGATAATTGTGGGCCATGAAAGCTTCTATTCCTACTTAATGGTTAGCAATGTGGAATTTTTGGTTTCTGGATCTGAGACTTCTTGCCATCGGTTTGGAAAATAGTCATGTTACTGGCCTGGTCCATGCTCTCCTGGTAGGTACTCAGCACCAAGTACTTGTGTATATATGCATATCTCCTAAACACCTTGAAACAAAGGAAAATAAAAGATTGACCAGGTAACAATGTGCAATGGTGAAACTACTTTAAAAAAAAGTGGAGGAAGATAACCCCTCCTTCTGCTAAACCTTCCAAACTAGTCATAACTAATACATATGTGCTTGGCTCAAGCAATCTTGGCTATCTTAGATTATTACTATTGGTCTGGGTAAGGGTGGACATGCCCTGATAGGCTGGAGGAAGGGCTCAAGAAGTCTGCTTCTTACTTTCACTGTTATTTACAGTACATGCTTTCTCCATGGAAAGAGGGATTTGGTGTTGCCTAGTAACCTAAGAGCCTAGAGCCTCTTGATGAGGGTGAAAGAGGAGAGTGCAAAAGTTGGCTTGAAACTCAACATTAATAAAACTAAGATCATGGCATCGGGTCCCATCAATTCCTGGCAAATAGAAGGGGCAGAAATGGAAGCAGTAACAGATTTTACTTTTCTGGGTTCCAAGATCACTGCAGACGGAGACAGCAGCCATGAAATTAAAAGACGCTTACTCCTTGGAAGGAAAGCTATGGCAAACTTAGACAGCATAATAAAAAGCAGAGATATCACCATGCCAACAAAAGTTCGTATAGTCAGGGCGATGGTGTTCCCAGTAGCAATGTATGGTTGCGAGAGTTGGACCATAAGGAAGGCTGAGCGCCGAAGAATAGATGCTTTTGAACTGTGGTGCTGGAGAAGACTCCTGAGAGTCCCTTGGACTGCTAGGAGATCAAATCAGTCAATTCTAAATGAAATCAAGCCTGACTGTTCCCTGGAAGGACAGGTACTAAGGCTGAAACTCAAATATTTTGGCCACCTAATGCGAAGAGAGGACTCTCTGGAGAAGACTCTGATGCTGGGAAAGATTGAAGGCAAAAGGAGAAGGGGAAGGCCAAGGATGAGATGGTTAGACAGCACCACCGATGCAACAAACATGAAAATGAGCGAACTCAGGAAGATAGTGGAGGACAGGAAGGCCTGGCGGGATATGGTTCATGGGATCACGAAGGGTCGGACACGACTTAACGACTGAACAACAAACAACAAAAGTAACCTATTGGCCACAAGGCTGCTCTGGTGCAGGTTCTTCTGAAGACTCACAAGTTCTGATCATCACATACTGATGGTGTGCATGCATGTAGACAGGGAGCTGGATCATGGCAGCAGGTCTGTAGGACTACCCCCTGATCTGTGTGTTGGCCAATGCCTTGGTTCAACGCAACTGCCAGGTGTTACAGGAAAGAAAGATGGTGGCCATTAAGAGACAGTTCTCCAGAAGAACACTGATGCTCCTTTTGCATTTTATAAAAATGTTGAAGGAAAGGGGGGAAAGTCTACTGCTCTGCCCCCATTTAAATTAAGCCCCGACTCTCTGTCATGAAAATGAATGGGGAGAGAACAGTCTTTTTCCCCAGGACATCACCCTGTTCAAACAAAGATGCTAATTTTGGTCTACACACGATGCAGTCATCCCTTTTAGCAACGTGTATCAATAAGTGCTGATGGTGCACAGGGTTACAGCATGGACTGGAAGACTGAAACAATACTTCAGTTCCACATGGATGTGCCCTTCATGTGTGGAACACATTGCAATATTGATTTCATTTCTCCAACAGCACTGTGGAATAGATCACATTTCCCTTCTATGCTTTTCAAAGACATTAGACATGTGTGTGTGTGTGTGTGTGTGTGTGTGTGTGTGTGTGTGTGTGTGTGTGTGTGTGTGTGTGTGAGAGAGAGAGAGAGAGAGAGAGAGAGAGAGAGAGAGAGAGAGAACGAAAACAGTTGGCTGTTCCTACCTCCAACCTACCATATGTACTTTCTTTTTGAAGGTATAAATACAACTGTACATGTGATGGAATCTCTGTGACTGGGAATTCTGCTTTTTGAGGGTTTTTGATAATGGAGAGAGAGTCATATGCATATATAATTGTATGTGTGTGGGGTACCTTGGAAATGAACTTTCATAGGCTGGAAGTAAGAATGGCCAGGGTGATTTCATTCCCTTTCGTATGCACATCAACTAAATGTGAAAAATTGGCTACATATCATGGTTTTCTCAAAGCTACCTAGTAAATCTATGGCCAAGTCATATATATCATTTGATTGCATAGCATATTTTCAACATTTCTTGGTGGCATTTAAGGATATGAATTTGTCATCTCGCTGCAAAAATACATTTTCTGGAATGCACAACAATTTTAGGTTGGGGAATGCAAAATCTTTCATTGTAAATGCATTTCAAATGAAGAGAAAATGTCAAACAGTCCTAGGATTATGTTGATACAATGATAATACAATTTGAAGACCTAGAAGGGCAGGCTGTCTTATTCCTGTAATTTTCTTCCTGTAAGATTTTTATTAAGGCTATTTATCCTAAACACAAAGGGACATGGGTTATTAATATTGCATGAAGAGCTATGCTATTCATGCATTATTTCCCACTGTAACTGGGATTTTGATGCTAAAGACAGAGCAGGAATTTTAAATAGTGAATTCCAGATGTCTTCTCAGTAGACCTTTACTACCCAAAGATGCATTATGCATTTGGAGTTTACTACCTGGAGAGAAACGAATTAATATAGGGACTGCACATGTCCAGATTCTCTGTCAAACTCAGCTGAGGAAAATCGGTTCACATCACAGCTGGTCCAGAATCCATCACATGTTTACATTTTTGGCAGGATGTCACCATAGGCATTGTAAATTGTCTGTGTGCACTCTACAATTATATTGTCTGAGGATTTACGCACCTGTGTTGCACATTTCATTACATTTCTTAGCCAGCTTTTTGGGATTACACCTCACAGTTACAGAAATGTGATTCAGATTCTTAAGCGTGAACAAAAGAAATTCCAAGAACAGTTCAAGAATGTTTTAGGTTGTATCCCTCAAAGAACGTGCAGTGTGATTCTAAACGTGTCATTTCAGAAGTAAATACCACCAAGTTCATTAGGGATGTACTCCCAAGTAAGTATACATAGGAATGGATCACAGTTTAACAATCTGATCCTACATACATTTACTCAGATGTAGCTTCCAGAGAATTTAATGGGATGTGCTCCAAAGTAAGTGGTTATAAGAAATAATCATTAGGCTCAAATTCTATTTGGGCTGTCTTGGGAGTGACACTCACTGACGTAATGGAACTTACGTAAAGGTAAAGGTATCCCCTGACAATTAAGTCCAGTCGTGTCCGACTCTAGGGTGTGGTGCTCATCTCCATTTCAAAGCCGAAGAGCCAGCGTTGTCCGAAGACGCCTCCGTGGTCATGTGGCCGGCATTACTCTCCTTGCCGCAGCGAGTAGCATACAGCTGGAACACGGAGCGCTGTTTACCTTCCCGCAAGCGGTACCTATTTATCTACTTGCATTGACATGCTTTGGAACTGCTAGGTTGGCAGGAGCTGGCCAAGCAACGAGCACTCACCCCGTCGCGAGAATCGAACTGCCGACCTTTCGGTCGACAGCTTATGGTTCAGTGGTTTAACCCGCTGCACCACCCGCTGGCCTACAATGGAACTTACTTCCAAGTAAATATGCATAGAATTGGTCTGCATGTCTCCTACTTGAAAGAAATGGGATTTGTTTCCAGCTAAGTGTATTTCGAGTCAGGGCATAAGTAATAAAGCATGAGCCAGTTGAAGAGAAAATAATAATTGCACTCTAATAAGGATTCTTCTGAAATTCTCCTCACCCAAATTTCTCCCCAGATTTTGGCATTTCAAAGTGGCTGGTCTGTCTCCAATGTGAAACTGATGCATGAGAAATTATCATTTTTTTCCATACACACACACACACACACACACACACACACACACACACACACACACACACACACACACGACTATACAATTATACGACTATACGACTATACGACTATATATATATATAGACTATACGACTATATGACTATCAGCCCAATCCTCTCTAACTTTTAGTCCGACGGAGCACTGCTCCACTGGTCTTCAGTGTTGCAAACATGCCGTAAGGCATGTTTGTGTCACCTGACAAGGAGGTTGCAATGGCGAATTGGTGGGCACTGCTCTCCCCCCCCCCCAGATATCTAGGAGCGCCCACCAGGAAAGGTAGGTTCCCTGCTGGGCAGTGGAGAGGCAGGGGGAGAGCGGAATGGGGCATTTCAGAGGGTGAGATTGGTTGGCCAGACCCAGGAAGGGGGAGGGATCATCGGCAAAGGTTTCACCAGAATCATATCCTCGCTAACACACATCCGAATAGCCCCATCGGGACAGCTGGGGCTTTACCTCAGTCATCAAGAAGCTTCTACTGTTAAGTCACACTGCAAGAACATCTAAGGTACTGGAGTTTGCATGATGTTGAACAGGTACTGAAGTACAGCAGTATCTCAGAACTGCCAGCTTGCGGTTTGGGTGAGGCAACCCCTCCCCCTCATAGTCCACGGACAAATACCGCAGCCGAACCCGAAGATTGCGCATGCACACTACCTGCTTGCACCGGGTCTTACTCTGGTGCACAATCTCCGGTTTCGGTTGCGACTTTGGTCCGTGGACTATGACAGGGAGGGGTTGCTTCACCTGCCATGCCTGTACCGCATGTCCCTGGTTCATACAGGTCAGAATTTTTTTAACCAAGGTTATATGCACGCTTACTTGGAAGTAAGCTCCCTTGAATTCATTGGGACATAAGTACTTTTGGATGTACATACATAGGATCAGTCTGCACATTTGTCACTGGGTAGCTTTACAATGATCTCAAACAATATGTATGTTCAGCTGCAAAACAGAACTGATTTCTAGCCTACAAACCCTTTTCCCAGCCACCTCCAATTACCTGTATTGGCTGGGTGACAGATGGCTGTATTTTGGCCACACCAAAATCACCCAGAAAATAATTGCTATTTGTCTCCAAAGCAGACGGATATTTGAGAAGCTTATTAATTATTATTGGCTACAAACTGAAACCCAGCATTCAGTGACCTTTGCTTGAAACCATTGATTTCAATGGGCTTATGTATGCTTAACTGGGTGCAGGATTACTATTCAACGGTAGTCAAATGTGTTACCTGGTACAGGGGAATTAAGACAATAACTTTGCAGGAAATCCCCATCAGTTTGGGAACAAGACCAAAATGCATGTGTTTGCAGTACAAATATCTGGCACACTGAGTTGTTTCTAACTGTCAATTGTCTCCATAAAAAGTGCAATGGAAAAATTAAAAATTTGTAATTACCAGAGAACAGAGAGAGGGTGCCAAGATCTCCATGAATGGCTTTTTATCTCATTCCCTTAGTGAAAACAGTTAACTAGGCACTGGTGAGCCATTCAGTAACTGCACAACAAAAAAGCTGGCACCCGTGCCAAGTGTGGCATGCCAGATGTGTGAATACATTCTGGAGAGCTGTATCAGCAGCTCCGACCGAAAGCCATTGCCATTAATCTAGAGACCTCTGGGAGTTTGGGATAGTGCTGTAAAACCCAGGCCCTGCCAAGACTACATCAGATAAAGCCATCAATGCATTGTAAAAAAAGACACAAAACCTATTTCATGGGCTGCACTGATCAAGCAATTACTATCATTGACTACATTAAGCAAAGAAACAGCGGGGTGCCCTATAAAATTGACTGCCAACTTGAATAATCAATAGACTCCATGTAGAGTAAATTAAATAACTGAAAAACTATTTGGAAAAGCCTAAGTTAAAAAGCCAATCAGTAATCCCTCATCCATGGAAAAACAATTCTGCATCCAAGAGATTCTTTAGTTTGCTTGCAGTCTTGTCACCACGAAATGCAGTTATGATGAGGCGGGTAAGCCAAAGAGAATAGACTTTTTTTCCCCCTATCTCAGCATCGTCTTCATCATAATCATTATTGTTATTAGCTCAATTGGGCATTTAGAGCATGGTCGTTTACTGCGGAACATGTTTGAGAGTGCTGTCTTGCTCAGAAAGCTCCTCTCTGCTCTTTTGCAAACATTAATTCATTTCAAGACTTTAATATCATCTGTTTCTCAAGCCACACTAAGAAATCCACTCAGGGAGCAGAAAGAAATCCAAGGTTAGTTTCAAACTGGCTAGTCCACGTCAGGTGACATCATTGTATGTTCTCAAATGGCCCAATCCTATACTCCACCACCAGCACCAATGCAGCTGTGCCAAAAAGGCGTGCAAAGGACCCTATTGTTGGGGGACCAACCCAAGGGCAAACAGGAGATAGGTAAAAATAATCTTACATAGACATAGGTTCTGGGGCCACCTATGAGTCTCCTCCAGAGGCGTTGCTGTGGCGTGGCGTGGCGTGCGGGGGCCCCCAGGTGACGTGCGCACACACTGCGCAGAAAGGTGACGCGCGTACAGCGCGCGTCGCCTTCTCTGCGCGCGCACGTCGCCTGGGGGCCTCCCGCCCGCCTCGCCAGGCCGGGCCGGGCGCCCCCTCAATCGGGAGAGCCGGCTCGGGGACATCTTCCCCGGCCGGCTTCCCAGGGCCTTCTTAGGAAGGCCCGCTGCGCGAACGTTATTTATAACGTTCGTTTGCGCATGGGCAGACTGTTACTGAGCACAGCGGGTCTTCCGTCGGGCGCTCGCGCCAAGATTAAGAGAGGGGGTGTGTCGGGGGGGAGTGCTCACTAGGGTGTCGCGCGCCCCCACCCTGGGGCAGCGCGCGCCCTAGTGACGCCTCTGGTCTCCTCGGACATACGCCACCTATTTTGTCCAAGGAGAAAATAGGACCTGGGAGATTCACAAAAGAGGGGATAAGGCCTGGCGTGCACCATTGCCACTGGATCCACCCCTCCTGCCTCCTCCCCGCCCCAGGTTACTTCCTTCTCCCCACCCAAAAATGCCCCTGTGATTTGTATTGAATGAGACCACTGGTCCACTTAGAGACTGGCAGCAGCCAGTTAAGGTGTCAGACAGAGATCTTTCCTAGCCCTACTACCTGAGTTCTTTTGAACTGGAGATGCTGGTGACTGAACCTGGGATCTTCTTCCGGAAAAGCCCCTAAAGCTATAGTCCCATTTAGAACCCATTCACAAAGGGAAACTAAAATTGAGTTAGGTGAATCTGGGCAGATTTATGCATGTAATAAAGCAGATCTGTGGTTGCTTCATCCCATGCCTAGAGCTTGCCACTCCATCCAAAGGTGTCGAATCACCAGGGTTGTGGATCAAGTCCCAAGTCTTTGCCCCCCAGTCCTGAATCTCTGGGTGGCGAGTTGCGAGTCCCTATCTACAGGTATTTAATGGGGAAAATGGATGAGTGCCGTGTTGGGGTGTGTGTGTGGGGGGGATGGCACTGGCAGGGCTGTAAACTCCCCCCTGATGTCCCCCTCCTTCTGCATTTCTCATGATAGATCTGATTTTCTCAACCTGTCTGTCTTGTCTGAGAGGTGATTGTGGCAGGAGACGGCAGCGTCAGATAAATAGCTACTTCTAGACAACCCTGTGGCTCCTGCAGTAGTTTATCCCATTGCATTAGCGACATTTCTGTACACGTTATCCTACAGAATGTAGGATCCTAGGCAGAATGTAGATGTAGCTGGCTAAAGTGTTTACCTGTTGCAACCCTGTCTTCTTTGTCTTCGGCGTCGCAGATGCCTTCTTCCTGGTTTACGGCGGTCAATATGATAATGTATGTAAAATCCGACTCATTATGAAAGGCTCCAAGTCTCTAGTAGAGTCTTTCGAATCTTTTACGATCGCCGAGTCAAGTCATTGACACAACTTGAGTCCGACTTGAGTCCGAGTCAATAGACTTGAGTCTACATCACTGCAAATCACTGCAAATCTGGTGAAAGTAGGTTGGGCAGTGGGGAGTGATGTGAACTGAGCTGTGAATTATCCTATGCATCCTTCATGATATGCTACCTGGATCCTGTCAACTCATGTTTGGACATGTTGCAAAATTCCACCTAAAATCCAGCTAAGGCAATATTATATATCTGGGACTATGTGTGTTCTGCCCTTCCTCCAAGGGTCATAGGGGAGCATACACAAGGTTTTCCCATTGAATTATCATCTGAGAATGCTGAAAGAGCATGACTTCCCCAAACCACCCAATCAGCATCCTAGCTGAACAAAGATTTGAACCCAGGTGTCTCTGATCTAAGTTGAAGAAAATACTACCCACTCCACTTCAATGCTGCCTCATTCCATAAGAAATTCCACTAAGATTCAATAGTCCTTTGAGCCATACACCATAGCTACATAAGCAAATATTTTATAAATCTGCTTCTACGGTAATACGATTTCCATCCCTAATAAACCAGTGGTTAGACTTTTGAAAGAACTCACAATTCCACTTAAGCATTGTTTACCGACATGGGTGCATGCATTAAGAAAATAAAATCAGTTTTCAAATGAATGATGTATTTGTGTTCAGCTGCAGAGGTATTAAAACCTGCGCTAAACTCTGGGAGTGCCTGAATTACTTAAAGAGATTTGTAAATCAAAAGACAGTCAAAAGTCCATTAGATGTTTGAATTTAATACATTAGCATTGTAGGTGCTTTATAACAGTACCTGCAATGTGATGTCATAAATAAGTTGTCAATAAGCCGCCTGCTATAATAGCATTCTGTTAAAAATAAATGGGGGACAAACAGCTTGGGAAGTGTGTGCATTGTGAGCAAATCCAGAGCAAGGGCATAAGAAAGAAGAAAGACGATAAGCTAAAAATGATTATGTGTCACAATAAAATTTTCCAACTTGTCTGCTGATTAGATGCTAATGCAGCCCATAAAAGCGAAAACGAGCGAAAAGCGCGGCAGAGCACTTGATAAAATGTCTTATTGAAACCTATTGTATTTACTACTTATTAGATTCTGAACTCATATACATCTCAATTGTGGAGAGTCTTGATATTTAAAAGCTTGGAGTCCATCAATCGCATTACTCATAATTTCCACATTTGCCTCTTCCTCAGCAGTTCAGGATGAGCAAAAGCTCTTAGAACCGTCTTCCTGCAATTTGATTACCAGGAGATTCTCATACAATGAATTGTCGACACGTCTTTGAACCTGAGTTTTAAACGGTGACATAGCAGCTGTATGGTAATACTACACAAATAGTTTTGGTAATGATGGAAATCATAGGACTATAGCAGGCGGAAATTATCTGGTGGGGGCAAAGGGGAGGCGAACACCTCCCTGCAAACATCAGAAACCATTCTTCCCGAGAGCCAAAAGCTCTGCATTGTGAAGGCAAGTAATAGTTCGTGCACCCATCAACTAATACATTTATGGAGCTGGAAAGAATGACGGCTCAATTTACACAAGGTGTAAGCAGCAATCTTTTTTTTTAACGCCATCTGATTCCTTTCACATTAATTAATCAATGGGGTCCTCGAGGGAGTTCATTGTGACTGGAAGAAAACAACGTGATACAGTCAGTAGAAGGATCAGAAGCCGTGTTCAGATGTTGAGGCTGAACCCAGGTAGATGGCGAACAGGAGCACAATAACTAGCCACACCCCTCTGCATTAACACACTGCCTCCTGTTCTAGAATCCTGGCTGACCAAGGTTCTAGGAATGTGGGGAGATTTTGGGTCAGTGCTTGCTTCTACAGGCAAGTTCTGAGCATGGAGAGCAAGGGGGGGGGAGACACCTTTTTCATATTCCCTTTCTTGATATATTAGGATGCATTGGGTGGATACTTTTTGGGCACAACCAATGTGCAACCCCGTCCATCTCCCCTCCCCCCCCACCCAGGGTTCTGAAGAGAAACACAGGTCCTGTTTGCATTCATTCACTCACTCAGTGTGTTACCAGAATCTCTACCTCTGGAAGAATTTTCAGCTTTATTTATTTATTTAAAGGATTTATATGACCACAAAAGTGGTCATCAGAATCAAAAGACATGTCAAATCCATCCAAGTGAATTATTTAAATTTTCAGTACTACTCAACATATAAGTCAATACCCTGCATATACAGTATTTTCTTCAATTAAATCAACCCTATGAGTGCAAGTACAGCATGCCTTCCAAAACTAGGCCTCATATTAGATTCATATTCTATTGCATGAATTTCTATTTATGCAGTTCCACGTGCACTTGGATACAGAGATTGCTTTCACACACCCCAATAAAGCACAAGACAAGCAGTTTTGGGTTCAATAAATTGAAATCATATACACAAAACCTTGCAGTGCTCCTAACTATGTTACAACTCCCCCCTATTTAGTGCAGTTTCCCTTACTTGGGAGAGATAGCCAGCTACTTGTCTTTTCCCCCACGGGCATTCTCATCTGGGCTCCAAGCTGACAATCTCCCTGGACCATCACAGTTTGTCAACACCAACCCCTCAAGGGGATCGCGGAAGAACCGGGTTGCACTGTTTCCGCAAACCAAGCAGCCTTTGAGGTTGCCTTTACAATCCATGGACAAGCCAGCAAGTTTCTTGGAACTTGTTCTGCCCCCCCATCACCCATTCCACTTCTCCATGGTGCACACTGAGTGATCCTGCACAATCCCTATCTCCATCCCTGCCAGCTGTGACCTCCTGGCTAAAGAAAAGAAAAAAGAAAAAAACCTAAACCACTTGGCCAGTCCAAAGTAGGCAAAAGAACTTCCCATACTCAGGCCAATTGGGTTAGGGTAGCAAAAAAATCCTGCTCGGCCTCCTACTGAAAATTGGCTAATCCTGAACTGACCTCCTGGGTGGTTGGGAGGGGCTGTTTGCCTCCACTCACCAATCAGGAGGAAAGATGCCAAGCACGGGTGTTACTAGGGAGGTTGCGGCTGGTGCAGGGTGCACCAGGTGACGCCAATTTTGGGGCTGACACCATGGCTGCTATGCTGCCCAGTCGCTGCGCGGTCTTTTTCAGCTGCTCCAAGTCACTTCTTTGTGTTCGCTCATGAGAAGAAGGCTGCAGGGAGGGGTGACACCCCCTTGATGAGGGGTAACACTCTAGCTCAGTTTTTCTCAGTGTGGTGGCTCTGCCTCCAAGCAGCAGCCGAGTTGCATCTTCTGAAGCCAAAGACATGACTCGGCTTCAGCTTGGAGGCAGAGCCACCATGCCGAGGAAAGCCAAGCAAGGGTGTCACTCCTCCCTGCACCCTGCAGGGAGGAGTGACACCTCCTTGCCTCACCCATCTTTGGTGCCTCTTCCTCTGAGCCAGAGCCGAGTCACATCGGTGCAACTCGACTTTGGCTCGGAGGTGGAACCGCCAGCACTTCATTCACTCGACTTTGCTTCTCTTCTCCTTTTTCCCTCCATGTTTTGCTGAACCGGAAGTAATCCATGGTGACTTGATGACATCATCACATCACCGTGAATTACTTCCAGTTCGGCAATTTCTTCCAGTTCTCGCACTGCACTGGGTGCTGTCCAGGTAAGCGATGCCCCTGATGCCAAGGAGACCACTAAGCCTGCCCAGACCCCTCATGGGCAGCCCAATTGTGTGCAGAAAGTGAATATTAATGTACTGGTTATGTTTGATGTGTTTTTGTTTTCTTTTCAGCATTACTCTTCATCACCCATTGATTACATGAGATGACAATTTATATAGGACTCCATGCAGTCCTACTGTTGTCATAGCACCTAGACATGAAGGGAATCTTCACAGGCTTAACAATGTCTACTATGAGGTTACTTGGATCTGGTGCAAATACGAGCGGCTCTGTGTCGGGCTTTCAAGCCCAGGAATGTGTATAGGATTCGACAGAGGCCTCCTTCGCTGAGTCCGCCACCCTTCTGGGCCTGATCCGCCCTCCTCTGTGCCCTCCCCCACCTCCCCGCTGCCTGGTGCGGAGCTCACCTGCTCTGGCAGGTGCTGCTCCTACACTGCTAGAGGCCTGCTGGCATTGGCCTCTCTGGCGTCGGGACTGGCTTCCACGCTGGCGCAACGTGCTTTACAGCACGTTTGCAACAGCGCGGAGCCTAGTACTGTCATCGGAGGCCAGCTTAGGATTGGGTTGCCCATGTAATTGTTTAAATATCCCTGATGTTTTGTCCAAATGTCCTAAATGTGCCCTAAACCTACTATGAGCTCAAGTGGGTTTACCAACAAAGCAACTTAATTCTCATAGTAGCGCCGGCCCAGGCTGCTGAGGGCTCTGGGACAAAGTCTTGCACTGGGCCTCTCGCTGCTTTCCTGCCTGATAGCGCACTGGGTGTGCTGTTACCGCTGCAGCTGGTATTGAAGATTCAGGAGTTGGCCCAGCCAGGTGGGCCTTGTGCTGGGCATGGGCCCTTGCCAGGGCCCAACCTTTGATGCCCCCCTGCTGTCTTCACAAGTTGCCCTCAGGCATTCAGGGAGACTGGGAGCATCCTGGTTAGCCATGTTGTCACACATTCTGAAGCACCTATTAGCCACATCCCCTTTACAGACAAGCATTGTAGGGGCACATGGGGTGTGTGGTCAGTGGGCCTGGTGGTCATGATCCTGCTCCCTTCTCCAAGCATTTAATGAACATTGGGCAAGGCGATAACATGTGTAGAAGACCATTGTTCATGTTTCATTCCCTGAATCATGCCACTCACCATGCAGTCAGTCAGAAGAGGTTCTCTGTTCAAAAATATCTCCTGCACTTCGGTCAGTTCCTTCTTCCAGTCCCTTCTAAAAGAGTGCAAGAAAGCTCCAAACATATTTTTTGTGTTGCAATGGCAGAAGTTTCATCTATTAAAGAACCCATCGCCACTCCATAATCTCATCTGTGATATATGTGCCAATTTTATCTTGACTCATGGTTGAAAGTTCACTATTCTCTTCGACCAAAAGTAAAACATTTAATTAAACGAGGTGAAAACAAATTCTATCAATGCCTCCTACAGTTTCTGCTTTGGCCAGATGTCCAGCATTTATATTCCATGGCATCCTGGAAATCAAAATATTAATTAAAAACCATCAGGGGTGGGAACTACAGGGAATTAAGATGAGGACAATATAGTTGCCCATAAACATTAAGAATGATAACAACGTGCAGAGACATAAGAGAGGATTTTTTTAAAAAATAGTTATGTGTATAATCACAGCACTGTGAAAGAAATTAGTGCACCCAGCATGGAACATATGAGTTTTACAAACATCATTCTAATTTTTTTTTATTACCTAGGAGCATTAGGATATACTCCTTGACTATAATAATTGCTTGCAGTTAATTACAAATGCAACAGAAGTGCTGGTAATATTAGACTTCCACCCTACATAAAGCTAGAAATTACTGCTATTACTCTTATTTGCTGAGAATATTGGGTCATAGATGCTAATTAGCAGTTCACAGCCCCCCACAGGAAAAAGGCTCATTATTATAAAAATCTGTCTTGGTAACCAAAGGCACCCTTCAAGTCACTGTGAACTCTTTTGTCAGATCAATTATTAGCTATGACAAAACTTCAGTTTTGTGTGAAGAAAAAAAAAACCCTTAGGTTGCAAATACAACATGCTAGATCTCTAAATTGATTGCCACAGGAAGAATAGAGATATCGGTCTGTTTTGCCTCCTGTATGTTGAGCAGTCTAGAAATAAATGAAACGAAAAGAGACTATGAATGGATTAAAACATTTTTAAATACTGAAGAGTAAATTTTTTTACTGCTAATGTTGCTTTTCGGTGGCCACAGCCTTAAAGCTGCTGCGACAGCTGCTAAGTATTCATTATCAGGCATGCCCATAGCTAGCCAACCTAACACAAAAAATATGTTTTGTTGGTGCAAGTGTTGATGTACAATCTATTTTATGATCCACGTACCATTAAGGAAAAAAGCACATGGTACAGTTCCTTCTGGATGGTACCACTACAGATTATGGAAGGGGGAATGCCTATCTGAAAGTTCCTCCAGGCAAAATACTCCCAGAATGTTTGTTTTTTTAAAGTAATTTATCAAGGAAAAGCACAGGGAAACATCCTTCTCCTTGGCATGCTAGCTTTCCATATGCAAGAAATATTTACATAATAGAGCAACCAAACCTACATATTCAGAGAACAGTATCTCCTGTTTAAATGATTCATAAATGAAACAAAATAGTACTAACTGATAGTAAATAAATTCCAATTCAGGGAACTTTAACTGAAAGGAATGACAGGAACCCACCATTTCTAAGTTACGAAAACTATTTCCCATCGATTGTAATCAGAAGGTCTATCACAAATATATCATTGATTCAATATCTGTAACCAAATGAACATTGGTGAGGAAGGATAACACTGCTAAAAATTCAGATTCTTTAAACAAAGGAAAAATCTATTTGCAGAACTTGTCGAATGCACAAACCAAGGAAGCAGAATAGAAATACAGTATGGTGCAATGTTTGATCCATTGCCAAGTGAAAAAGTTTGATGTCTGAAGAATTCGACTGAAATATAATTTGCATGCAGCCAAACTCAAATGTTTGACTTTCCATAAGATGTTGAGGACACAAAGAGCAAAGCATGGCGGTAGAATGCTTTGTTAGATGCTAACTAACCTTTGGTGAAATGGTATAGGCATCTTGTTTGTTGGGGGACGGGGGAATGTCACATAATCCTTAGCTCTCATACTTATTCTTCCTAATCGTGTACACATCACACTGCTCTACATTCCTATTGCTGTTAAGCTTCTGTTCCATACAGAACTTAGCCAGAATAACAGACGTGCATTACATGTATTCCCTTATGTTCATTTTTGAAATGAAATTCTAATAATTTCTTCTCCTTATGTCAGCCCAACCACGTATCTCAACACAGTCTGTTGAAACCATCAAATAAGTCTATCTGCTCAACGAAACGATTGCTAGCAATCTCCCACCCTTTGTTAAAAAAAGAATTGAAGAAAACTTCCACACACATTTTTAAATTTTGCAAACGGTCTGAAGGCTAGGAAATGTCTGAAAACATTGGGAGAAAATCTCCAAGTTATTGTAATAGAAGGAACGTTTTCAGCCATCTCTGGTTCACACTAGACCACCACGTTCAGATTCTGAGATAGTGTCTCAAATAAATATAATGTTCTCTCTCCATGTTTTGGAGGTCTGCTTGGAACTCCAGTCACATTGATGGGATTCTCACAACTGTATTAGCAAGTCATTTCTGTACAAGCAGTAAAACTGCCTGTGAAATTCAGACCAATGAATATTGCAAAGAGCTGCAGAGCAGCCTGGAACACCCCCCCCCCATGCCACCTCAGTCCTCCATCTCCACTTTTTACAAAAATAATAAGCAGCTGCTTATCGCGGTCCTCACATAGTTTCTTCCATTGCATTCAACTGCAGAAGTGCAGAGCTTCTGGTTTGATTTAAAGGAACCAGGCAAATGAAGGAGCTCCTTCGTTTACATAGTTCCTGTAAATCAAACTGAAGGTACTGCACTTCCGTATTTGAAGAAACTGCACCTGGAGCAAGGTAAGGAGGCAGGTGGATTACTTTCCACTCAGTTTTAGCAGGCAGAAAGCAGATCAGTCCAGGCTTTGTCCATGGCAGGCTAGAAGAAGGGGGTGATGGCAGAGTTGGAGTGAAAGACAAGCCCAAATCCACCACTCTCTCAACCTCCCCCCCCCCACGCAATCTTCTGCTGATGCAACTCACATGACTTCTTCCAATGAATGGGTCACCCCTGATTGCAACTCCAGAGATGTATGACAGTGCAATCCTGTGTAACTCTTGCACCGATGTAACAGTAGATACACCAGTGTAAGTGCACTTATGCCAATTTAACTTGCCGTATGCTGATGGACGCAGGACGGACACTGGCGTACCCCCTCGGATGTTGTGCACATGCAGTTCGGATGCAGAATGGATGCCAGCGCAATTCTGCCAGTACAGGGGACATTCCGGGGGTGTCTGAATGCCCCTGGAATTCCCCCTGCACCGGCAGAGTTGCATTGGCATCTGTTCCATGTCTAAATTGCGCGTGTGCGGCATCCGAGGGGGGTTATGCCAGTGTCCATCCTGCGTCCGTCGACGTATGGCAAGTTACACTGGCATAAGTGCACTTACACCGGTGGATCTACTGTTACACCAGTGCAAGAGTTACACAGGATTGCGCTATGAGTGTAATACAAAGTCATGATCAGACTGCCATCAAAAATTCCATGTGGATTCCACATAAAAGACTAATGATTGCTTAAAGCCCTACGGTAGCACTTCTACCAAAGTAAAATAAAATGGTCGTTAGGTAGCAACAAGTGAGTTTAAAATGAAACATTTTATTGGAGGGAAAAAATGTTCTTATATAGGTAAGGGTTACAAACTGAAAATAGTTCCCAACTACGCATGAATTGAGGTCTTAGGTGTTGTTAGGAGTCATGTTACCCACTGAATGTCCAAGAGAGTTTTGTAACATGTAAGTATTTCCTATTTGCATAGGAGTATCTCAGACTGTTTCTCAACGGGCCTGCTTCTGTATGAACTAGGTTAGAAATATAGATATAGACAAACACCTTCCCTGAAAATTTTTACCTCTCCCCTTCTCAGAGGCCCATAACAGTGAGAGAATATTTTTTTTCTCATACCTAATGCCACCACAATGATGGTTCTATTTTAATTATCCGTAAACGACTTGTTTTCTTCCATATCCTTAAAGCTACGCAACCGGCTGAAACATTGCGGTCCTCACTCTAGTACACTATCATCATTTGATGTATGGCCTCCCATTTAGAGCAACATGTCTAAAGAATTTTTTTTTTCATGCTTGAATGATTCATCTATGAGGAGATTAATCTCTCTGGGGGAGAAATCTGGGTCTCTTCTATGGCAGCAAGTTACTGTGCATATATTAACAGCAGCAGATCTCTCCAGTATCCTTTAATATTCAGGGAATGACTTCTATCTGCCATAAACACCCTTTTGTCCTTTCCTAATTTGGTGTCATTCTACAGTATCAGTTTCAAAGTACAGAGGACATTTTCAATCTGCCTTTAATGTGGTGAAGTAAGAGACCATTGATGGCAGGTACTTTTTTTTGGGGGGGGGGGCCTTGGGAGTAATTTCATCATTCTTCTTTAAAAGTAGCATGGCATCACCCTTTTGGTTTAAAAGATCCAGTCTGGGGCAGTGGTTTGACTGCCAGATTAGAACCAGGGTCGGGTCATGAGTTCAAATCTTTGTACCTCACTCACCCATGAAAGGCAGGGGCTGTGGAACAGGTTCAGTCCCTGGCTTCTAGAGCAGAGGAAGACCCCTGCTTGAAACCCGGAGAGCTTTAGCCGGTCAGTGCTGACAATACAGAGCTAGATGGACCAGTGGTCTGACTGGATATGCTATATTCTTTGGAGACTCACTGGGTGACCTTGGGCCAGTCACAATGGCTCAGCCAACCTGGGCTGTTGTGAGTATAAAGGGGGAAAGAACAATGTATGGTGTACCAATTTCCTTGGAGGACTGGTGGCATAAAAATGTCAGAAATAGTCCGTGCAAATTGGCTAACCAGGGCTGGCCCATGCATGAAGCTGACTGAGGCAATTGGTTCAAGCTATGGATGGGTGGGGTCAGGAGCACCCATCTCCATTGCTTCTCCCGCTGTGGCTCTCTGGGTTCAAAAAGGAGGGTTTGCAGAGGAGACTCTTCCACTCCATTTCCCTCTTCCTTTTCAAATTCAGGGACAGGGAGGAGGAGCAGCACTACCTGCTAAGGGGGTAGCGGTTGACCAAGTAAGGGGGCAGCACTGCCTCAGGGGCCGGCTGGCTGGTCTGGGGCTGGCCCTGTGGCTAATTCCACCTGCATCTCCTTCACAAACCTGAAGGAATCACATGCCTGAGTGAATAGGCAAAAACAGACGACTGCCCTATTTATTGCACTTGTACAGTTGTACTGCAGTCTTGCTCACCCTTCAGAGAGAGGCGTCTCTATCTGGTTCTCAAGTGTTTGACGTCAGTGTCAAAGAAGGGAGTGTCAGGCAGTGGCGTCGCTCGAGGTGGGGCGGAAAACTAAGTTCTGCAGCATTCCGCCCCACCGTTACTCTCCGGCACGAGGTGTCCCGCCCCCTCGTCGTAGGAGCCCGTCAGTGGAGAGAAGGCAGCCAGCGCGCAATGAGTCCAAGTCTCAAGTCAAGTCTCAAGTCTTTCCCCCAAGTCCCGAGTCTTTGCTTGTGAGTTGCGAGTTCCTATCTATTTAATGGGGAAACTGGTTTAAACCTGAATAAAATTCGACTTGTCATAAAAGGCTCCAAGTCTCGAGTCGAGTCTTTCGAGTCTTTTACAATCACCGAGTCAAGTCCGAGTCGAGTCATTGAGTCTACATCACTGCTACCTGCATGTTCATTTGCAAAATAACCACCAGTGAGGCAAGAGCAGTAAGGAAAAAAAAAGTTGAATAACTTCTGTTGCCAGGTATCAAGCCATGGAGCCAATTTTTTTTTAATCCTAACTTGTCTAACCATTTGCACTGAGCTTTGAAGAGAAGAGGATTTAAAGAAAAGGCTGCAAATCCACTCTTTATCACTCCATGCCAGAAAGTGCTGTAAAGCTATTAATTAATGCACCAATATTTTTGTTACAACAAACATTTTTAATTTGCCCTCTAAAAACAGTATTTATGATTTTCGCCTTTTGCTCCTGTTTTATTTTTGGTCCCTGTGATATAGATTACAGTTGAGAGTGTCCTCTGTCCATATGTACACCAATTGTGGTCGACATATGGTCGGCACAGAGGGAAAAAAAAGTAACAGTCTTTTTATATTTTGCATACAGACGTTGTCCTATTATCCTGGCAGCACCACAGTATCCCTCCAGGCCAGTTTGGATCTCATCTTTGATCCTTTGCAAGTAGCTTAATTTATATTAAGTAAAGCAGCACCTGATCAGGCTACAAGTAAGCTGCCGAATGATGAATGGGTACTAATGCCCTGGACTGGAAACAGTGCTCCTTTTTCAGAGTGTCCTCACTGCATCTGTTCACATTCCAACTGCAGTGGTAGCAAAGTTAAAACAGGGCTCACTCCTTTTAAAACATGTAAATTGTGCCAACGTCCGACAAGCTCACAAAGTAAGCGCTGAAAAATTTAATAACAAGCAGAGCATTGATTTTAGAGCAAAAATACATTCTCGTTTTGTTTGCTTTCGGACAGCCTACTGTTGCTCTGCCATGTTGTCATTTGTGGATACTCCATGTTTTGGAAAGGACATCAGACTCTAGACCTCCGATACGAAGCTTTCCTATACTGACTCAGACCAGGATTGAGCGATGTCAGCAGCATTTTCTACTGACAATCAAGGATGTGGATTAAGTCTCTGACTCCTTCGAGTCAAGTCCCAAGTCTCTGGGTCCAAGTCTTAAGTCACGTTCCAAGTCTTTACCCCGAAGTCCCGAGTCTTTGGTAGGGAGTTGCGAGTCCTTATCAGTGTGTGTGTGTGTGTGTGTGTGTGTGTGTGTGTGTGTGTGTGTGTGTGTGTGTGATTTTGTTGTGTTATCATCTGCATCACATCCCTATTTGTTTTATTTGCCTTCATTATTCAGCCTTCAAATAAACTCTTTGGGGATGAACACCTCAAACATCCAATAGATCCGTGATGGCGAACCTATGACACGCGTGTCACAGGTGACACGCGAGGTCATTTTGGGTGACACGCCAGTGTCCCAGGGCCCTGACACACCTTACATTTTTGTAAAAGTTTTACAGGCTTGCCTTGAACATCTAGGGCAGGGATTTTGGCAGACCTCTTTCAAATTACTAATACTCAGCAACAAAAAAGTCACTAATTGATGTTAAATAAAATGCAATGTGTTCTATAGTTGTTTTCAGTTAAGTTCAATTCAAAATTACTATTAAAAGTAGCAATAGTCGGGGGGGGGGACACACCAGCAGAGTCAAGTTAGGCATTTTCAAAAACGTTGACACACCAAGCCCAAATGGTTCGCCATCACTGCCCTAGATCAACCAGTTAGAGGAGGGAAAGTGCAGGCTAACTGCTAGGCATGTGTTTTATTCTCCACTCATGACCTCTTCCACCACAGAGTCCTCTTACAATCTGATTTGCAGTCCTTCATGGTTGCATTTCAGTTTAAAAAAAAAACACCATCACAAAATTTTGACTGATCATGCTTTTTGCAGCATCTAATTTAGGCTGTTCCTTAGTAAATAATCTAGCTATTTTAGACTTAGGCCAGCTTGATACAGTCATGTGTGTGCCAAAGCTGTCAGATCTAGTAGAGAAGATGCATTTACAGGTTACTTCTGAAAGATAATAATCATAAATGAACATTTTGCATTCCTTGAGATGCTGAATAAAATGCCCCAGCTACGTGGATTGTATCCACAACAATTATGATCTTGCAACAAGTGTTGTTTTTTGTTCCATCTGCAAACAGACGACGTATCTCAAGAGGTAGAAAACGCATTCTCTTCAAAATGATCAAGTTTATCATATTCGCGTGTGTGTGTGGATAAATTGGCATTGCTACACTAAAGGTAGCATTCATTATTTCCTCTGATCTCACATGATCTAATCTAACTACACTTGATTCCCAATGCCTGAACTAGTTCCACAGTTGCAAAGCTTTCTGTGAAAATACAGGAGCATTGATACAAATCAGCTTGTATATTTATTCTTTTCTTTTCTGAACCAAATAGGTGTTCTAAAAACAAATACATATACAAAACCAAAAATATATTTATATGTTAGTGAGCTGAATAGGGGTTTCTTCCCAATTTATTTCTTTTGATAATATTGCAATGTTAAAAAAAAGTATTCCAAAACAAGGAGTGGAGAAATAAATGGAAATCTATAATCTGAATTTAAAACTACAGGTTACAGTTTTGTATTTGAAATGTGACTCATCAGGTCTGAAATCTGAATTTCAGTTTTCCTAGTTAGCATTTCCAGACATTGGATAAAATTGATCATTTCAATGAAACATTTAAATTTCAGAAAAAGGCTTTGAAATTATAGCTTAATAAACTCCACATATTTAGAAATCCAGATCTGAATTCTGCTAGCTTTTCCAGGTCTGCTTATAACTATCAAGGAATACTTCATAGGAAATGTTTGAAGGATTATGCCATGGGATGAGTCAAAGGATTTTGTGAAACCTAAGCCCATAAACACAAGGAAGACATTTAGAGATTGACAGGTTAAGTGTGTAATCCTGTGCAGTTCAATGCCGGCGTTGGGTGTCGCGAAAGTGCTGTAAAGCACTTTTGCGGTACCCAGTGAGTAAAGTGGCGCCAGTGTGGAGGCCGGCACCGCTTACTCGGCTGCCCTCCAGACACCACGTCATGGGGCAGAGGTGAATCCTGCGCCGGGAGGCAGGAGGACATGGGGAGGGAGGGCCAGGATGGCAGGGGAGGGGGCCATTGGCTGGCGTGGCCTGGGGGGGAAGGATATCGGCACTGGATTGCACCAATATCCCAAACCCCTTCCGGGGAAAGGCCGGCCTTACACGCCTCCCTGGTCAGAGGCGTAGTATGGGGTAGGGCGATTCGCCCCTGGGCAGCAGGCCCAGGGGGGGGGCAAAAAGATCCATGGTGATGCAGTGGTGGCGGCTCCTTTTTGCACATTTTTCCCCAGTGCTTTTTTTTTGGTACTTTTGGTGCCATTTTCAGCCATCCGCGGCCTTCCAAAGGTTTCCAGAGGGCAGGGAACTCCTGCCCACCCCTGGGGCCATTTTTGGCCAGTTACAGGCCGCGTGACATCACCCCGGGGGCATGACTTCTGAGCAACGTCACGTGGCGTGGGCGTGGCTTCGCCGGGGTGGCACCATCTGTCCCTGGTTTTGCGCCAGCTCCAGAGCTGGTGCGTGTCTGAAGAGACCCATTGGGGCCTTTGGCGCTTACACCAGGGGAAGGGGATGAATGTCCCCTTTCCCCAAGGTGAGCCCCAGCTGCGCCGGCATGGGCCACATCCTGATTAGGATGCAGCAGCCAACCATTTCGGCCAGCTGCTGCATCTTAGGCAGGATCGGGCTGTGTAAGTCAAAGCTTTTTCCATTCCAAAATGTTGGTTCTGCCTACATCTCACTATGTACTCAAACACTGTCCTGTCAGTCCCACAGAGCTGGCAATAGGCTGCACTGACCACAAGAATCACCATAACATCAGACACAACATTCTATGCGTGCTCATAAAGAGACGGTTCTACTAACCAGATGCACGTTACAGTGGAGATCCAAGATGGAGTAAATGTCAACATGCACCTGTGAATGACAATGGTCACATTTTGGTAACTGATAACCTATACAGATGCAGCATTCCTAACAGATCATTCCTATACTGGTGCTGTCATTCACCAAACTTTGACCAGTCCACTTACTGTAATATAGACACACACAGAATGAACATTAAAGGCCCAATCCTATCAAGGGCCTATGGTAGTGGATCTCATGATCCGTTGCCATAGGCCCTGTGGTGGTGGTGGTGCAAAATGTGCGCCAGCGTCGTGCACGGTGGAACTGCTGGTGGAAATGTCCAACAGCTCTACACAGAGGCGTCGCTCCGGTAGGGGCGGGGCTGTAAGTTTTGCTCAGTCGGAGTCCCTTTACCAAGCGAGCAGGAGGCGGCCCCGCCCCCTCACTGTTAGAGCCATTCCCCTGCGGAGAAAGCAGCAGGCAGGGTCTCTTGCCTGCTGCTTTCTCCGGAGGGGAAAGGTTCCGACAGTGAGGGGGCGGGGCCGCCTCCTGCTCGTTCGGTAAAGGGACTCCAACCGATCGAAACTTACAGCCCCGCCCCTACCGGAGCGACACCTCTGGCTCTACATGCATGCCAGACTCACCCGAATGCTCCACTAGCCCAGGTAAAGTGGTGGAGGGGGAAGTTTGTGGGCACATTGGGGGAGGTTTGCAGCAGAGAGGGGGAGGGCAGGGGTGGAGAGTGGATCTCAGGGGCAAAAGTGCATGCTGGATCCTATCCCCCATTTTCCAACCTGCCCGCCCCTTCTTCTCCTTGGATTTACACCAGCTACATAGCTGCTGTGGGTCCAAGGAGACCCATAGGCGGCCAAAAGGCCTACTGAGGGATAAGTAAAAATGTTTTTTACTTATCTCTCACTGACCTTCTGGTCCCCGCCCTCCCCCCCCCCCAGCATGCAGCATGTCCTCTGTTGGTGTGGCTGCAGGCTATAGTGTGGCGGGGATTAGTATTGAGCTGTTAATACAGTAAAACCTTTTGGAAGAGAGCAAACACACCACAACTGTATATAATCAGTGGTTTGGGCAAGTCTGGTTTAACCAGTTACAGATGATAGGAGGCAACCTACAATGAATAGCATCCAGAAGAGCACTTGTCTATAATGGCACAAATGTAAGCTATCTGCCCTACCTCCCCACAACAGCCTCCTGCACCCCCTGAAAAGCCATTCCTGAAGGCTGAGGAATGAGCTGGAAGTGTCTCCACCCAATTTCCAGGAATTCCCTCCTCCACCTGCAGCCAACTGTGCCACCTCTCATATCATTGCCAATGACTCTTCGACCCTCAAGAACAGCTTTTTCTGGTGTAGGGGACTTGGATAAGGCATGGAGAGGGAAGGAGAGTACTATATAGTTTACCAGCTGTGAAGAACTCAAAGACGAGGTGGCAGAGCTAGGATCCCAGCCAGGAATATTCTGTCTTCCAAGATAACCCAGATGTTTTTGTGGCCCTGAGAGGCAACACAATTCAGTGGGAGGTGCTCATCACTTGGGAGAAGGAGCTGTAAAAAGGGGAGTGGGTGTAGCTCCATAGGAGAACACATGCTTTGCATGTGGCAAGTCCCAGGTTCAATCCCTGGAGTCTCAAAAGTATATCAGACAGGGAGAAATCCATGCAGACACACGGGGAGCCTTGAAAGTAGAGGGTGAGGTGCACCACCACACTCTCGTTCCCCCGTCACATGGATTGGGTCCACATCAAATTGACACCTGAGCAGGGCTAAAGTAAACCAAAGGTACACTGAGGTCAGCATACAGTCAAAACCAATAGGTAAGCAGAGACTATGGTTTGTGTCCCATTCTGTGCCAGAAGTATGGTGGGGGGGGGGAGCAATGCACATTTAGAAGAATTTCCCCACCCAGCTTTCACCCACATGTACACTTAAAAGTTTGTTTATTCATTTTAGAAACAGACTTCCTTGGGGGAAAAAAATAAACACACAGAAGGACTCGGGGCAAGAGGTACATTGTGTATATAGCTTTAGCGAAAACATGTTTTTCTTGTTAACACCTTGTTATATCCTAAAATCACAATACTGAAAAAACTGTGAAGAAGGCTGTATGCAGAGACATGTCAGATGAAGAATGAAATTTATAACGTGCAGTTCTTTCCCACATGGCTACCAGTGGTATATCATCAGTCTGGCGGGTGAACTTACGAGGGGCTTACCTCCCCCCTCCCCTATGACTTCAACAGAGGCATAACAGAACAAGTCGGTCCTGGCTGGATGGGAGGGAGACAAAGGAAAACACTTGCTAAGGCTGCTGTCCTATGCGCACTTACTTGGGAGTGTGGTCCATTGAATATAGCTGAGACTGAATTCGGAGTAATGATTTGGATAGGGCTGCACAAAGTCAAACACCCCAATTTAGCCAGACATTATGCCAAAGCAGAAACTGGCTTCCTCATGCATTCTGAAACAGTTATACCCTACCTTTCTGTCCCAATCCAGGGGTGCTCAACAATAGCATACCACACAGCCCAATTAAAAATGACAGGAAAGTAAAAATAAAAAGCAAACCAGGAGGCCACAGAAGTTAAACAAGCAGCACAAGCCACAGGGAGTCAGATAAACAATCAACTAAACATCAGACCAAAGTCCTGCTGGAATCAGAAACAAACCATCTTCTGCCTCTTGTGCAATGTCAGTCATGAGGGGTGGGGAGATGCAGACTTTTCCCAGCAGGGAGTGCCACAGAATAGATGACCCAATGGGTGCTTTCCATCAGGGATGTGGATCAAGTCTCTGACTCCAAGCCTCAAGTCCCAATCTCTAGGTCCAAGTCTCAAGTCAAGTCCCAAGTCTTTGCCCCCAAGTCCTGAGTCTTTGGTTGCGAGTCCCTATCTAATGGGGAAAACGGGTTTAAACTTAAACTTGTTGTAAGGCTCCAAGTATCGAGTCGATTCTTTCGAGTCTTTTACAATCACCGAGTCGAGACATTGACGCAACTTGAGTCTGACTTGAGTCCGAGTTGACTCAAGTCTACATCAGTGCTTTCCACATTGATTCTGTGATAAAGTCTTCCAAGTCTTCTCAAGAATTCTTCCTGGTATGATGAATGTCTTCCAGTAACCTCTGTTTACAAATACTGTACTGGCTTTTCAGCACTACATGGGTACTTTCCTGCCTTCAATGTTGCAACATGTCTGCTTGGTCTGCAAATTGTCAGAACTCTGACCTTCCTCACATATTCCATCTTCACAATCTCATGGTTGAGGTTCAGGACCTGTGGCAGTACCAGTGCTGGGAAGAAATAATCCCCACTCCTTCTCCAGGTGAGAACAGGACTCTGGGCCAGGTGGCCCCTGTCTGAGCCAGAGAACCTTTACAACAACAACAACAACAACAACAGTATTTATATACCGCTTTTCAACAAAAAGTTCACAAAGCAGTTTACAGACAAAATCGATTAAATGGCTCTCTGTCCCAAAATCATGATTGTCCATTGGATGCTCTCATTGATTGCTGTGAACTATGTGAGCTTTTTAAGGAGGCATGTAATTTACAAAACGACAACTGTGCTGCGGGAACAAGTAAACTGGGGGAATGTCTGACCCCTGGTGTTTCGCACCAATTGCAATCATGCCTGTGGTACTAAATCAAGCAATGCCTACGGTGCAGTTTGATAATACTCATGTACACAGCAGCAGCACCAGCGTCTGCTCACCAACGTTATTAGACACAGTGGAACTCTTGGAAACAGAGAGCATTTTTTTCTAAATGCTCCCCCCAAAAAACTCATCAGTGCCAAACTGATTATAAATTGAGTCTGGGGGATTTGTCCATCACCCGTTGCAATAGGCATCACTAATAAGCACCTCACTGATTGCCCTCAGCTTTGGTAAACAGGAGCAAGAAATTAGCCGGAGGAGGAGGAGGATAATAGTTAGGATGTATATAGCCAACGGGTGGCGCAGTAGGTTAAACCGCTGAACCATGAGCTGTCGATCAAAAGGTCGGCAGTTCGAATCCGCGACGGGGTGAGCTCTCGTTGCTTGGCCAGCTCCTGCCAACCTAGCAGTTCCAAAGCATGTTAATGTGAGTAGATAAATAGGTACCGCTTGCGGAAAGGTAAGCAGCGCTCCGTGTTCCAGCTGCATGCTACACGCTGCGGCAAGGAGAGTCATGCTGGCCACATGACCACGGAGGCATCTTCGGACAACGCTGGCTCTTCGGCTTTGAAATGGAGATGAGCACCACACCCTAGAGTCAGACATGACTGGACTTAATTGTCAGGGGTCACCTTTACCTTTTTTTATATATAGCACTTTAGTATGCTCCAAGTGCAGGGTTGGCCCAAGACTTCCTGGTGCCTGAGGCAGCATGCCAGATGCTGCCCCCATTAGCAGGTTGTGTGCCAGCCTCTGCTCCTTCCACTCCTTGGACTAGAAAAGGATGAGGGGGACAGAGAAGAAGAGGAAGTGTGGAGGAGATAAGAGTGGTGGGCTAGAGCATTAGAGATCAGGAGGAGGAGGAAGAGCAGTGGAAGTGAGTGGGCAGACGGAGGTGGGCAACCCCCCCCTCCAATCTGCTTCCTGAGGGAACTGCTTCAGTCAGCCTCATGGATGGGCTGGCCCTGTCGGGCAGCGCAATACTGTGTAAAGATCCACAGGTGGCCCATAGGGCCACCCACAGGATCCTATGCTCTTCCTGGGCCGCTCCGGCGCAGCCCAGGGTCTCCTCGGGGGAAGGGAACGTTTGTCCCCTTCCCCCAGTGTAGAGCTGGGAGGCCCCGAATTTTTTTTCAATTATGTAATTATTTCCCCTGCCATTTTCGCCACATTTCCCCACCATTTTTGCTTGCCTTTTACTGTCCTCCTTCCTGCTCCTGCTGCCGCCACCACATCTTCATCCTGGCCGGCCAGCTGCATCGGGCCAGCCAGGACTCTTCGCATCAGGGGCTCGACTACCCCCTCCTGCCGCCACCGCTTCCGCAACTCTTCTTAGAGCCTAGCCGACTGCATTCCTGTCAACCCAGGCTCCTCACGTGCCTGTGAGAGGCTCGCGCAGGCACACAACACTTTTTTTTTTTTTTGCTGGGAGAGTTTTCCCAAGCATTGTGTGCCTGCGTGAGGCTCGCGGGCCTTGCACAGACGCGCAAGGAGCCTTGGTTGACCCAAACGCAGCTGGCCAGGCTCAGAGAGTCGCGTCCCGATGCAATGCAGCCGGGTGGCCAGGGGCAACCGGGACAACTGAGATAGACCTGGTTTCCGGGCCCGCTGGCCAGGATGGACTTCCTGAAACCGGGACTGTCCCATTTTTTTCTGGGATGGATGGTAAGACTATTCAGCATTGCATGATGGTGCTTAAATGGAATTGGAGACTTTGAAATTCATAGTGACAGAGAAGAATGTAAAAAACCTGTTTACTTACCTACTCTGCTGTTCCCTTGTCCCTAATGGGCCTACTCAGATCTCCACCAGCTCTTTCGTTGGGGTGGATTTGGTTGGATATTGGTGACAGTGATTGGGGTAGGTTGGGTTGGATGTTGGTGGCAGTGGTAGCACTGATACCCTATGTCCATGGCCCGGGCGAGGCTGGCATAAAGCGCATGTAAAGTCCAGGCCGAGGGCATAGGGTATCAGCACTACCACTGCCACTGATATCCACCCCAACCTATCCTCAACACACCCCTGGCTGGTCTTGATCCTCACCCTGATCCTCCACTGGAACTCCCCCTCTACTCTTTTACTTACTCCTGGGGGGGGGCTCCAGAGGTTGTTGGCGCATGCCTGCCAGCCGATTGCACTGGTGGCCCTGGCCCACATGCCATCACAGCACAGCTGCTGCAGCAGCGGCCTGATCCTTGCACTGACAGAATGCACGTTCCATCAGCACAAGGCTCAGATAGGATTGGGCCATTAGATTCAGCCCGATCCTACGAATATTTACTCAGTAGTCCCACTGTGTTCAGCGGGCTGTACTGCCTGGTATGAGTCCATAAGATAGAAGGCTTACAGTGCAATCCCATGAATATGTACTCAGAATTCCCATTGTGTTCAACAGGGCTTACTCACTAGTAAGTGTGTTTAGGAACTGATCCCTTGGCCATTTTGCTGCATTTGTTCTCAGAAGAGCTTTAGATTTATTGAGTGTCCATGAGCACCAATGCTGTATTTTTAGCACAGAGAGTATGAAAAGGGTTGATTTTGAAACTAAGACAGAATAAAAAAAAAATACCTGAATTATTTATGCACGTTAAATCAAAATGCACTTGATGTAAATGTTTAATAAGTTTTTCATAAACTTCTCCCCATATGTTCTATTACCTGCTTGGTGAAGGAGCTCTAATGGAGTTACTAAATATATCTTAATCGCTCAGGTTATTTATATTATGCAAATGTACTTTTGCCCACACAGTTGTGCCAAGTTGTTTTAAACAGGTTAGGCAACATAAACAGGGAAGAGTTAAAAAATAAGAAGTGGCTGTTACAACCCAGGTTGTAAAATACTTTGCCAGTCACATGTGCAGAGGGCGTTTTACAGACAAACTAATATTACCTGGAGGCAAAGGCGTAACAAGACTTTTTTGGGCCTGGTTCGGGGGGGGGGGGATTTGGTGTCCCTAGGGAACTTTTGCACAGTCTTTAGGCCGCGTGCGATTTTTTGGGGGGGCACCCCTCAGGGACCCTGGAGCCGCTGCTGACCCCTGACCGCCCCCTCCTTCAGTGACGAGTGACTCGCGAGTCGCAATTTGCCACCTCGCGAGTCACTCAATTCCCCGCCTCGAGTCCGACTCGAGTCGGACTTGAGTCTCTCGAGCAGGTGGCGCCTGGTTCGGCTGAACCACTTGAACCACCCTAGTTACACCACTGCCTGGAGGAGTCACCTGGTCATTCTTTCCCCCAAAATGTCATCTTGTTCTCACGAATGCAAGTTACTGGTTATAGCAGCACGTTTAGGAGTCTAAACTAAATGTATCAAAATAATGTGGTTGGAAAACCCAAACCTGAGAGGTGGCATTCATAGTGTGGCCTGATCTTCTTTCCTCCTTGCTCCTCACACTCCAGCCCTGGGTCCACTTGCTTTCTGTTCACAAGAAGATGTTTTGTACTGTGTCAAAACTTTGATCCATCTCGCTCAGTATTGTCCATCTGCTTGCCAGAGTTTCGGATGGGGGCCTTTTTCTGCTCTACCTGAGCATTCCAGGGATGGAATTGAGCCTGGGACCTTCTGTATATAAAGTATGCCCTGTATCACAGAGCTGCAGCCCCATCCCCAAGGAAGTCCCCCTTCCTTTTCTTCTGTCTATCCTTGTGCAATAAGACTAGTCAGGGTGGGAACTCTCCAAAGGGGGGAACAGACAGAGGGAATAGCTGGCTGTCTCCTCCGAAGTAGGAGCTTGCACTAAAGTGCGGAGTGTTAGGAGTTAGGACTCGCTGCAGTATTAGATGATTTAATTCAATAGAATTGTAGCCCTTATTGATTCCAAAGTTCTTGTCTCATGTATTATTGGGAGCATGCAGGCAAGTGAAGGAGGTGGTCCCATACCATGCATGACTGTATAGTCATGCCGGGAAAGGCTTCATTTCCTGGTTTTCTGCAGGTGTCGGGCACAGAATCAGGCCGCAGTTGTTTTTCAACTAGAAACTAGCAGGATGTGACGTCGCTAGCATGCTTTTAGCATGCTTCTAGCTCAATTCAAAAAACAAAAGGCAAAATGGCGTTGAGTTGTAGATGAGTCATTTGAACTCAATGCAGAGGCTGCCATGTTACAGTTCACCTGTAGAACTCAAATGCATGGAGGCTGTCATGATTTCTAGCCTTGAGCTCGAAGGAAAGATTGCTAGTCAGAGGCGTAGCAGGGCTGGGGCCAGTGGTGTCGCTCTAGGTGGGGCGGAGCTCTAAGTTCCACCCCGCTCTGAACCCTTTCTTACTCCCCTGCATGAGGCGGCCCCGCCCCCTCGCCGTTGGAGACTCCCGGCGCGTTGCCTTTGCCAGCCTGAATGGCTCCAACGGCGAGGGGGCAGGGCCGCCTCGTACCGGGGAGTAAGGAAGGGTTCAGAGTGGGGCGGAACTTAGAGCTCCACCCCACCTAGAGCGACGCCACTGGCCGGGGCCAGGGGGATGCAATGTCCCCAGTCTCCTCGTGAGGAGGAGCTGCAGTGGGAGTTTTGTGCTCCACGGCTGCTTTTTTGCAGCCCAGAGCATTTTTGCGCCGAAAACGGTGCGTTTTTCTGGCCCACCCACCCCGGGTCCTAGAAGGCTTGAAATGAAGCCTTCCGGGAATGCAGTGGGCGGTGGCAATGACGCAAAATGCGTCATCGCCCCCCAGGGCAGGCCAGCAATGCTACTGTTGCTAGCGTGGCGAGCGTGCTAGAGCCTGAGAAAAAAAATGTGACCCTTGTGTGCTAGAAGGAGATGTGCTACTTCCGCTGGAAGCTGTAAAACGCAGTCACAGATTCAGTAATAAAACTGGCAGCCCTCACGATGTTGCAAGGACGAGTGGGTCTGGTGGAGTTATAGACAAAACCATACTCCCAGCACATTCTGGAGAAATAAGAGCCCTATTACTGGGACACATCTCGGCTATGAATGCATGAGCAGGGGGAGCAGGGATTGTGATCTTGGCCCTCTTTTCAAAATTCCACATCATTCAGGCATTCCACAAAATTCCACATTCAGACGAAAGCCTGAACAGAACAGTACACATGTGTTCTCCCTGCATAACAGGGACCGTTGTGAAAGGTGAAGCCTCCCCAACTGTCAGCACGTGTGAGGTTGCTCTGGGTCTTGGGGCAATGCTCTCCATGAGTTCCCCATGGCACTCCCTCCCATTGGTGCATGGTGCATTACCCCTACCAGTGGTAGTGAGGGTTCAGGGTTGGCTTGGCCAGATGGGCCCTCTAATAGACATGGGTCCTTGCCCAGTGCCCAACATGGCTAACTTCTGATTAAAAAATAAAGGTATCCCCTGACAATTAAGTCCAGTCGTGTCCGACTCTAGGGTGTGGTGCTCATCCCCATTTCAAAGCCGAAGAGCCAGCGTTGTCCGAAGACGCCTCCGTGGTCATGTGGCCGGCATGACTCTCCTTGCCGCAGCGCGTAGCATGCGGCTGGAACACGGAGCGCTGTTTACCTTCCCGCAAGCGGTACCTATTTATCTACTCACATTGACATGCTTTGGAACTGCTAGGTTGGCAGGAGCTGGCCAAGCAACGAGCGCTCACCCCGTCGCAGGAATCGAACTGCCGACCTTTCGATCGACAGCTTATGGTTCAGCGGTTTAACCCGCTGCGCCACCCGCTAGCCTCTTCTGATACCCCCCCCTTTTCCAGTTGTATATACAGATAAAGGATCGACTAGTGGGTGCTTCTACTCAGTTCACAGCCATTACAAAGCAGTGCATGAAATAGGTTACTCCCAATTTCTGTATAACTGCCCTACTAGCACTTTCTCACATATCCCTATTAAGACCAAGAAGCTGGGAGGCAGGATGAATTCCTCTCGTGATACAGTACTAATGAAAAAAAAAAAGCTTCCTTTACTAAGGGAAATCTGTTCTTTCGCTAAGGGAGCGTATCGTCTCTACAATAATCTCCCACTATATTTAAGAGCCAAGTCCCACTATGTGGAGCTTTGCTTGTTTTCCTTCAACCTTTTCAGACACACCAGCTGGTCACTGTAGCTTAACGGGACCCAGACACATCTGTTCACCCATCACTTAACCCCTTCTCGGCCGATTACATACCCCCGGCAGATCACACAGAATAAACTGGGTTGCAAGCTGTCTGGGAGACCTCTGGGACTTCATGAGTAGCTACAGTCCTCTCAGTTTCTTCTTCTGCCATCATAATTAATAAAAGCAACACGACATAAGGAAGAGAAGAAAAACAAATACATTGCATCCTGAATGTACCAATTGTTGTATAACATGGATGGGAAACTGAAGGTGGATTGGAGTTAAGTTACTTAATTGTTAGAATTTAATTCAATGAGTCCACTCCCTGTTTCTGCATTTACAACAATTCTGAAGATTTAAATGGCAAGGATCTCACATTGACAACATGCAACTGCAAGTTTGAGCGAAGAATGATGGGGGTCATGTCCCTTTAATAATTGTGTAGAAGCTGGAATTTTCACAGGTGCAGCTACTTAGCCTTGCCCTAAGACATGATAAGTGACATCTGCTGAAACCACTTCACCAATACAACTCTTAAAGCTATTGGAACCCTATTCTGCATAGCATCCGGTCAGTGTAAGCAAGCACTGCGTTTTCAGGATTGGGCCCTTGAGTATAAGTTCTTTCCCAAAGGGCTCCTAATGACCCGCTGCTTTCTGCAGCGCTGGATTTTTCAGTGTTGCTGAAATGTTTTTTTTTTCCTAGGGCTTGTAGAATATTTATAGATGAGGCAATTATTTTTAGGCACTTGTGACACTAGTACAGCTTTTAATACCTTTTTTTTCCATTCCAAATTATAGATTCTAACAAAGGTTAGGCATTAGCGGCTTCATGGAAAGTGTCTAAATATTTAGTTATGTTTACAGTTGGAATAAATTAGCAAATTTTATATTTGCTATCTTTTTCTACTTAATAATAGCAGATATGAGGTTTTGAACAAACTATCAACATAAGCAGGAAAGGCCAGACATGCTTCATTTGACAGACATTTGCATAGAAAAGACAGTGGTGTTTGAATCCTGAGCAACAGAAGAGGTCAGGGTATATTGAGACGTGAACCTAAGCATGTTCACCCAGAAGCAAGTCTCCATCCCTAAACAACACACACTCACACACAACAGCAGCAACGGCGGTGGTCCAGTCATGGGAAAGAGGGAGGTCTTTCCTTCTCTAGCATGCTGGCAGTGTATCAGGATGAAAAGTCTCACTGGGAAATGTAGTTTACACTTGGGAAATGTAGTTTCTCCCAAGGGCTACTGATATTGCAGTGATCTCCCTTTTACAATGACAAGAGTAGCCACTGCTGCCTCTGTCCCCGCTGGGTAAGTGTTGTTTAAAGGAAAACATTTAAGAGGAACAAGGTGTTATAGGAGAGACTACAAGGACCTTTTATCCCCATCCATCCCCTGAGAACTGGAGATCCTGTTCAGTCTCTTTCTGGCTTCTCAGATTTCATTACAATACATACTGTGCAGTCATCAGATACAGATTGGCTTGTTGAGGATGTGAACTGAATGATAAATGGAGAACTTAGTCTGTGATAAAATGATTGTATGATTGCTTCATTATGCATCAGCCCACAGTTCTGCAGTGGTACATTCTGTGTAAGGAGACAGGAAGGTGGCACAATCCTATGACAGGTTTACTACATACTGATGTCTGTAAGGATATGATATACTTGCTGGATCAATACAAAAAAAAAAATCAAGCTTCTCTCTCTCTCTCTCTCGCTCTCTCTCTCTCTCTCCAATGTAGCCAGCCATGCTGGAAGTAGCCATCTCCTGTTGTGTGACCTGCAGATCAGATGACCAGAGTATGCTCATTGAAACTATACAACTTCTGAATACAGAAGGTCTCATGCTTAGCTACTATGGCAAGTACCGCTGATAGCTCCATCCTCCATTCCTTCAAAGCTATCTATGCTAGTGGCCATCACTGCACTTTATCACAGTGAATTCCATAAGTTCATTATGGAATTTAGCATGCATTTGTCATAAAGTTCACCAGATGGGTTGTCAAAGGCTTGCAGCTTAAGTGATAACTTGTATCTTAATGCCATAATCTTGTCATGCCTCCTACTTTTTCTTTTTGCAAATCTTAACTGCCAACCATACTTGTAAAGGAGCGATGATGTTATGATGAGAGAGTAGTGCCAAAAGTACATACATAACTGTGCAGAAGACTTGATCCAGATTTTTTTAAAGTGTCATAAAGACGACACACAAATTGACTTTAGAAGACTTTAGTGTGCAGGACGAGTCTTGTGAATAACTGGTCATGTTTTGGATCATCATGCCATAAGCCCTGTTCTTATGACATATCCAAGGTGTGTTTAGTTAATGTCTGCATGGTATGTATGCACATGGAATTGTATGCATGAAGGGCTCTCTGCCTATGACTGCTTTTCCAGTGTTTTAGACAATGTGGAGAAACTCCTATGCACATACAGTTGAGTGCTGCACATACACACCATGCTGACATTCAGCTGAATGTGCAGAGACTGGAGAGGGGCTTTTTGTTACTTTGATGTTGCCCCCCTTCCCCTGTATACATGTTCCCCCACCATGGATATGTCCTGAGAAGAGAGCTCTTGGGTGTCTTTGCTTGTTCTCTCCACAATTACCAGGTTATACTGTGCCTGTAATCAAGGCATATCTGAGTGTTTGCAATGCAGTTCAACAAATAACATAAATTCACACACACACACACACACACACACACATTTTTGTACCAACTTTTTCATGACACATCAGGCTTGACACAATCCACCAATACCTTCCAGAAAGGTCTATGATTGTGTTGCAATTCTGGTGATCTACAAGGAGGAGAATCTTGTACTCAGTAAGAAAGGTAGAGGCAGCCGCAGGCATACCAGAAAACTGGGGAGAATCTTTAATGTTGCACACAGGCGTTCCTATGCCCCCATGTTGTTGCATCCCATCGCACCACTTTTTTGCTGCCCTACCAAAAGTCAAGCTGGGAGTTGCATTCCAGGGATGTGGATCAAGTCTATGACTCCAAGCTTCAAATCAAGGCCTAAGTCTCTGGGTCCAAGTTTCAAGTCAAGTCCCAAGTCTTTGCCCCCAAGTCCCGAGTCTTTGGTTGTGAGTTGCGAGTCCCTATCTATTTAACGGGAAAAGCGGGTTGAAACCTGAATAAAATCCAACTTGTTGTAAAAGGCTCCAAGTCTCGAGTCGAGTCTTTTGAGTCTTTTACAACTGCCGAGTCAAGTCCAAGTCAAGTCATTGACAGGACTTGAGTCCGACTCAAGTCCGAGTCAATAGACTCAAGCCTACATCACTGTTGCATTCCATCTGGTCTGCATGAGGAGAAGTCCTGCATCCTACTGGCAGCAGTTGCACCCAGTGCTGCCTGGATGTACACGTCTCGGGGGTAGAAGCAGGTCTGAAAAGGACAGCGGCAGCAGGAACAACAGAGAGCAGGGAGATGTTTTAATGCCCTGCTTTCCCAGAATATGATGCTTGTTGCCTTATATTGAGTCAGACCATCAGTCCCTCTAGCCCAGTATTGTCTACAGTGATTGGCAGTGGCTCTCCAGGGTTTCAGACAGGGCTCTTTCTCAGCCTGAACCTAGGTCCTTCCTCATGGAAAGCATGTTCTCTTCCACTGAGCTCCAGCCAGTCCAAGCTTCCCTCTTGTCTACCCTATGAGCAAATGGTGAGTTTATATTGCATGGTTATGACCTGATGTAAGCAGACTTGGGCATCCTTTTCTGGAAAGATGGAGTATACATCTTTGTAATAAATATATGCTAGTAGGAGCACATTTTGTTACTAGGTGCAGCAGGTTTCAGCTTCCTGAGAATATGAGGAATTTCCATGAAAACTCTGAACCCAGACTAGTGGCTGAACGTGAGAGTTCTTGTGCCTCAGATATGGGGTCAGTGCACGGCCGGGCTCATTGCCCCTCCCCAGGACTAGCAAGACCTGAACATAGTATTCAAACAGTAAAATATTGCAGCAGAAATTATGTAAAATAAAACAAATGGTAGAAGTTTGCTCAAAGTGCAGATTTTTATTTTGTTAGGGTAGATGGAAAACACATGGTTCTGCTTATAGGAGTTGAGCCACAGGACAATAGCCTAGACACCTCCCCCACCCCAGCAAGCAAGCCCAACAGATAGTTTAGGACAACTGAGAATGTTGCTCCAAATGGAGTTCTCTTTTCAGATACAACTTTTTGTTCTGTAGAGAAAACTTTCTCTTGGCTATTGTGAATAGTTTGCCTACTGACACACGGCAATATTTAGTCTCTCTCCCCACCCCCGCTTTTCCCCAACCAGTCTTTCTGTCAATATCTTAGCAAAACGTATTGTGTGCTTTTTCAGCTGGTTGGGCAGCCTCTTCCTGGACTGAATGCTTTCTTCACATCTTTTATGCTCTGATGCTCCCTCAGGATGAAACACATACAATTCATGGCTTCATGATGTGCTTCTGACCCAGGAAAGCCCCTGAGCCATGAGATTTGCAGACAGCTGCTAGTCTAGCAGAAGCTGCCAGGTTTGCTGAAACCCTGCAACAGATCCAGAACATCAGCAAAAGTAGAGAACCCTGGGGGAAGAGCAGACCTTACATCAGGTCAGAGAGAAGAAAGGAAGGGGGGGGAGCATGCGTGGGGGAAAAGGATAATTGCAGCTCTGCTTGAAGGCTAGCATGTCCTCTGACTGCATCGACTGAGCAGGTTAACCCCACATCTTAACCGATATACCCATCATCATCATCATCATCATTATTAATTATTAATAACAATATTTATATACCGCTTTTCAACAAAAAGTTCACAAAGCGGTTTACAGACAAAATGGACATGGACATGGGCATGTAATTAATACTAGTTAATTAACAACATGGGTATGTAATTACACACTAATTAACAACATGGGCATGTAATTAACACTAGTAATACCCAGGACTGATCATATTGCACTCTAAAAAAAAAATCTGTAACCAGATGATCTGAATTCTATCCAAAAACGTGATAACCTGCAATTTACGTGGACTAAGCAAATGTGAATAATGTGTTTTTCCATTTATCCTCTATGTATTCGGATGTTTTTGCTCTTTTGCATCATTTATTGTGGTTTTGCCTGTCATGGGAAGGGCAAGAAACATGCAAGGATGCTTTAGCCCAGCCTAGAGAATGGAAATCTTATTCAGGCTTTTGAGTGGTGAGTATACATTACCCACATACAGTACTTTCAAGCAAAGCTTCGCAGCCATAAGGACTAGAAATGTGCTTTTGGAAAATAATAATCAATAAACACTGGATCCTGAAGCTAAGACCATGATTGCTAAGACCATGACAAACTGCCCTGATTATGCCCTCTTGACATGTGCACACATTCTCAGAATCAACAGAAATTAATGCAAATGCCATTCTTACACATTTCTATTTATTCCAAAATGGATTTGCCCCAAGGTGAATGGCAAGGAATAAGGATCCATTTTTTGAATCCCCTTTTATTGCCATTACTTTCAAAGGGATTATATATTTTTTAAAAAAGTATCCCACCCCTTTGGTGATCATTTTGGGAGACCCATATCACAAGGCAATGTGGATAAACATGGCCACCACCTTTTATTAGTATCCACTGTTGTAGGGTGATTGTTTTTCCCCTCCAAGGGAAGGACCTGAGTAATTTTGGGTGTGGAAATAAGTTCTTCCTATTCAGTTTTGTGATGAGAACAAAAACAGGATGACGTCTAGGCAGGAACAGCAGGATGAAGACAAAGACTTGCATTTACCCTTGTTTCAGCAGTTGCAGCTACCTTGCCCTTGATCCTAACTATGCACTCTTGTCAGGTGTTATGGATGGACCTAAAAGCAATACTACAGATTGTAGTATCTGTTGCCCTTCTTTTAGTAGCAATAAAGTTCCAAATTGCAGATAAATGCAAAAGTGAAAGGCCCCAATATCACCTAAATACAGTATGACAAGATATGTGAAATGTCAACTATGGATAAGATTTTGCATTAGTTAAAGGCTACAGGTAATCCCAGATGTAATGATGATTTTATAGAAAAATGGTTTCTGGTTCTAAATGTAAATTGACTCAACTATCTGGAAATACAAAAAACCACTCAGATTTTCTTCAGTAGTGCTTTATTGATTACAGGATATATATATATATTTGCTGCTGGCTTCTTTTGTACAAGTGCCCAAATATACTCTTTTTCTATACTTTTTCTTTTCTTTTCCTGATTACTGTGCTTCAGTTTCCTTCCTTAGCATTTATCTGTTAAATTTATAAACTCTGTTACTGTAAATTCTGTCCCTTACAAGAGGTACTATGTAAAATAAAGAGTAAAAAGCCCACACTTTCCCCATAACTGGTGGATTTGTTCATTCTGACCTCAACCATTTTGGGGGAAAAGATAAGGATATTGATGGAAAATATTTTGGGGTACTGTGGAACTGACTCATCAACCCCATGCTCCAGTGTTGCTGCGACTGAGAAACAGGGCTGAATTGGCTGAGCCTTGGGGCGCTCAGCTAGGCTGTCGTCCTGCTGAGCTGTGAGCCAATCCTGACCTAGGGGAGACTGCTAGAAGGGCCTGGTTTGCAGGCTGGTACCAGACTATAAAGACAGGTGGAGGAGGAGAGTGGGGGCAGATGAGAGAGAAAGAACACATAGGCAACTCCCTATGCTGACAGTGGAAAAGGCAGCCTCAGCATCAAGAAGCAGGTGATCTCCCCAGAGGAGCCTTAAAGGTCCAGACTGAGACCCAAGGCCAGCAACCCCAAGTAGCAGGGATGTGGATCAAGTCTCTGACTCCAAGTCCCGAGTCCCCAGGTCCTGAGTCTTTGGTTGTGAGTTGTGAGTCCCTATCTATTTAATGGGGGAAATGGGTTTAAACCTGAATGAAATTCAACTTCTTGTAAAAGGCTCCAAGTCTCGAGTCTTTCGAGTCTTTTACAATTGCCGAGTCAAGTCATTGACGCAACTTGAGTTTGACTCAAGTCCAAGTCAATAGACTCAAGTCTACATCAGTGCCAAGTAGGTGAAGTTAAGCAAACCTAGAGGATATGGATAGCCTGTTCTGTATACCTTTGGAAAAGAATGTGGCACCCATAACCATAAAAAGGAGAATTTTGTGGGGTGGGGAAATGAACTTGCTGGGCCCCTACGACATGGAACCACCCTCCTGGTGGAAGGACACATACTCTATCTCACTAGATTCAGCAATCTTCCTGTTATATACAGATGATGTAATCAAATTGTTAGAGAGGGCTAACATCTTCTATGGTGATGGCAGCTAGGATTTGCTAAGCTAAGATACTGGAGACTTCCTGGCTGTAAAGGAATGATTTGGAAAAGAATGACTGGGACTCGGTACTCGTGGTCAAATTGACAAATTATGTATATTGGAGTTAGGAAAAAAAAAGTGGCAAAAGTCAAGTAGGTTTGTCTGGTGATAAAGGGAGGGGCTGGGCACCCCCTTCAGATCCACCCCTTTCCCCAGCTCTAAACCAGCAGGTTATGCTGACAACACAAAATAAAAAAACAGCCAGAGAGATACTGAAAGCCGTCCTCCCAGCTTCATGAAGGAGCCCCAAACCCTTCAAGGGTCTCCCCAAAATCCATATGATGGCATGCAGCCAGCAGTCCAGGGGGGACTAGGCCAAAGCTCTGACCAAGTTCAACTGACACCAGACAGGTGAAATGGAAAAAAAAAGAAGTTTATTGGGGGGGGGGGGAATACTGTAGGAAAACAACAAGCAGGCCTACAGAATGGCTTGGGTAGTGAAAGTTCCCAGGTGCGGAGTTTAACCACATTGTCAGGTGATTACATGCAGACACTTAAATCAAAATAATTCCCTTACATGTCTATAGTCACTGATTTCTAACTGCACTCACACCAAGTGTTGGCTTTCCAAACTCGATTACATCTCTTCAAACCTCTTGGAGGCACAAAAATCTGCCCCCACACAGGTAACTCTCTCTGAGAAAGCCAGATCAACAGTGAGCAGCATCCTTGGGTGTAACCTTAAGTAGCCTCTATCAGGTGAGGTCACTGTTCCACGGTCTAATTGGATGTTGAACAACCACTTGAGCATCCCACCTCATCTTTTGACCTAAGCAGACGGGCTTGGATTGGTGGATATGACTGAGCCATATGATGAAGATAGGTCATTTTGTGGATTGCCTGTCTGCCTGGCCATGTGCAGTCTTTCTATAATGGTGATGATCTCAGCAAAGCTCCTTCCCTGTTGAATCTTACTTTGGAACTTCTTAAGTGGAACAGAAGGGCAAAAAGAGGGGAGTCCAATCATCACAGTTTATTGAAATTGTTCACATTCTATTACTTTCTGCAGAATTAATTCTTGGCTTTTGAATGTACAATCATATGTCTTGATTCATCATTTTGTCTTCTTACCAGCATAGTGTTATTATCATTTTAATTTGGTCTTCATTATTTGTCTTTAGTTTATCTTTTCTTTTCTTTTCCCCCAAGTCTGACTGAATCCAGCTTCCAAATAAATCCACACATCTTTTGCTTTCAAATGCAGAACCTACAAATAATAATAATAATTAACCAGTATTATTATTACTGAAATGCATTTTGACTAGTAGACTTTAGGTTTGCCAAGTTGCAATCTGGAGGACATTTATGTACCTTAATCCCCGGATACAGCAGGAAACTAGGGAGCCTCTGCCACTCTAGCTCAGGGGTTCTCAACCTTTGGAGGCCCAGGTACCCCCTATCACGGTCCAATTTTCTGAAGTACCCCCTGCTAATTAACTGCTGATTAATCAATTAATTAGGTAATTAATCATTAAATAAAAAGTACTAAAGCAATTTTAAATGTGAAAAAATGCCTTATTTAACTCTCTGTGTGTGAGTGAGTGAGTGAGTGAGACAAGGATCTCTTTTTTCTCCAAGTCACACTTCCCAAAATCAGCTCCTCCCTCCCCACCCCACCAAAGTACATTTTCCAAAGTACCAAAATAAGCCCAAAACCAAAATCAGAGAGATGGAAGGGCTCCGAAAATAATTACAATTTAAAATCTATGTTAATTAACACTTAATTAGCTGCTAATGGGGCAGATAAGGGACAGGGCTTGGCGTACCCCCAGCAAGAGGTCCGAGTACCCCTAGGGGTACCCATACCACAGGTTGAGAACCTCTGCTCTAGCTCATTCCCTTCCTGGTTTTGTCATCCACCCCCACCCCCTGCCTGACCTCCAGATGCACTGCATTATGCATAGCAGGTGGGGAAAGTGACAGATGAAAGGACCAGGGAGGGGAATAGTCAGGAGAGCTGCTGGGCGGGCTGCCTCATCTCTTAGTGTTTTGTGGGGTTTAAAGGCATATGAATATTCTTCAGACTGTAACTTAGCAACTCTAGTGGATGTTAAAAGAGTTGGGTTTCTGGAATCTTGCAAGTTCTTCTCTCCCAGAGGAAGCATCCTCTTGGCACTGAGGAAGTGCTTGCTTGCAACCTTGGCTTCATTTGCAGGAGGGCTACTATACCTATACAAAGTGTTTCGGGGAGCTTTGGCCAGAGATTGGGGGTCTATGACCTTTCAGCACAAAAGTTTCCTCAAGAGGTCTGTGCTTGTAGCTTCATATACCCTGAGAATCAGGTTACATATTTCATATAAATCTTATCCTCCTTTCTTGGAGAGGACTTAAGTTACACAAAAACATGATTCACATATGTTTTACTAACATTCAGTTAAACTTCTTATACGCATGTAACACATGTTAGGGAAGTATGCGTTCCTGCTCCTCTGCAAAAGCAGGGCTGGGATGCCTCTTAGTATTACAGAATAGTGTGGCTTACATTACAAAACACATTCTGTAGCTCAAAATGGCTTGTATCATAACGTTTCACCCTGTAAACCAGGGTGGCCAACCTTCCACCATTAGGGCCTCTGCGTCCTTAATAATCTTGGCAGCTGCAAGTGCTGATGGTGCTGCTAAAACAGCTGCACCTGCTGAAATGCCTTCACCTATACAAGCATTAAAGGACCAGGAGCATTCAGGTTGAATGGTTGGCCACCCCTGTTGTAAACAAAAGCTTCTGTTCGTGGAAGGAGAGTTGCACTCATGGGAGGAGGTGTTCTGTGAGCATAACCCTTCTTCCCTGAACTAGGCTTACCAGATCTCCAACCGGGACAGAGTGCTAGACCTTTAGGAGAAGGAATGTGGGCAGGTGTAGCTTGTTAAACCTTAGAGCACAATCCTAGGCATGTCTACTCAGAAGCAAGCCCCACTGAACACAATGGGGCTTGCTTCTGAGTAGACATGCCTAGGATTGTGCTCTAAGGTTTAACAAGCTACACCTGCCCACATTCCTTCTCCTAAAGGTCTAGCACTCTGTCCCGGTTGGAGATCTGGTAAGCCTACCCTGAACCCAATGCAAACAGCCCTCAGAGCTTGGAGAAATGTTTGAACCGATGTTGCTTATGTAACAATCCATGCAGGAAGCAAACCATATCAGGGTTAGGTGGTTAATAAGAACAATAATTGCATGGTGCTAGTCAGAAAGTGTGTGTGAAGCACTTTGTAATCTCAGTAATCCTTACAACATTCTTGTAAGGTCAACCAGTATTATTCTCCTCCTCCCCATGTTGTAGATGTGGGCCTGACACTGAGAGTGTTGTTGTGTCAGGCCCACATAGTAGTACAGCACAGTAGTTTGTCTAAGGCCACCTAGAGAGATGTGAACTTCCCAGCTTGCAGTTGTAGCTACTATTACACTCCACACCAACTATCATTTGTAACTGAAGAGAGAACCTGTCACTCAGGTTCTTCTTTAAAAAAAAAAAAAACTGCCCGCCACTTCCTACATGTCCTAATCACCATGTCGCTTTTATTCATTTTTCATCCCTTAAATATTCAGATCAAAGCATTCCTCTTATAGGGAGCCTTTGCAGTGTATAGCATAAAAAGGTTAATAGTTGAAGGTCACCAGCCCTCATATCTCTCAGCACCTTGTCCGCTTCCATAGTTGCTAATATAAGTGTCCCATCTGGTGTTGTGGCGGGGGGGGGGGGAGGTGGGTTTGTGTGGTTGGGTTGCTGAACGCCTAGCAGATGTAAAAAGCTTGGTGCAGCGAGCGGAGTGCACCTGTTGGTTTGTCACCATCTGCTAGCCAAAATGTTAAAAAGCCACACCCTTGGACAGGCAGCTGAAGAGAACTTAATCTCCTCCCTGCAGGCTTCAAAACCCCAGCTACTGATCGCATCTTACAATAGAGGGAAGTCAACACAAAGGCGCAAACTGTCTGAACTAGGCCTCAGGGGAAACCTAATCTGCTATCATTGTAGGGGTTTTGTTTCTTTTGGAAATGATAAGGGGGCTCTTTAAATAAATCCCGATAGCTATTACCTGATAGGAAAAGCATGTTATAGACTGCCAGGGGTTTTGTGTGTGCATGGTTTTTTTTTTAAAGAAAAAAAGTATTAGGTTAACATGGATACTCATATTAAGCAAATTGAACTGCCCTGCTATTCCCCCCCCCCCACTGTTTAGTGGAGTGGAACTCTGGCAAAAGCTGTTATCCCTGGCTAATAGAGATGACTTGCAGGGGAAAACTCTGGCGCATTGGCTTTCAAAAGTGGAGGCTGGTTTTAGCGCAAGCGGCAGCTTTTTCCTAGAAACAATTACCTGCCTGTTTAGCATGGCTTGGAGCAGTTCACGCCTCAACACTCCTCCAAAAATGTACACTTTCATAAAAAGCTGTCACTGAGAAACACTAAAGTGCCTTTATCATCCAAGGTCTCTACTAAAAAGCCGAAAAATACATAGAATATGTAAGACAGGAAGATTTGTTTGCAGAACCCCCTTAATGTGTTTTGGGGGAAAAAAAAACCCACTCTTGTATCTTAACGCACAAAGATGAGCTGCTTTGTGTGTTTCATTTTGTGGGGTCGTGTCGTCCCCCCCACAAATTAGACTGCTTGCAATGTGTGGCTGCTGCTTTAGAGAACCAACTGCTGATTTCACAGGGTCCAACATCTACCTCGCCCAATCAGCTCAAGAATAACTCAAAAAAGGGACTTTGGGTTCAAAGCGGCCAGGTTTTTCTAACTCATATATGAGGGAATAATGGGGAAACCTTTCCAAATCCTAGCACCTTCTGTGTGGTCTCCTGTTTAAGCAATTTCCATCGTGTCCTCGGTTTCTACTTTTCTGCCAGTTTTTATTATTAGATGGCATCCTATACCATATTCAGCCTTAAAAGCTATTTACTGGACTATTGGGAAATGGAACTATAGCAAAATGGAAGAGTGTTTGTTTATTTATTTATTTATTTATTTATTTATTTATTTATTTGCCCAGCGTATAATTGGTTTGTGGAACTCCTTACCACAGGATGTGGTGATGGCACCTGGCCTGGATGCCTTTAAAAGGGGATTGGACAGATTTATGGAGGAAATGTCCATCACAGCTTACAAGCCATGATGGGGATAAGCAACCTCCTGGTTGTAGGAGTAGGTTTTCTCTGTGCCAGGTGCAAGGGAGTAGCGAGAGGATACAGGTATCTTGTTGCATTGTGTGCTCCCTGAGGCATTTGGTGGGGCCACTGTGTGATACAGGAAGCTGGACTAGATGGACCTTTGGTCTGATCCAGCAGGGCTCTTCTTATGTTCTTATGCATGGTTTGCATGCAGAATGTCCCAGGTTCTAATCCCAGGTTGGGCTAAGAAAGGCTGCTTTCCGAAACCCTGGGCAGCCATTGTCACTCGCACTCAATACAGACAATCAGAGGCGGAAGAAGGACGGAGCGCGTGGAGCTGCTCCAGGCGGCGGGCGCGGGGGGTGCAGTCAGCGTTGGGGGGTTTACTTACCCGCGCGATGTTTCTGCCCTCCCACCCTCCCTGGAGCTCGTTCGGCTCCAAAACGGTGCCGAAACCGGTGGGGGGGCATGTTCGGAGTCGCGCTGGGCGCGACGTCGTGTCACTTAGGCCCCGCCCCCTTGGCCCGGGCGCCAGGAGGGCTAGTGGCATTACTGCAGACAATACTGAGTGGCATAGACCAATGGTTGGACTCTGTACAAGACAACTTCATATATTCCTATCCTCATTAAGGATAAAATCTTAAAACACATAGAACAGGCTTTGATGAGGGAGAGACAGCATGGCTTCTGCAAGGGGAAGTCTTGCCTCACAAACCTTTTAGAATTTTTTGAAAAGGTCAACAGGCATGTGGATGCAAGCGAACCCGTGGATATTATATATCTGGATTTTCAGAAGGCGTTTGACACAGTCCCTCATGAAAGGCTCCTGAGAAAACTCCACAGTCAGAGAATAAGAGAGCAGGTCCTCTTGTGGATTAGAAACTGGTTGAAGACCAGGAAACAGCGAGTGGGAGTCAATGGGCAATTTTCACAATGGCGAGAGGTGAAAAGCGGTGTGCCCCAAGGATCGTTCTTGGGACCGGTGCTTTTCAACTTATTCATAAATGACCTGGAGTTGGGGATAGGCAGTGAGGTGGCCAAGTTTGCAGATGACACTAAACTTTTCCGGGTGGTGAAGACCAGCAGGGATTGTGAAGAGCTCCAGAAGGATCTCTCCAAACTGGGAGAATGGGCAGCAAAATGGCAGATGCGCTTCAATGTAAGTAAGTGTAAAGTGATGCACATTGGGGCAAGAAATCAAAACTTCACATACACGCTAATGGGTTCTGAGCTGTCTGTGATGGATCAGGAGAGAGATCTTGGGGTGCTGGTGGACACGTCGATGAAAGTGTCGACCCAGTGTGCGGCAGCTGTGAAGAAGGCCAATTCCATGCTCGGGATCATTAAAAAAGGGATTGAGAATAAAACAGCCAATATCATTATGCCCTTGTACAAATCAATGGTAAGGCCACATCTGGAGTATTGTGTCCAGTTCTGGTCACCACACCTCAAAAAGGATATACCGTATTTCTTCGAGTCTAAGGTGCCATCGATTCTAAGGCGCATCTTAATTTCAGGAACACCAGCAAAAACCATCAATTGCAAGACGCACCTCCTTTCTGCTCAGCACCAACTCTCCCCAGCTTGCCTGCCACGGCAGTCTGATTTTTACCGCGCCATTTTGCCCCCTCTGCTCAGTGGCGAGATCTCTCTTCCTGAACCTGAGAGCTCGCCCCAGCATGCCCTGCGCTGCAGCTGATGATCTGCTCACTGCATTTGAGCAGTGCCTTTGCGGTCCGCCAGGAAATGCAATTTCCTTACTTACCGGGGCTTGGGGGAGCTTCAGGGAGGCCTGCGCGACCCTCTGCAGGCCTCCCCAATCTTCAATTCGGTAAAAAACAGCGATTTTCAGTCGGAAATGGTCAAAAATCGCTGTTTTTCACTGAACTGAAGATCGGGGAGGCCTGCAGAGGGTCGCACAGGTCTCCCTGAAGCTCCCCCAAGCCCTCGTAAGAAAGGAAATTGCATTTTGGGGTGCTTTTTAGAGACCTTCGATTCTAAGACGCACCCCATTTTTTGAAATGCTTAATTGGGAAAAAACATGCGTCTTAGAATCGAAGAAATACGGTAGTTGAGTTGGAAAAGGTGCAGAAAAGAGTGACCAAATTGATTCATGGGCTGGAGCACCTCCCTTATGAGGAAAGGCTACAGCATTTGGGGCTTTTCAGTCTGGAAAAAAGGCGCCTGAGGGGGGATATGATTGAGACGTATAAAATAATGCATGGGATGGAGAGAGTGGACAGAGGGAAATTCTTCTCCCTCTCAAACAACACCAGAACCAGGGGACATGCATTAAAATTGAGTGGAGGGAGAGTTAGAATGGACAAAAGAAAATATTTCTTCACCCAGCGTGTAATTAATCTGTGGAACTCCTTGCCACAGGATGTGGTGATGGCACCTGGCCTTGATGCCTTTAAAAGGGGTTTCGATAGATTCATGGAGGAAAAGACCATCACAGGTTACAAGCCATAAGCAACCTCCTGGTTTTAGAAGTAGGTTTTCTCTGTGCCAGGTGCAAGGGAGTGAAAACAGAAAACGGGTTATCTTGTTGACTGTGTGCTCTCGGAAGCATGTGGTGGGGCCACTGTGAGATACAGGTAGCTGGACTAGATGGGCCTTTGGCCTGATCCAGCAAGGCTCTTCTTATGTTCTTATCCTGTTCTCTTTCACAAAAACCCTGTGAGGTAGTCAATAATAATGAATAGGAGCCACCTACTGCTGCCTACTGTCCCCCTCCACTTCCTCCTCCCACGCTCACTGGATTTGGAAAGGAGACGCTCTAGCTCTCAACTCTCCTCTCCTTCCTCTTCCTCTCTTCATTTTCTACTGAGCATGAGAGGAGGAGCTGATGTGGAAGCAGAGGAGGCACAAAGGCAGACAGTGTGGTGGTTGAGGTGGGTGGCAGTGGACGTGTGAGCCCTGTGATTAGGATCTTGTTTTTATGGTACTGTCTGTCTGTCTGTCTGTCTGTCTGTCTGTCTGTCTGTCTGTCACACACACATACACAAACACACACACACACACACACACACACACACACACACACACACGAGTTAAATAAGACATTTTTCACATTTAAAATAGTTTTAGTACTTTTTATTTAATGAGTAATTACCCAATTAATTAATTAATCCAATTAATTAGCAGTTAATTAGCAGGGGGTACTTCAGAAGATTGGACTGTGATAGGGAATACCCGGACCTCCAAAGGTTGAGAACCCCTGATCTAGGCCATACAGAGCCAAACATCAGATTAGGTTTTAAGTAACCATCTCCAAGTTTCCATTCAATTGAGGCAGAAAACGTTCTTTTGCCAGATCCCATTAATTCCCAGGGTCTTATTGAAGCACTGGACGTTTGCAGCTGGGTTCTTAAGCAGCTACATTAATACCACCTTGGTACATACATGCAGCTAATTTTGCATTCAAGATTCAAGCAGGATCGGATCAAATGGTGCTTGTCGCTTTGTAAAAAAAAAGTGTAGGGAAAGCTTTATTTCTTGAGAAACTTATTTAACTTTTACCTTGAAGGGAATGGTCCTGAAAAAAGCACAACAAAAGGATAGGCTTGCCTGGGACAAAAAAAATATGCCTTTTCCGTCTCTCTTGTCTTTCGCTAAGGCTATCTGAAAGCAAACAGTGAGCAGAAGTGTATTAAATTACTGCAAAGAAATCCAAATTTAACAGAAGTTTAAATATTAAAATATATAAATTACAGCTTCACTCTTTAAATATGCACAAGATAATCCAGAACAAATGTTATAAGAAGCTCTTCTGCTAAATCACTTGTAGCAGGAGAACTGTCACTAACACATTTTCTCTAATGCTTAGATACAGGAAAATCTTGATTGGTAATTCAAAATGCTTGCTTTGAGAGGTTCCAAGGACACTTAGGGAAGACGTGGATCCGCCTACTGGTTGCAGGGCTCCCCCCTCCCCCCCCACTTCACTGTTTAATAGCACAGTGAAATTACCTGCATTTTGCTCCCGGCCATTTCATTTTGATTTCTGTTGACTTGTTGTATGCTATTTTAAAGTGTAGTACTAGTGAGAGAACATAGAACAAAATTAACACCTTGAAAACCAACCCATATTGTCGTCTTTTAAACAAATGGTTTCACTCCTGCCCTATGGCAATATGTGGCTTGCAAACTTGAGATGTGCTACCTTTAGGGCAGTTGGCAATTGCTTTCCAAACATGAAAGGAAGCAACATATGGTGATACAATGCAATCTTGAAAATGTTCTAAAGGTACATGCTTCCCGCCTCAGTGGTACAGCCCTATGTTTAAATAAAACATAGTCTCATATGGCTCAGCTTTCCACTCTGTATGAGAAATTCAAATTGCTGGCTACATGGTCATCTCTCTTTCAAAGGGAGCGATAAAGTCAGAGATCTTTGCATTCAGAAATCCACTCTCAAGGAAGCCACAGCCATTCTGCCTTTTGAGCACATGAAAATGTTTGTCAGCCATATGGACCTCTCCCCACTACACACATTTATTGTTCTGGCTGCCTGACAAAAGCAGGATCATGTTCATCATATATCGTTATCATGGAATATAACATGGAATTTAGCTCAGTGTCTGGGGAGAGGTGAATAGGACTTTTCATTGTTGTTTTTTTGAAGGATAAATTTAAAGATTCATCATTTCTGACAGGAAAAGGTCACTGCATGGTGAATCTGTTGTGTGAAGACATTCCCATATGAACAGCTTTCGATGTAACAGTGTCACTGTAGGGTTGAGTGACTGGCAGCCAGCTTGCTAGATCGAGCCCCCAAAGTGAGTTCATCTCTGTGCCCCCTCCATCCCATAGCCCTAATCAAAAAAAATTTAACCCAAAACTTTGTACACAGTTCTGTTCACAAGAAAAACAACATTGGACCTGTTCGGGAGATATTTTTATCCCTCCCAAACAATAGCGTCGCTGGAGGTGGGGCGGAACACTAAGTTCCGCACTGCGCTGAACCTCCGTTACTCACCGGCATGAAGCGGCCCTGCCCCCCCACCCCCCGTGAGGCGGCCCCGCCCCCCTCGGAGCCATTCAGTGAGGTGAAGGCAACGTGCAGGGAGTCTCCTGCGCATTGCCTTCGCCCCACTAAATGGCTCCGAAGGCGAGGGGCTGGGGACGCCTTGTGCCAGTGAGTAATGGAGGTTCAGCGCGGTGCGGAACTTAGCATTCCGCCCCACCTCCAGTGACGCCACTGCTCCCAAACTAAATTATTTTGGAGGTGCACGATTACACTGTGTAGCAAAATTCAAACAATTTCGTGGCCGTTTTTAGCTGAACATTTTGATGTATCTTTAATTTTGGTGTGAGGATTTCAAAAATGCCACTATTTTTGGCATAGCACCAATAGTTCAGCCACAATTTATGCTACTTGGGGAGAGCTTACAACCTCTTGTCGTGGCCATATTTACCCTGGTGTAAAGGCGATTGACAGTGTTTCAATACCAACACAAAATTTAAGATACAGTAACTAAAAAAGTATTGATGATATAAAAAAGCACGAGAGTACCATTGGAATCAGCACCTCTGAATTATATAAGAAACATTTAGAAATAAACGTAAACAATTTTTGTATTATACAGTGTTTTCGCGCCGCATTTTTGCTCCTGAGAGGCTCCTGCCTTTGACCGAGCCTCTTAGGAGTGCTGGGAAGGGCCCCCCCCCCCCCCGCCGTTGCCCTGAGCTTCCTCCCTGCGTTTTCTGGCTCCAAAAACCTGGCTGGAAGTAACTGGCGATTATGTCATCGCCAGTCACTTCTGGGGGAACATGAAGGATGAGCAGCACCGGAGGTGGTATGTAGCTGGTCAGGGGTTGAGAACCCCTGGTCTATAGCACCTTTATTTGTTCTCCCCCGCCCTCATATACATATAAATATATAACCCTGAGCCTGACACCCTTTTACATGTTTCTGATTACTAGGATGAACATCTGAAAAGGGTTAAGTTCTTACCTGAGCTCTGCATCTGGACCAGTCAGAATGTTTTAGACTATTCTGCATGGGAGCCACATGGTAAAATTAGTGAACCCACTTTATCTTTACTATTTGTTTTTTTTATGATGAACTAAGCAGTGATAGAAGGAAATTCATTTTTAATGGTGTGTACTGTTTGCATGTGTCATAGGGTCTTAGGTTCCTACCAGTGTCTCTCTGGTGTAGACCCAATATTTACAAAATAAAAGACAAAACAAATTTTCCTTCCACATTGTATAGGTCCATTATGAAAACTGCAGTACCTGTTTTGTAATGTCTGACACAGCCTACAGCGCACAGGAAAAATCATGAGAAGCAGGACCAATGGAAAAATGCACAATATTTTGCAAGGTTTGCAAATTTTTCTGCCATGTGAGCTTGATAATCTGTGTGAATCTCACACTTCCCCAAGTCTAATGTGATCAACTGAAAGAGCTATGTGAGGGCAACATGAGTACGGTGAGTGTTGGGAGTTCACTTGTGTTAACTCTGAATCGCTTACCAATTTCCTACTCCGTCCATTGGGTATGCCTTTATTCACCTGAATCACTTCCAGTTCCTTACCAACCTGTGATTTGTCAAGCTGGACCCGGAGACCCACTGTGCGAAGCCTGGTAGGAAGCCACTCATTGTGCATGGCAGCACAACATTAACACCATTTCATTACATTTATACATTTTCGAATCAACTCACAGCAATTCTCCTGGTTCAAAAATAGAGGCCTTGAATTAGTCCTGAGACAACGATTACATTACAATTCTAGTAGGGATTTCACAGCTTGTCCCCGTTTCTTTACACTCTAGCAACCTTTATAACTTTCTGGACGCACATCTTCATTTGTTTTTTTAGGAGTGCTCCAATGCAATCCAAATTGAGTCAGCAAACAATTTTGTGCTAGGGAGAAAAGACAATCTGGATCCTTATTTATTTATTTATTTTTGAAAGACTTCAAAATTATTTATATATATATATATATATATATATATATATATATATATATATATATATATATATATATATATATATATATATGACAGTAAGATGTAAATTCCACCCCACCCATCCTAACAAAAGAAAAAAAGAGAAGTCTGTTAAAAATGCACAGCTGGCCTGAGTTGAGTGACAAATCAGAAGTCAGAATGAAACTTCCCGATCATCTGAGCCCTTGCAACCCGATTAGCAGAAGAAAAACAGGGCAGATGGAGAGAGACGCAGCAGTTCGGAGGGAACAGATGGCCACTGCGAACTTGATATATGAAATTAATAACACTTTCTCAAATACAATTAGTAGCAGGAAGACATTACCTGAATTTTCATAACTGTGAGCAAGCTGACATTAAATGAGGGTTTTCAGATTAACAGTTGATATGGCATTGATATTTAGAGGGAAATAAAAACAATATATGGGAAATAATGACCTTTACGCTTTTTTTGTGCTGTAATTGATTAAAGATGAATACTACAGAACAGGCTTCCTTATAGGGTATAATTTCTCAGATAAGTAGTTTTGGTTACAAAAATCTGCTTCAATCTCTTCGCTATTTTGTCTTTGCGAGAACCCAAGGGCTACAATAATGTTAATGTTTGCCATTGTGAAATTTGCCATTTTGCCATTGTGAAATTTGTCATGTGCAGAAAGCAGGATTCTGTTGTGGAGATGAACTATTATTCGCATTGTGCCAATGATTTTCAAATACCAGCCCAGTGTGGTCAAATCAAAAACAGGGAAGCTTGGAGGTGAGAAAAGCTCTGCAGTTGGTGAATATTAACAATGGAGATGGTTGATTGGACAGAGATTCCCCAGACCGGTGATTCATTACAGTTTCAGGTACTCTGGTGCACATATAGAACTTCCCATTCCAGTTCATGATGTAGGCAGATTCACATGCAGACATTTCCTATGTGTGCATTGAGATTCAACCTCTGCTGGGGATGGGGAAGTCTATATGTGCCGGAGCTCTTTATATACCTGACGTGTTCTCAGTGAAAGTTTCATCTCTGTAACTGAGCAAATAGGATGCATGTGCACAATGAGAGACTCTCTATTCTTGGTTATGGATAAGGAAAGAAATAGGTCTTCCATAGACGGCAACAAAAATAGGTCTAATAGGTCTTCCATAGATCTAATAGGTCTTCCATAGACGACAACAAAAATCCCAGACTCTTGCAGGGTCTAAACCATAATGATTACTTGATCTTATCCACCAATAGCAATGGGCATTTTTTTTACAGCTGAATGCAGAATTCAAACGTAAATTAGAGGAAAACAGGGCTACATTTAACCTCACGTTCCACACAATTTTATGCAGTGTTTGCTATATGACCCCATTATGATAAAGACAACAAGACTTCCTCTAGAGACAATCACGGCCTGGGTGGGCAATATCCTCTTCAGTTTTTTGCAGGATAAAAACCTTGTATATACTAAGAAAGTTCATTTTTAAAAATATATACATCCATCATATTTACTCATGGCTTGGATCCAGAAAACCATGAGCAGAAAGAGAAAATATCTTCATGCTGTACTGTGAACTTTTGCACAAGTGCTAGAAGACTTTTCACAGTGCATCACCAAAATGTCTCCGGGGTTGCCTTACAGTACAAGACACGTAGGGCACTTCCAGCCATGCTCTTTATAGTGCCAACGAGTCGTTGCTTTTCCTCTTGCAGTCACATGTGGAAAAGCGACTATTTAGTAAGGGGAAAAAACAGGAGAGCAGCGGATGGACTACAACATTGTGTGAACTTCCCGTTCTGTGGACACCCAATAACGTTTCCGTGAAGGCCTTGGCGACATGTCTACATTCCCTGTTGCAACTCAGTTAAGTGTGTAGAATGGAAACAATGCTGTATATGCTTGCCTTGTGTACTCCACTTCCTCTACCCTCTCCCTGTTGCCTCCCTTGTATCAGTGTCGAGATTGTAGAGTCTTTTTAATCTGTGTAAAAGTGTGATGAATAATAAATAATAGTTAAGAGTAAGCAAAGTGCGATGAACCCAGCTGTAATTTTAGATATTTATGGTTTGCGTCTATTGTATATTCCTGTTTTTATGTGAGCCACCTTGGGCATCCGTATAAGTGGAGGAAAGGTGGGGTAGAAATACATTAAATAAATCAACAAAATCCGATCAAGAACAGCGCGACCCGGAACACTGCCTGATGCAGTCTTCAGTCCACTGCCTCTGCGCTACCAAAACCCCACCAAACCCCTTACCGTGCTCTTTGAGCAATGCCGTCAAACCTGGAAGTGTAGGACTTCTGGTTTCATTTACAGGGACAGTACAAACTTGCCATCCCTGTAAATGAAACCAGAAGTCCTACACTTCTGCAGCACACAAGGAGCATGGAAAGGAGGGGAATGATCTGCTTCTCACTCGAGTGAATGGGAAGCAGATAATTGTGGCTTACATTGGCGGCAGGTTGGAGGGAGAAGCGGCGGTGGCAGACACGCAGTGAAAGGTGCCCCAAATCTGCTACCAGAGGCGTCGCTCTGGTAGGGGCGGGGCTGTAAGTATCGCTGCGATCATAGTCTCTTTACCGAGCGAGGAGGAGGCAGCCCCGCCCCCTCACTGTCCGAGCCAGTCCCCTACGGAGAAAGCAGCAGGCAGGGTCTCTTCCCTGCCGGTTTCTCTGTAGGGGACTGGCTCAGACAGTGAGGGGGCGGGGCTGCCTCCTCCTCGCTCGGTAAAGAGACTATGACCGCAGCGATACTTACAGCCCCGCCCCTACCGGAGCGACGCTTCTGTCTGCTACCACCCTCAGACCCCTCGCGATCTGCTGTTGATGTAACCCGCATCAGGTGGCCTCATGGGTGGGCCAGTCATGCACCCCATTTGGAAGTCCCCCTAGTGAATAAGGAAAACACAGATTGTAGCATATGAATTCTAATGGGCTGTTAAAAATTCTTTAAAAGACTTTGATTGCAATCTCTTATGCAAGATTTTGTTCAAACGCTTCTCTGATTCAGGGTCAGTTTTCTTATGCACAGTCTTCTCCTATGTCAGAAGCAGTCCATCTACAACTGGAAGCAGGTTTCCGCTAACAAAAGGATACCTCTGGATCCAAGCCATGATTTCTATTGCCAAAACAAGTTGGTAGAACTACTGATGAGGCCACGTTCGTGGCATACAGGGAAAAAATCAGAATGAAATTTATTGATTTTTTAAATTAAAACAAAAAACAAGACCAATCTTAGCACACTTTTTTGCTGGGCAAAATTGCAAATTGATTGCCCTCTAGAAAAAATATTACTGCCGTTGTAAATGCAACTTTGTAATATATGTATAAGGAGCCTTGGAAGAAGTCCAAAACCTTGAAGAGTGAGTTGGCTTTGGATCTTAGGATTGTTATTTAGGATTATATTGACTTGGGGAAACTGGAGTAGAATCCAACTGCAATTTATGTGCTACTGATGTTAGCATCATTCAAATGAATAAGAGCTACATAAGAGCACAGTTAAGCAAGAGAAAGTTTAGATGGAATGGACCCAAAAAATTACTCTGAATCATTAGAACATTTGCAAAAAGAAAGTCTTAACTATAGAGATGCAGATAGCCAGGCAGATAATAAATGATTATAGATGAGATACATCTTTTAAAAAATCATGGACAATGTATTTGATTGAAGAATCAGAATTGGAGTTGCTGACATTTATTGACATTTATCTGCATTTCTTTTCTTTTTTTCTTGTTTTTAAGAAAGTGGCATTTTCTAAGCACACATAAGCAAAAGCATATGACCTAGTTAAAGAAACCATTCCTCGGATGGCCTGGAATAAATAATGTCATTCTAATCTATGCGTGTTTAATTGGTTGCTGCATACAGAATGCTCTTGAAAGGCTTCCTGGACTTAACTGACCTCTTAGTGCTCTGTTCTTGAGACACAGCTGAAACCAAGTTGTGTTACTTTTCACAATGAGGCCTAATTATTCCCTCCATATTACCGTATTGGTCTGAGTATAAGACTCACTTTTTTCTCCTAATTTAAGTTTTTAACTAGGGGTGCGTCTTATAATCAGGCTGTTGCAATTTAATGCCAGTGATTTAATTAATTTTTTTTAATAGCACCAAACTTTAAGGGTGCGTCTTATAATCCGTGCGTCTTATACTCGGGACAATACGGGTATATATGGATCACAACTGTGTGAATACATCTGTGTGAATATAAAAAAAATGTCAATTTGCAACCAGAAAACTGCCGCACAAAGTTATCTGCTCACAGCGATATAAATGGAAGATTTCGTCAAACCTACTGGGACACAGTAGTCAAGAGGGACCGGGGAGAGCAGAGCTCCCAAACTTCTCCTACAGCAGGAGTGATGATGTGCCTCAGCAGGGATGATGTCATCAGCAGAACACTTGGGTTCTACCTTCGAAACGTTTTTCCATAAGCTAATGCTCCAACAGCACAATCCTAGGCACGTCTATTCAGACGTAAGCCCCACTGAGTTTAATGCAACTTACTCTCAGGTAAGTGTGTATAGGATTGCAGCTTAAAACAACTTTTTTTAGTTATCTGGGATATTTTTTAATTCCATTTTTCAGGGTTTATGCATAGCTTTAAACTAATGCAACCTTCTCGGAATTATGAATGAACTACATCTTTAACAGCCCAGTCCAGCCTAAGGCCTCAGCGGCACAATTCAGTCACAAAAGCAGCCTAAGTGCTTTAGGCTCGAGTTGGAACTGAATTGTGCCGGTGAGGCCGAATTTGTGCTGCAATTGTGACGGGCGTAGGAAGAATTTACGACAGACGTCACGCGCATGCGCACTACGGGCGCCGGCACAATTCCGGCCTAACTTCGGCCTAAGAGTGGGTGTTCCATGGGTGTCACGGGGGCGTGACGGGGGCGGTTACGAATTTGGGTCGGATTCCAGACACTGGCGAGCTCCGACACGCCCCCTCGAGCACAACTACGGAACAAAATTTAGGTCGACAAAAAAAGTGGACTCAAATTTGAGGAGACCCATAGGAGCCATTTTACCTTACCCACTCCAGCCCTCTCCTGAAAAGTTCTAACACCATACTCCTGAGTTATGCCTGAGTTAGGATGGAATAGCTGTGGCATAACTCTGGAACCGGACACAGATAGTTACCCTATCAGCACTCAGCCCCACCCAGCCTCTTTCCCACAAAAGCCCAGCCCCAGCCCTCCTCTCTCTCTCTCTCTCTCTCTCTCTCTCCTCCCTGAGCACGTGGTGTGGGGTCCTGTCCCCCAGCAGCCACAAAGTGGGACTTTGTCGGTGGAGGGCAAAATTCACAAACACCCCACTTCTCTCTTCTCCTCTCTGCCCCCCTCTAGGGCAGAGAGGGCTGTTCTGGCTGTGGCCAAACTGTTTACAGCTGTGCCTGGGCAGCTGCCTCCATGCCAGGGTTTGCTAACCCATGTCTTTCTCCCAGCCCCTCTCCCCCCCCCCACAGGCAACAACACCAGCAGGTAAGTGCAGGTACGTGCTGACATGAGTTCTGACTTCTGCCTTTTTGCATATAGAAATATAGGTAGGATACATGACGCTTTACCAATGACTTGTCTATCTGCCTGCATAGCCTACCATGATATGCCTCTCTACCAATGTCTTGTCTCATAGCTGCCTGCCTAGCCTGCCATGATATGCCTCTCTACCAATGTCTTGTCTCATAGCTGCCTGCCTAGCCTGCCATGATATGCCTCTCTACCAATGTCTTGTCTCATAGCTGCCTGCCTAGCCCGCCATGATATGCTTCTCTACCAATGTTGTGTCTCATAGCTGCCTGTAGTCATGTGAGCACACAACGCCACGAGTGTGGAACTGTTACCCTTATGTAGACACCAGCTGTTCCCCCCCTCTTTTCCCAACAGGGTCAACGGACAGGTCAGTATTGCTAGGTTTGCCATGGTTGTGACACAATACATGTGTTGTTGTCTCTCTCGTTGACCCTTTTCCCTTACAGGATCATGCTCTCGTTACACCCAGGGAAGGAGCTCAGACCATGCTATGTGTGTCACACCTGTCAGCTGTGTTTTATTTCTCTCCCTGCAGGCCTTTGCAACGGGCACACTGGCATTACTTCAATGGCGATTGCTACCACACACCAGCTGCCATGGAACACCCCCTTGTTTTTTGTCTCCCCAGGAACTCCACTACCACCTACCTTCCTGGGAGCACCCCTGGGGCTGCAGTCTGGTTGCCCCACTGTCGTCTGCCTCGATGCTGCCAGAGGTCAGGGAGCCAGCCCTGCAACCCTCCTCAGCTGCCACAGCTGCAGCTGCTGCTGCTGCTGCTGCTCCACCTCCCTGGCTGTCTTACTTGCTGTCCCTCCCCTTTCTATGGAGCAGGCTGTGGTTCCACAGGGGAAGGGCCTGCGTCTCCAGGTCCATGGGGCACGTGTGCTGCTGCTGCTTTCAGATTGGCTGCTGTGACTACCCCTGGCAGCCTCGCCTGGCCATCTCTGCTACCATTCCATAACAATAAAGATGCCCCTCGGGCAGAGCCCCCTTGTGCCCAATGTTACACAAGCATTGCCCCACACACACAGAGACAGCGCCCAGCACACAAGCCCCTACATGAATCCCATCCAGGGACTGCCACTTCCTTCCCAGGGAGACCACAGCAGGGGCGCTGCCAGACCCTCAGGGCTCAGAGGGGAGGGGGGAGTTGGGGGGCCTCTCAGGCAGGCAAACAATGACAGGCGCCACGGCGCCCATACTGGATCCGCTCGCGTCCGCCACGTCCGTGAAGAGCCCTTTAGGCAACCGGGGCTCTCACCCACCCACGGTCCGCCCGTCAACGGCGTCCGTTCCGCCCACGGTCCGTCTGCATAAGAGGCGCCCGTTCCTGCATCGCCTTCATCTGAGAAGTGACCCCTGTGTCCCTATTGGTCTCTGCAGACCCCTCTCCCTGTAGCCCTCTCCCACCAGCCTTGTTGTCTGTCTGTCTCTGACCCACCTGTGCCCCTCCCCAGCACCCACTGTCTGCCTGTCTGTGTGTCTGCCTCCCCTCCCACTCCCTGATGATGGAAGCTGGCAACCCCCCACCCCGCCTGCTGCAACGCGCCGACGTTGCCCCATCTGGGGGCGTGATGAGCTGCGTGAGCCCTTCCCGCTCACAGCAGACAAGCCCAAGGCATCTCTCGGTCTTAGCCGAGGCACAGAGCAGAAGGCACGCCGGGATGCCTTCTTTGTGGGCATTGCCACGGCCCTGGAGGCCCAGGGCTTCAGGCAGCGCACGGGCATGTCATGGCAGAGGCGGTTCCAGACATCATGAGACCCCCCTTGTGTGTGACGTTCCCACCCCCTCCTTCCCTTCTCTCCTCCGCTCCCCCCCATGACTCCCACATGCAGCCTCAACGTGGCTTGGGGGTGGCTACCCCTTCTGAAGGAGGGAGGGGACAGTCACTCCCCCCTGCAGCAGGTGGCTAATGCACAGGGTGCCCTAGGGCAGCTGGCACTGGCACAACCTCTGCCCTTCGGCTGACTGTCACACGCCCAGTGCCTGCAGGCCCACCTGTGGCTGCCCATCTGCTGCGAATGCTGCAGCAGCTGTGGTAGGTACACCACAGAGACGAGCTCAGGAGGGGGCTCTTCGCTTCCACAAGACTGACACCTCACCACAGGAGCCTGCCTGCCTCTGTGGTAAGTTTTGCCTTGATCCTGGGCTGGTGCTGGCCCACTGCTCTTGCCTCCTGCCTAACTCAGGCATAGTTGCAGCCTAACTCAGCCCTATCTTAGGCCATAGTTACGCCACACTTGGGCCTCAGTTGTGCCTGACTTGTGCTGAGTTGGGCTGGACTGAGCCCTAAATGAACTATCAGACGTTTTCCAAGTAAGAATGAGTGGCTGGAGAAGAATACACTTCCATGAAGAAACATTCAGTTGATGTTGTACAGTTTTCATGAGGTGTAGTTCTGGGGGCACGACTAGTAGGGCGTCCCGATGAGTTCCTACACTTCAAAATGTACCACTGCACCATTGCAACGGGACAGCTTGCAACCGCTCTAGAAAAAACAAACCATTTGACCTCCCTGTTCAAATGTTCAACCTTTTGTGGGAGTATTTGACAAGCAATTGCTCTATATCAATTGCTATATATATAAAATGATTTGATACACACACACACACACACACACACACACTTTTGTATACTGGATACTTTTTGTATTCTGTATGTACCCACTGTGTGCTCTGTAATGTTCAACTGTAATATCAGTCCTAGTCATTTTATCATATATACTTTGCATAAGAAGAGCCCTGCTGGATCAGGCCAAAGGCCCATCTAGTCCAGCTTCCTGCATCTCACAGTGGCCTCACCAGATGAATGCTGTGTATCCTGTTGCCACTCTCTTGCATCTGGCATTCAGAGATAGCCTATTTCTAAAACCAGGAGGTTGCTTATACCCATCATGGCTTGTAACCTGTGATGGACTCTTTCTCCATAAATCTGTCCAATCCCCTTTTAAATCCCCAGGTGCCATCACTGCACCCTGTGGCAAGGAGTATTACAGATTAATTACATGCTGGGTAAAGATGTTGCCTGCCAGACTCAGGAACAATTGCAGGGTGTCTTGTAGCCTGTATAGCATCCAAGCCAAAATATTAGTCTCAAGCATACATTTCTCCATGGTGCTGGGGGTTGAACACACGAGTAAAGTAAGTGTGACTTCACAATGCAAGATTTTAAGAAAATAGAGCAGATGGGCAATTAGTTATAAATGAACCTGAACATTTTTTTTTCCAAGCCATGCCCACAAGGTCTGTGAAAATGTTTTTATTTATCTTACATGGGAGTTACTGGAGATGCTAAATATGCCATATAGGCTTCTGTCTTTTCTAAGTGGCAACCAGGACTTACAGTGCAAGCCTGTGGATGTTTCCTTGGAAGTAAGTCCCACTGTGTTCAGTGGGGCTTACTCCTAGGAAAGTGTGCATAGAATTGCAGTCATAAGCGACCTTTGTCATGAATGACCCTCTTTTTCTCGGTTAAAACATGCAAGGTGTAGCCTGTAGTCACAGGCGTTGCTGGAGGGGGGGGCAGTTCTGTAAGTTCCACACCGTTCCACTCCCTGTTTACTCCCTAGTACAAGGTGGCCCCACCCCCCTTGCCATCTGAGCCATTCCGTGCGGTGAAGGCAACGGGCAGGGAGTCTCCTGCCCGTTGCCTTCGCAGTACGGAATGGCTCTGACGGCGAGGGGTTGGGGACACCTCGTACCGGGGAGTAAACAGGGATTAGAGCAGTGCAGAACTTACAGTACCCCCCCCAGCGACATCTCTGCCTGTAGTTGCAGTTATCCTAATCTAGAACAATGAGAGCTAGAGATGCGTTTGTTCCTTCAAGCAACATACTGAAAATGTGCAGAGCTGCTAGCATTGCTAGGGAAGGTGTACATTGCCGCTACCAATGCAAAGCCAATGTTCAGGTTTTATAAGCATTACATACATTTAGGACAATGGCCTTTGTAAGTGTTACGATAGTGGCACTTCCAGGGCTTAATAACTGCTCGGGGGGGGGGGCTGATTTTCAGTTGGAAAATGGTGAAAAAGTAACATCGATCTGCAAGCTGCATTTCCAATCTGGATTGGAGCCTCATGTGACTGCTACTTCAGTGTAAAAGCCAGCACCTCACTAAATCAGCCATTTTCACTCAGTGTGTCGTAGCCCATTGGTGTGCCGTGAATGGTCTGCAGGTGTGCTGCAGGAGTTTGGGAGAGGGTAAGTTATTAGTAGGGTCTTTGGGGAATTGAGTCTGCCGCCGGCAGCACGGTGTGCCTTGTCAATTGTCAAAAACAGATGGTGTGCCCTGAAAATGTTAGCGCCTTGTCAGTGTGCTGTGAGATGAAAAAGGTTGAAAATCATTGCACTAGAAAGATGATGGTGCATTTTAATGCCACTCTGATTGGACCCTTATTTGAGAGCTCCATTGTAGTTGTCATGGCCAAGCAATGGGGGGAAAAAAGACTTGTTGGTAACTCCGCTGCCACCAGCCCAGGAATTAATATAATTGGAGGGGTTCCCTGAGTTAAACCTCCTCCTATTACAATAAAAAAGTCAAGGGATGCAGGTAGTCTTCCTATCACCTCCTAAATAACCCAGGCACAGAATGCTATTATTAAGTTTTAGTTAGAAACCCATAAGAATAAAAAAGAAGAGGGATTCCCCAACATTAAGGTACAATCAATAAAAAATACTAAAACTTTACAACAGCAGGTAAAAAACCTTTCAAATACTCTAATCTCCTTTTGATTAATCAACTGACCTCTATGCTGTCTAACCCACTCTTTCCAAGGTCTCTCCTCAACATCTACACCAGAGAGACTGCCAAAGCTCTACTCTTCTTGAGAAATTTATCTTTCCCATAATGTGTATTTTAATATGTTGTAAGCCGCCTTGAGTGCCCTCGGGAGAAACGCGGGCTACAAATTTTTTAAATAAATTAAATAAATAAATAAATAATGAAGAGCCCTTCTGTTCTCAATTAACTCTCCCATTCAATTTACTTCTCCATCTATCTCTGGCATTTTACACACAAGAAGTACTGTAAAGTTGGTCCTGCAAAAATCTACTAAAAAAAGCCTACTGAACCACAGTTCATGACAGTAGTCAATGGGCCTTTCCTGGGTGAATGTGCATAGGACTGGACTACATACATATGATATTCAGGACCAGGATAGCCGTCTTCTTCTACAATTATGAATAGGTAAAGGTAAAGGTATCCCTTGACAATTAAGTCCAGTCGTGTCCGACTCTAGGGAGCGGTGTTCATCTCCGTTTCAAAGCCGAAGAGCCAGCGCTGTCCGAAGACATTTCCATGGTCATGTGGCCGGCATGACTCAACACCGAGGCGCATGGAACGCTGTTACCGTCCCGCTAACGCGGTACCTATTAATCTACTTGCAATTTTTTGCTTTCGAACTGCTAGGTTGGCAGGAGCTGTCGCGCGGAATCGAACTGCCAACCTTTCAATCAACAGCTCATGGTTCAGTGGTTTAACCCACTGCGCCACCCGCTGACTCATACAATTATGAATACATACCCTTAAATCTGTGGTTGTGACACAACGGTAACAATGTCACTGGTGATTGCTATTGAAGGCTTAGTGAAGCTGAGAATCCATTGCCGTTCCCACATCTGCAATCTTCAGATACAATAAAACTAGACACCAACAAGCCTAGACGGGTTGGGATTTATGTGAGGCTGCCATTCTCTCTTAAAAGCTTCAGATATAACAGAGCTGTACAGCTGCGACAAATTGGCCACTCTAGGAATTACATAATGTACATTGGCTGTATTGTAAACCTTTAGGCATGTACATTGCACAGCAACCCTGGAGCTTCAGTATAACTCTGGACCTTGGCATGATTAGACATAAGGTGGAAACCAGAGCAAATTGCTCAGTGAATGGCACTTATTGTGATTGGTGGGGAGAGGGGTGGGAGGTGGCAGTGAGTGCGAGCGAGGAGCAGCGGTGGTGGTTTTGGCCCTCCCACCCGCCCTGCACCTCAGTGCGATCTACAACGGCTGCAGCGTCGACATCACTTCCGGCGTGTGTGTGTGTTTCGCGAAATGCCACTGTTTGGGCATCATTCTGACCAGGAGAACCCTCTGACAGGCATGGGGCCTTGGCCCAGTGCCCAGCCGGGCTGACCTCTGATGGAACTCCTGGTAGACAGGGCTACCGCCTTTATCCTAACAACAACTCTGCATGTAGATTAATCTGGTTAGATTAATCTCATTACTCCGGTACAGAGTGTCTGGCCCTAGACCAGTGAGTCTCTCATGACCTGAGTGTGGATTTGGACTGAGGTCTCCTCATGGCTCCAAGCCTCCAGGTAACAAGTTCAAGTCCAATACTGTAATCAGGTTGGTTCCCACTGTATCTGCATTCCAGAATATTGTCACTCGTGTTGTGTGAAGCTGAACTACCGCATTCAATTTCTAAGTACTTCTGTACTGACAAAGTGTGTCCTGGGTTCTTTATATATGTGTATTCCGCCCTCCCCTTTGGTTTTTTTCCCCATTCCTTTTGGCAAGACAGACCGTCGCTAGTGATGGCCCTGCAACTTGAACCCAGTGCATATTTATTCTGGTTTGCTTGACCAGGTATTGTCCAGAATAGCATTAACCAGTTCCAGGCAGCGCAGATACAAATTCCTTTCATTCATCCACAGATAAAGAGTTTTGACAGTCCTTCCTTGGGAGTAAGAAGTGAATGGGCGTGGGAAGGAGGGAGAGATTACACTGTATGAAAGCAAAAAAAGCACACGCATGCACCAAAAAGAGCCAAAGAAGGACTAAAGAAAACTCCAGGCCTGCTTGGGCAGACAGGGAGGCTGCTATCAGAATTAAACTAGACACAGTCCAGATCCCCCTTCCATTCCTCTACCTGTTTCTTCTCAATGTCACTATTGGTGTACACACTGATACAAAACATGTCCGACAAGTATTCCAGTAACTCTTTGAGACCACCAGGGCAAAGTTAAAAAAAGAAAAGAAAATACAAACCAGGCTTGACACTTAACCAAGGCAATCTGCCAAGTTTATAACAGTCAGCTGGAGAGGGATTTTAGGGGGGGGGGGAGAATGACCAGTTCCAGGGATAGGATTTTAACTCTACTGATTTCTTATATTCCAGTGAATATATCAATGGGACAAAATTAGCAGTAGCAGGCAACAACATGGCCTTCCAGAAAAGAGAAATGTGGTATCCTCTTCAAGAAGCCACAGGACCAGAAGAGCTCCAAAGCTCACTAGGGAGGTTATCTAACAGCCTCAGATGGGCAGCCCAATCCTGTGTACTAGGATCCACTGGCCGGCCTAAACAGCCAGCTGCTACACAGGATGTGGCCCGTGCCAGCAGAGCCGGGGCACACCTCGGGGGAAAGGGACGTTTGTCCCTTCCCCCGGTGTGAGCCCCAATGGGCCTCATCGGATGTGGCCGTGTAAGGCCACATCCGGGGAGACCGTGTAAGGCCAGGCAGGCCTGGGAAGGGGGTTCGTAGGATATCAGCAGAGTGTGCCACTTATATCCCCACCCCCCTCCCTGGCCTGGCCGGCTAATCGTCTCCTCCCCCACCACTCCAGCCCACCTTCCCCATGCCCTCCTGCTGCCCGGGGCAGGTCTTACCTGTGTCAGGCGGCATCAGTGTCGGCAGGTGGCGAAGCGAGCAGCACCGGCCTCGGCGCCAGCACTACTTACTCCTAGGGTGCCGTGAAAGTGCTTTATGGCACTTTCGCAACACCGCAGGCTGGCAGAGCGCTTGCTCCACCAGCCCAAAGTTGCGTAGAATTGCGTTGTAATTGTGGTAAAAGCCCCTGATCCTATGTCCTCATCTCACATGAAGTGGGCACATGAAGCAGGAATCAAACATAGGCAGTGTCTGGGCTTGTACAAAGAGAGATGGTCCCTGAAGTATGTGCATTCAGAGTTGCAGAAGGCTTTCAAGGTAAGAACCAGCACCTTGGATTGGACCTGGAAGCCAATTGGTAAGCACTGCAATGGCTGCAGAATAGGGTGCATGTGGCTCTATACTCATACTCTCCTCCCTCACATACATGTACATAGAATGCATGGAAAGGGATTATGACCATTACTGACCATGCCCCCCCTCCAGTTCCATGCATTCAGCATGTACGTGTAAGGGGTTCTATGCACAAAGGGTTCTAGGAGCATACATGTGTATGTTGGAATGTGCATTTCATAAAGAATGAAAAAAGAAACATTAGGCCCTACTGGTATTGAAGGTTCAGGGTTGGCCCAGCCAGATGAGCCTTCAGATGGACATAGGCCCTCAGCTAATGCTTTCACTGACTGATTCAACAGCCCCATATGCTCACCAAAATCCTCCACACAATGAGGATTCCTAATCACATGTAGAAGCTCTATGTGCATACAGCTGTACATTCACAGGTGCCCTCTATGCACACACACACACACTGAATGCTCAGACATCAGGGACATGGCTAGCAGAGGTGAGTCTGCTCCCCCTCTGCATATTCAGTGTATGCGTGGGGAAAATGTGAATATGGGGCTTACATTACCACCTCCCATCCTTTACTAATGTGGGCAGAAGCATGCTGTACTAGCTGAACCTTCAAAGTCATCTTCAAGGACAGCCCATGTAATTACAACACATTACAGTAGTGAATATAATACAAAAACATAGATCAGTGTAGCAAGATCCCTTTTCTTGAAAAATGAGTATAGCCTGTGTAACAGACGATGGTTGGAAAAGGAGCTCCTGGCCACCACTGACAACTATCTTTCCAGGAGTAAAGGAGGAGATCCCCTAACTTGTGAGGCAGGACCACTCCCTCCTGTACATTGGGATTACCTCAATTTTGTCTGGAGTTGGTTTCTGCCTGTTCTAGCATCATCCACTCAAACTTAGGCTCTAAACTTAAGATTCATCATCACCAATTATCTATCTACCAACTGTAAGAAAGCTGAATTGTAGAAGCAGCATTGAGGAAGCATTTGGTGAACTCTATCTCTGTCTAGGAAACAAGGATAGTCTTTTTGATGTATCACACTGAAAGGGAGAGTTGGGCAGTTTGCCCACCTATATCATAGACTTCCTCTGTGACAGGCTACCAAGCTAGTAGTTCAGCAACTGACGTGAACTGCAGCATAATGAGAATTGATTCAGAGTTGAGCTGCAGAAGCCTAAGTGTGAAAATGCATGGACAGTCCATCAAAACAGTTGTACCTCTCCAAAAAGTGTGTGTGTGGGGGGGGGGGTTGCTGAAGGCTAATAGTTATCAGAATGTTAGGGTAACTAAGCAAAACAGTTTTGACCCATTCTTATTTTGGGGGCTGCAAACAAGATATGACTTGAGAAGATGTTTCCCTTCTATTCAGTGTGTGTATCCACATGATCAGAACACATAAGTTGCCGATCCAGATTATGAGTAATTCTATGCAATCATTCACTGCACAGAGATACTGCATGTAACTCTAGCTAGAAACGTTTAATATGGATATTTGGAAAAAATGGAGATTTTTTTAATTGGGTTCTTTAAAATAAACTTCAAACAATATTGTTCCTGTCACCTCACTGTCACTTTTACCATTGTAGAAAAAAAGAAAATTATACAACATTCAAACAAAAGGAACTAGACTTGATTTTAAACAAGAGTCAGAAACTTTACAAAAAGTGAAGATAAAACACAATAGATATCCAGTACAGGCAATATTTAATCAAAAGAAATAAATGAGATGTATGGACCTAAATCAGATACATTAACAACAAAGAGTCTTGAAACACTTTCAAGACTAACCAATTTACTTCAGCATAAATGTATTTATACTAGATACATGAACTGGATGGTAGTCCATAAAAGCTTATGCAGAAATAATTTGGTTAATTTTTAAGGTGTTACAAGAGTCTCTTGTTTTTGCAGCAACAAACTAACGCGGTTACCCCTCAAATATACCATTTTTCACATGATCACGAGCTGACTTGAAATGGTTAATAGGCAAAACCACTGGCGGCTGGTTTGCAGGGTGCCGCTGGCAGAGAGTGGCCTTCTGGGCCTTGTACCAGTGGAAGCATTCCACAAACCAGCAGAGAGGTTGTCATGCTAGCATACAGCGTGGTACGCTGGCGGACCTCCACCAGTTTACCATGAGGATAGGATTGGGCCATAAGATTCCTCAAACAAGATTCTAGTTCCTCTAGAATCTGCTAAATGTAAAAAAAAAAATTCATAGATTCTCCAAATTATTTTTTGGGGGTGGAAAGATGGGTGGGAACAAAAGTATTACAAATGGAATGTTGTACACATAGCTAGCCTGTACTGAACATGAAGTGCACAATGTGGTCCACATTGAGTGGCGAGTTGCAGCAGCAAATAGCCTCGGGTTCCTTTCACCCTGAGTCTGCTACTGTCTCCCTCCAACTCGCCACAGGTGGAGCCACACTGATCCGCTTCCTGCTTCCTAAAAGTGAGCGGGAAACACATTGGAACACAGACAGTGATCCAACCCATACCCTTCATCTTGCTCATTTCTCAGTCACACATTCTCTTTAAATAAAGCAGGAAGCATGGAACACTCTGGGTGCTCTCCCAGCATGTCCCTCACGGCCTGTGTTTTGTTTTAAGAGACCGCATGAGGAAGGGGCGGGGCAAGGGGGTAGGGAGTCATCTTTCGCCCGGTTTTTCAGGGGGTGGCGGTGACCAGATTTGCTCCTTGAATCAAGCGGTGGATCTGATCAGAGTCCCAACATTATATTTGTTTAGCTTTCAGAATAAAACGAAAAATGCCTTATGTAGGCATATTTACATTTGATGACAATGTACCCAAGGCTGAAAGGGGACACATGACCAATTGTGAGTGCAGTGGGGCGGACAACAAGCAGGGAGTGCAGCATACGCGTCACTGGAGCGTGGCGGGGGGGCGGACCGCCGAGGGGTGGCACGCGCAAAGGGTGACACGCGCACCTGCGTGCGCACTCGGCCGCGCGCGTCACCTCCGCTCCAGGAGAAGGCCTCGGAGCATCCACCCCGGGCGGAGGTCCGCGGCCTTCTGACGAGGCCCAGTGCGGCGACATCATTTATTAGGTTTTTTGCGCCTGCACAGAACGTTTCTGAGGGCAAAAGGGCAGCCCTTGCCCTCAGAAACGGTCTGCGCATGCGCGAAAAAGCTTCCTGCTTTGTCAGAAGGCCCAGGACAGCTGGCTGGGGAGGATGTCCCGGAGCCAGCAGCAGTGGGGCCTGGGGGTAAGATTTGGGGTCATTAGGGCGGCGCGCGCGCCCTCACTTTAGGGCGGCGCGTGCCCTAGTGACGCCTCAGTGCAGTGGGGCGGACAACAAGCAGGGAGTCCTGCGTGTTGCTTTCGCTGCTACGAAAGGCTCTGAAGGTGAGGGGGCGGGGCCGCCTCGTACAGCCGTGTAACGGTGGGTCGGAGCGCAGCGGAACTTAGAGCTCCGCCCCACCTAGAGCGACGCCAGTGGAGGAGTGCCTTGTTCTGAGTTAAACCATTGGCTCATCTGCCCAGTATAGTTTACTCTGAATGGCACCAATTTCCCAGAGTCTCAAGAAAGTCTTGTCTGCCACCTGCTACCTGATCATTTTTAACTGGAGATGCTGGGAGTTGAATCTGGCACCTTTGGTGTGCAAGCATTTGAGCTCTGCCCCCACCCCGCCCACCCACCCACCCCCTCTCTCTCTCTCTCTCTCTCTTGCAGAAAATGCAAATTTCATCAACTCTCATTCTGCTGACAGCCTAATGCCCATATTCAACACCACTGTGGGAACCAAAGAACTCTGGCATATAGCATTCAGATGGCACCAGGGCACTTGCAAGCAGATGCAGTGAAAATGCTTCAATCAGCCATGCAAAGCAATAGCCTTCGCCTGTCCTCAGTGAAATATCTTTGTTAAATCCTTTCAGGCGAGGGGGAGGATGAGGACAAAGTCACAATATACACTGTATTGCTTAAGGCAGTAGGAGCATTTGAAGTATTCATTTAATCAGTGTCTAACATCAGCAGATATCGGAGCTTAAATGCCTATTTCTCATCCGGACTAAACGGCATGACATTGACAACTACAAATGAAAGTGATATAGCTTTGTAAACTGGCCCAGCAGAAAACCATGACTGGTTGAAAATAATTTTTTCCCCCTTTGGCCTTTGTTAAGTAAATAGAATGCCAATAAACTTGGCTCGAGAGAGAAGGAAACAGCCTTGGAAATGGAAAAAGTGAAAGGAAGATCAGGGAGAGCTTCAAAGTTCCTGGGTATGTGCAAGAATAATAGGAATAAAATGGGGGGTGGGTGTTCTTGAAGTAGCTGAAATGATGCACTACACCAGTGGTTCTCAACCTGGGGGTCGGGACTCCCAAGGGGGTCACTAAGTGGTTTCTGGGGGGTTGCGGGATGTCGGCTAGATAACCACGCCCACTGCAGAGAAAGAAGTGTCTGATGCTCTCTTGGGGCTTGTTTGCTCGCCTTGTGTTACTTTCTGCTTACCTTTTAGCATCTCTGTTAATATTAGCTCATCCCCCCCCCATGGGGCTGCTTATGAATACAACTTTTAAAATGTGATTTTTTAAAAAAGTGTGATTTACCAAACAGTGTAATTTATTTAAAAAAAAAACAATGGCATCACTTCCGGATTAATGACATCACTTCTGGCCCTAGGTCTTAGGTGGGGTCCCAACAGATTGTCATTCTACAAAAGGGGGTCCCGGTGCTGAAAAGGTTGGGAACCACTGCACTACACAATTCAACCTATTTTGAATGTAAAGAATACAGGACAATGGAAGGGAATTCCAAAGGGAAGGGAATTTTGGGGAAGGGAATTCCAAAGATGGGGTCCCACCACTGAACAAGCCCTGTCTCTGGTTGCCATAAGCATAAATTCGAATGAGGAGATCCAAGCAGGATCTCAGAGGATGACATTCAAATCCAGGCAGCATCATGCAGGAGGAGGACACAATCCTCTTGCAACCAGGTCTCAAACATTTCTAGGCTAAACATTCAGAAACAGTCCATAAGTCTATCTAGCTCTTTCAAAACTAGCAAGATGGGCTCCGCATGCCTGGTCCCCATTAGTAGACACACACTTGCATTTTGCACTAATTGTTTCTAGACATTCTTCAAAGACCGCCCTCATAGAACTCCTTGCAGTAGGCGATCAGCCCAATCCTAACTAAATTCCCCCACTCCAATGCAGCGGCACTAGCGCAGGTTACGCTGCATCTTGTGGGGGAATTTTGGCTGCTGGAGGACTCTTTGAGGTAAGGGGACATTTGTCCGCCCCCCCCCCCCAGCAACCGCTATGGGTCAATTTGGTCTTGCACCAGTTCTATAGCTGGCGCAGATCTGAGTTGATCCGGGTTAGCAGATTAGGCCTGGGAAGGGGGATAGGATATGGCATGTGCTGGCACCACTGATCCCACTCCCCTCCTGGGCCCAATCTACCCACCCCCACCCCCATCGCCATTTCACCCCCTCCATTTCACCCCCTCTCTGCCTTCCCCCTGCCCTTCCCCACCACTGTACCAGACGTACCTGCTCCGGCAGGCATTGCTCCAGCCACCAGCACCAGTGGGAACGCTCTGGCCTTCCCGCCAGTGCTGCTAGAAGGTGCACTGTCACAAAGCGCTTGATGGCGACAGCGTGTTCCGGTGGAGCGCATACTCCGCCGGCACAACTTCTGGTTAGGATTGGGCCACAATTGAGGTTACCAATACATGGATAACTGCAGTCAAGTACATTTGAAAGGTGCACCTTGCCATGTAGGCTACATGGACCTCCAAGATCAGGCCAGTTCAAAAAGCACCCTAGTTTACAAACCGGATCTTTCAAAGAGAGTGGATTTCTGTCCAGACCAGGATGCGTGCCACACCCAGACCACCTCCATCTTGTCAGGACTGAGCTACAGTTTATTGGCCCTCCGTCCTCCAGTCCATGACCAATTGGAATGGCTTTATTCTTGCTTCTAATACTGAACGTTAGGGAGGTGTTTCTGAACCTGCAACTGACAAACTGGACTTTCCTACTGCTTAAGAAGCCCTTGTGGGGCTTCCTTTCTCTTTAGCGCTGCATTTCTTTTTGCCTTGAAAGGGGACACTTTCCTAGTTATAATTAAAATTGCTCAATAACAGCCAGGCATGTGGTAACAAGAGGAATCCTCCGACTTTCTTCCCTACCTCTCCGCCTTCTGTGTACTTGCTGCCTGGCCCATATGCTGTCTTCCTATACGTGCCGCAGAGGGCAGCAGATGGGCAATAATCATGCACACAAAAAAGGCAATTGGAGACCATGTGGAAGGGAAAGTCAACTCTGTGGCAGCACATCCTGGCAAAACAAAGCCACCACTAGCCTTCAACTGTGCTACGCTGCAGAGTCACCAGGTGCTAAAGTGGGCATATGGACTACTGAAGGGAGAAGAGTTTGGGCACGGATCGCATTCTGCTGTTCCTGTCTATTAGCAAACATTACATTTGACAACAGAATGAACATCACAAATTACCTTTGCTCCAAACAGTAGTAAGCATCTTCTGTTGTGAGGACTGTCTGTGCAGAGTGCCTGAAACTCATCTGGCACCAGCTCTCTGATTTGTGTTCTTGCCATTTCTGCCCAGAGCTGGGCATAAGAAAGAACAATCACTTGCTATGAGCCATTAAAAGGAGTGCAGTGTGGTGGGTTAGCATGCTTTTCGTGCCGCTGAGCGACACCCTGGTCAAATCGGTATCCATTTACTTGATATGACCTGTAATTTCCAAGGTATGCTTGGCTGCTGGGCTGAACAGAAGGCATTTCCATTCAAAATGGTTTCACAAGGGGAGTGTAGAACTCTTTTGCTATTTTTGCTTTTAATTTGCATAGCTGTTTGGATATGCAAAGTTCTCTGGAATCATGATCTTATCTGTCCTCTATGCAATCTTGTGAATAGGTCACTTATATTCACATAATGCAAACAGAGAATGGAATCCACACTGAAATGACTTAACCAAGGCAGTCCAATGAATGACATCACCATATACCCCCTTGAACAATCTGTCCTGCCCAATTCATCCCACATAGCACTTTTTCTAGTGGCTGTTTGCTGGAGTTTCTTCTGCATTATATTTTTTTAGAATGTGAGTCCCTTTGGGTCAGGGAACCATTGATTGATTGATTTTGCTATGTAAACTGCTTTGTGAACTTTTTTTGTTGAAAAGTGGTAGATGACTAATAATAATAATAATAATAATAATAATAATAATAATAATAATAATAATAATAATAATAATAATAATGCAGCCTTGGCTGTATTTTTGACTCTATTCCCTTTGCTCCCCATATTCAGTCCATAACCAAGTCACGTCACTTCTCCTCTTACAGCAATGGAAAAAAAATGCCCCTTCTCTCTGCCCCCCTGGCAAAAACTCTGAATCCTGCCCTGTTCATTGCTCACCTTGACTCCTGTAAGCTTCTCCTCTCTGCTTTCCTCTTGTCTCACCTTGGTCTCCTCACCTCTATCCAGAACACCACTGTCATCATCATTCATTTATCTTGCCACTCTGACCGTATGATATGACTCCTTCAATCCCTACACTGGCTTCTTGTGCACTTCAGGATCCAGCCTCAGCTCCTTGTGCCTTCATAGCCCTCTATGACCCTGCCCCCCCCCATTCTTGCAGATAACTTTGCATATCAAAAAGTGGTCTTGATATCCTGTCACATTGACCTTCGCTCAGTTAGTTCTGCCACTCTGTCATCTGAAGCTCTCCTGCTCCTTCAAATGAGTTTACCTTTCATCCCTTAAATTGCCTGAATGATGATCCTTCCTCAAATCTTCTTATACTGTATTTTGTAATGTACTACATGCTTTGATGAATGATTTCACAAGCTTAGCAGAGATTTGAATCAAGACATTCATGTACTGCACCACAGTGGCTCACAATGTGCATTTCTGCAATCGCCTTCACAAAACAACCAGGATCCATAGAGGCTCAAAGGTATATCCAAATATGTGTACTCTAAAGCCAGAGCTACACCGCACGCGTCCCATTCAGTATGCATCTGGTGTCCCAACCCCAGGTTCAAACAACAGGCTCTGATTGGCTGAATGAATCACTTTGCCCGTGTTCGCGTTTCGTTCAGCCAATTAGAGCCCGTTGTTTGAACCTGGGGGCGGGGCACAAGATGCATATGGAACACGAACACGTGCGGTGTAGCTCCAGCTTTAGCAGAGGCTCACCAAATTTCCTTTTCCAACCTCAGATCGTCATGCTGAATTGAAAGCTGTACCCTAAGAAGCTCCTCAGAGTTTCAGGAGTTTACTTCTAAGGTGGCACAGAGGGCTGTGATCAGAAGTGGGGGTTCCAAAGCCTCTGTGCGGCCCTAATGTTGTTGGCCAATATGTTATGGTACAAATGTGTGTGCATTGTTTGAAGGCCACTCTCCATGTCACTTAAAAAAATACTTTCTAAAGAAGTGTTTACCTTAGTATGTATTTAGGACCACATGGGTGACATAGGCATCACTGTGTGCCCAGTTGAGACATCGGAAGGGGCACTTTAGCTTTCCGAAGCAGATGCTAGGGACAGCTTTCCCACCCCAGCCTCAACCACTGCAAGCAGCCTTGAATGCACTATTCTGTATACAGCTTGATTCACACATGCGTGTACATTACACGCTTAGTCAGCATTTGCTGAGTCTCAGCTGAATGTATCCACTGTCTCAATGTATCCACATATTGTTTGAGTTGACCTCAGGTGATATGAAACAGCTATCTGTGGTCATTCATTGTGATGCACAAACAGCACGGGACTCAATTTGTAATTAGACTTACAGCACAATTCCGTCTGGTTGCGCCAGCTTCTCCACAGACAGAAACTGCCACCAGCAGACACAGGTAAGGCCTGCACCAGGCGGCGGCGGGTGTGTGTGTGTGTGTGTAGGGAAGGCAGAACGGGGCAGAACGGGAGGGGTGATTGGGTGGCTGGGCCCAGAAGGGATCCTCGGTGGCCTGCTTGCTCAAGATATTTTCCTAAAATGTCATAGAGTCAGTTATTTCTAAGTCCAACTCCAAACCCAAAGCAAACCCTATTGCATTCCCAATGTCTGCAATGGGGTCCAAATCACTCCCTCCCGTCCCCTGTGAGCCTCCATTCCTCTAACTCCCCAAACCGCCTTATCTGACTACCGCAGTGTGTCTGGAAGCAGCTCTGGCAGAGGTCAGAGTAGGTTTCTTGCCTCTCCCTTACCTGCCTGCAATGGCTGTGGCAGTAGTTGTAGCCCCAGTGACAGAGGCCAAGAGTGATGTGCTCCCCTCTTTTGCTGGTATTTGAGTCCCTGTAGTAGCAGTGCTTCCATCATTACAGTCACAGTACGCAGGTATAGGTAGGGAGAGGTAATTGATTGGGTAGAGGTGGGGGAGAAGAACTCTTCTCCAAGGTGGATTGCAATCCAAGACATGGAAGAACTCTGAATGCTTGCCTGTTCTTTGGAGGAAGCATTCTGAATCAGGAAATTATGAACTGCAGAGACACCACTATCTAAGGTGGCTCATTCACATCACAACTTGATACATGTAGGAATCAGCTTTATGCTTTTTCTGAAATCAAAAAGATGCATCTTCACATTGGAAAATGTAATGCGTGATGCGGTCCTCAAAAGCAGGGCTGGCCCTGCTATGCAGCAAAGTGACATGAGTGACCTAGTTCATCACCCTCACTCGCTCACCTCTGCTACAGCTGGTCAGCACCACAGAGTCGCTGGTTGCAGTCTAGCTAGTCGCTTCTATAGACAGAAGTCCTTCCTCCTTTTCTGCTTTGTTTCCCTCCTCCACAACTATTGCCATCTCAGGAGGAATAGCCAGGCAAGGCGGCAGGGGACAAGTATGCATGTGAGGGGGGAACAAAGACTTACATTTTGTGACTCACTTCAGGTGCCAAAACATTTGATCACTACGGATCGGAAGACACTGTTTTCAACTTCTTTTCATGTCATTGCCAACTAGAGCTGGGCTGGGGTGGTTGTTTTTTCGGTCAGCCAACATCGAAGAAGTGCTTTGTCTCCAGAAACAAATCACACACACGTTAGGATATCTGCATATGTCAAATAATAATATCTGAAGGCCTAGACCAGGGGTTCTCAACCTTTGGAGACCCGGGTACCCCCTATCATGGTCCACGTTTCTGAAGTACCCCCTGCTAATTAATTGGATTAATTAGGTAAATAATTGTTAAATAAAAAGTACTAAAACAATTTTAAATGTGAACAAATGTCTTATTTAACTCTGTGTGTGTGTGTGTGTGTGTGTGTGACACACACACACACACACACACACACACACACACACACAATGCAAGGATCTCTTTTTTTTCTCCAAGTCACACTTCCCAAAATCAGCCCTTCCCTCCCCCACCCCACCAAAGTACATTTTCCAAAGTACAAAAATAAGCCCAAAACCAACATCAGAGAGACAGAGGGGCTCCGAAAATAATTACAATTTAAAATCCATCTTAATTAACACTTAATTAGCTGCTGATGGGGCAGATCAGGGGCAGGGCTTGGCGTACCCCCAGCATGAGGTCCGCGTACCCCTAGGGGTACCCATACCACAGGTTGAGAACCTCTGGCCTAGACTAAGAGTGCAGAGCCAGAGAAAAACGCGACATTTTCCAGTAATACGTTGCCAGGAATATCTTGGAGTTGTGGAGAAATTGAAACAACTTTTTCAAAACTAATGAGAAAAGGTCACACCTATGTTTTTAGAGAACATGAACGACATGGTCATTTCTGGTACTCCAATTTCTCCCCAGGTGGCATTTTGGCCATAAAACCACCTTGTTGTATGCCTAGGACTTAAGCATCGATATAATTTCAGGTCTGAAACAAGGTATTCAGGGTATAAACCCTATGTGCTAGCTTGATTTGATAGGCTGAATTTTAGTTTCACTTTTTTCTTTACCCCGTCAGGCAGTTGGAGATACAAACCTTTTGCCTTTCAAATCATTTTCCAAGTATAACAACGTCAAATATTTAATTTGGCTGAAGTGATGCTCGTAGTATTAGCCACCTGTAAGGAGGAAAATAAAACATTCTCCTAAATTAATAAATACAGAAAGTAGTGAGCATTACATAAGATACCCATTATGACTTGTAGAACACATTGTAGACGTAAACATTCATCCAAAATATTTGCATCTTCATTTATGAGACAAATGACAAAGGGCTTCTTATGAAGTCCTCTTGCAGAAGTTTCTCTCAAGCATGCTTTTGGACTGTTTTGATTTATTTCAGTAGGATTTGTGTCCAAGAACTTCACAGAGGAAAGTGGCACAAGATAAAAATACAAGATGAATCTTCAGATACTTGCAAACAATTGGAAATATCAGGTAGAATCTACTCAATGTTAACAACATGAAAAGGTTCAACGCTCTATACACATTAAGGAGAAATAAATAGTATCCTTTATGAAAACAAACAAAGGCACTCAGAGAACATGCCCTTTCATTACTGTTGTTATGAAATGTAAGGATTTTGAAGATGCCTGCTAGAAGACCAAGGTTGATCTGTAGTAAATATTAGTAATTCATAAATTTTCTATGATTGGCTAATTAACAGCCCAATCCTACCCATGTCCCCCCCCCCCCGCCAATGCAGCTGTACCAACAGAGCGTGCGCAGTATCCGCAGGATGGGGGCGATTTGGAAGGTCTCCTGGGGGTAAGTGAACGTTTGCTTACACCCAAGGTGCCACGAAAGTGCTTTACAGCAGGGGTTCTCAATCCCATCCCAGCTGAGCACCACCTCGGGTGTCACTCTCCTGCTGCGTACCACTGGAAGTGACTGGCGATTACATTATCGCCAGTTACTTCTGGGTTTTCAGGGTTTTGGAGGCCAGAAAATGCAGGAAGGAGGCTCTGGGCGGGTTCCTGAGAGGGCTTGGCCAAAGACAGGAGCCTCTTGGGAGAGAAAACGCACCACCAAAAGCGCCATTTCGGAGCAGAGTTCCGGTAGTCTGGCAGTCCGAGTACCAGTAGCAGTCGGCCAAAGTACCACTGTTGGTACTAGTACTGCTGGTTGAGAACCCTTGCTTTACGGCACTTTTGTGACACCTAAGACAGGCAGAGAGCACACTCTACCATCCTATATTTAGGCTGGATTACAGTCTCAGTCATATTTTGCTAAATGAACACTGGTTAGAAAGAATAGATGCAGAAGGATGACAAGAAATGTGACGCACCCAATATAAGTTACCTTTGGAAATTGGGCAGAGACCGTTCTTGAGGGCAGGGATGGGAAGTGAGTAGATGTCTCCACATCTCCAGAGACTTAATTGACAGTGACAAGTGGTTTTCTCTTTTGCTCGCAAATGAGCTATGGAGGGCTAAACATATGAAGCTGCCACATTGAGGCAGACCATTGGTCCTTGCAGCCCAGTATCATCTACTCTTTGGTGTCTTCAGTGGAGATCTTTCCTAGACCTGCTACCTGAGACACAGTTAGCTGAAGATGCTAGGGACAAAATCTGGAACCTTCTGCATACAAAGCTTGCATCTCTTCTGCTCTACCCCTGAGCTATGGCTCCTTCCCATCTTGCCTGCACTGCGCAGGAGGTTGGACTAGATGACCTTCAAGATACCTTCCAACTCTACCATTCTATGATTTGATGAAAACTTAAATAGCAGCCTGGGGATGTGGTTGAGATAATGGTTAAAATCTTTTTAAAACCATTTATTGCAGTCGCACAACAGGTCTGGGGGGTTTTCATACAAGTTTTTACCTGTGTCTGCTCTTTTCTGCATAGAGCTAAAGTAATTTATTATACTGGGCATATGACATATAGTTAGCATTCTGATCGCTACTAGAATCAAGGATTTATTTATTTTTATTTTTTTGCCACAGGAACATTAAGGATTACTACATGCCTGAGGATTTCAATTCTCCCATGCCAATATATTTGCTTATTCATAAGCAATGGATTTTTAAGTAAACAGTGTAAGATTTCCAAACAGTGTTATGCAGTCAGTTGTAGTTTGTGGAAGGTTCAGAAATGTACTTCAGTTCTAGTTTGTGGAAGGTTCCGAAATGTACTTCATTTTGTATTAGGAGGAGATCATTCACCCCATCCAGTTCCACATGTTATCATTTCAGTTCAACAAGAATGTCTGCCTAAGAGTGTAAGTATGGCACACAATTTGCCCATGGAGATGGATATTAATCTCTAAATTATACTTGGCTCTAAGGCCCTTCTGTGCCATGTTGAATGGTAACTGTTTGTGTTTACATCTCCGCATATATGATCAACTTCAGGTTCAATAAATGCTATTTACAAGGGGCATGATCCAGCACTTGGCCCCATTGATTTAACTAGTAGAGAATGGACCATATTTTAAAGTCTCCCCTTTAGGACCTCCAAGTGTTTAACTTTAGCTAGATAGTGCCCAATCATTACACTGACATATGTTGCTTACCTGGGCAGCCCAATCCTATCCTCCCCTAACGTCGGGTGATCAGCATCGGGTGTTCGCCAGTTCTTGAGCTGTCGGGGCTAGAGGCCTGGGCGGGGGGGGGGGGGAGATAGGATAAGTGTCTGCCACCAACACTGGTCCCTCCCCCCCTCTCAGGCCCGATCTGCTAAGCCCACCCTCCCCCGCCTTGTTGCACCTCCCTGCCCTCCCCCAACTCTCCCCCAGCCCCCGCGCCACTCGGAGCGACCTTACCTGATCCGGCGTGTGCATTGCCTGGATACAGTACCAACAGGAAGGCGCAAGCCTCTCTGCCAGCGCTGCCTCTTCTCCAAGTGTCCGACTGTGTCTTGCGTAGCCCCTAGGATTGGGACGTAACAATGGTTTAATGGGAAATATGTGCATCAGCTGCCTAGTAAAATGTAGCAAAGGACATAATCGTTTTCCTATAATAGTAACTTGTCTAATTTCATAATCATAATTTATACAGTATATTTATCGCTAAGAGCAGTCATTTTCCTTTATTATGTTTGCGATGTATGACCAGGCTACAAAAGAATAATGAGCAACCGGATGTTGAGTTAACCACTCAAAGTACCATGAGACCATTTGCGATCTAGTCTGTCTATGTCCAGTTGCATTCTTTTGTGCTCTTTGAAATGATGTCTCTTAAAGCCAGTGAAAATCCTTCACAAGTGGCTTTGGCAGCCTAGAGAGTAACAGTACTCACAATCTGTGTAAGCTGCCTGCACTCCCTTTCAACGTGTTCTCAAGTATCACCATCACTGGTCTCATTTAATTCTTCAAGGTGAAAATAAATAAAAAAATGTTTCAGGTTTTTTTTTTAAAAAAACCTCTGTATAAATGTAAAGAAGCAGAAAACCATAAACTTGGAGGAGGGGAGAAAGAAGAGAAAGTTAGGAGATGCTATTTTGTGGGCTGTCATATGTTTCCTGAACTTTTTGTAATGGAAAGAAGTCTCAAAAGAGCCCTTTTCCTCACTTCTGTAACAAAGACATGTCCCAGTTTATTAAAAAATCATGCAGAATAACACTGCCTGCCAGATTTTATAGTCCTGAAGAAAATTTGGTCCAGAGCATTAAAAAAAAAAAAAACCTGGAATAATGCCTGAAATTTCCCTGTCGCAGATGTTTCAACAGAAGGTGCTTGCATGCTATTCGTTAATACACCACCATACGGGACTCGGTATGACCACCGCAATAACCAGTAAGTAACACACGCAGTATGCACTTCACGGCGCCAAATTTTCCGTCTGTTGTGTGGGGCTTGCATCCTGCAGATTGAGACGTACCTTGATGAAACTGTATTGTCATTGAATGATAATATTTGTGGATCACTCTGATAGAAAACATCCCGTCAAGAATGTGGGAGGTCTGTTTAAAGATTCTGTGCAGCTCACTGGCATCTCAGTCGCTTAGAAAGAAGGTGAATGCTAGCATTTAGACCCTCTTTTCCCTTTCCCCCCCCTTTCTTTTCTTTCTTTCTTTTTTTTTAAATAAAGATGCCAATTTGCAAAAGAAGCCTTACAGATATGGGAGCACTTTCTCTTTGAGAAATGCCATTGAATTTTAATCGGAACTACTATGTAATTAAGGGGCTACGTGAAATACAGTAATTACAGTGCTCTGAAAAAAGAATTGCACAGACATAACATTCTCCTCCATTAATTATTTTTCTGTTGTGCCTTAAATTTCAAAAGGGAGGTGACGGGAATGGAAAGGAAAGTATTTTAGTGTATATGACCTGATCAACAATTGTTTTGAACAACAATTGTTGTGCACAAATGTATTGTGAAAAACAGCCAATAATCATATTTGTTTGTTGCATTCATTTTTTTACTGTATCCAGAGGCATTTTATTATATTCAAGGACACGTTGGTGTGTGTGTGTGTGTGTGTGTGTGTGTGTGTGTGTGTACAGCGTAAAGCAACACTTGCTGTTGAGATCAGTGCAAATGTGTTCTACACATATGACAATCGTGACAACTGAGTTAGAGTAATATTATTATTATTAAATAATATTTTCTAATTTTTTCTAGGAGATGTATATTGGTTAAAAAACGGTATGGGGAAGGAAGAGGATACAAGCCAATTCAGGAACAAAAACTGGAACCACCAAAATGACCAGGTGCAGTGGCCACTGAGAGGAGACAGTTCCAGAGGGCCAGAGCCAAATGACCATTGGTCATTTGGGATGGCTGCAAATAGAGACAATCCTAGGCAAGAGGGAGCCAAGTAGCTGCTTGTCCCAAGCTGAGTTGATGGAATGGGCAGCGTTGGGCTAAATGGAAGAAAAGGCAGCTTCATACGTTCGTGTTCTGAAAGACATTGCAGGAGAGGGCACAATTCACAGCAGTGGCCTGAAGACCTGCTCTTGGCTGTGCTCAAAAATTTAGAAAAGCAGACACATTCTTCCTTAATTTCCTCCTCTATTCTTCCTAAACAATGCCCCTAGCAAATGTATATGACATATGTCACAGAGAACGGAGGAAAAAGAAGCATTTTCTTATAGTAGTCGGTAGAAGGAAGCGTACAATGAGATTGAAATGGTATTGACCACTATTGACTGAAAACCTTAATAGCATGTTCACACAAGCAAGGTTATTACATGATGGCTTCATGATCATATGATAACTCTACTAAGCAGGAACGTCCCCTGAACAGACAAGCCAGCCTACATATGTGTAACTTGTACTGTATACGCATAGTGTCTGTTCACAAGACCAATTGAACTTGTGTGGGTCAGGGCAGGACCTGCCACTATGTGATCCAGCTTCCTGCCCCCTTCCATGCATGCACTGTGCACCAGTGGTCACGTGAACAGGCCTCACAAGTGTTTGAGCAATCAGGTTGTGAGAGATGAAGTGTTGCACAGGCATGTGTGAACTGACTCCAAGAGCTGGATAACTTTTCTTCTGTAGAACTTCCATATTTTTGTTTACAATACTTCAGCAGTCAGCTGAATTCTAGGATCAGACTTGTAATACAAAGAGACTGTGACCCTAAGTGCACTTACTTCACAGGAAACTCCCCTGAAATCACCAAGGCCTGCTTCAAAGTAAATATGGTTCTGATTTAGGATTGGCACGAAGGCATGCTGTTTTGGAACTAAAATCCACTGAATGTATTTCGTTCTGAATAAATCATGCATTAAGGGCTGCAGGGTAACTCCTCTTTCCAACCTGTACAATAAGCCTGTAAATATACTATCACCCACAGTTTAATGTGGATCTCCTTTTCTTCATTTGCTGTGCATAATGCATACATTTCCTTTATTGCCGTGATGATGCAGGGGAGATCACAGGAGGAGGAAAGGTGGGAGAAATTTACACTATATTTAAAACATTATTCATGGTTCTTATTAACAGCCGAAATGCAGTGGACTCCACTTGCCTTTTGTAGTACTTGCCGGTGTCAATTCATTTTGGGGATGGCAGCAGTAGCCATAACCCCTTGACAAATGGATATTACTTGCTTGACAAATGGATCATACAAGCAGTTGACTGTAGTAGTGAGAATATGTGGCAGAAGTCTAAAAACGCCTCCCTCGTAGTGGCTATCATGGAAGACCATTGTTATGTCAAGGAGTTAGGAGGCCCCGTTCTGTACCCTTTAAGGGTTAATAGCGTGCTATAACAACTTGCTGAAGTACATTTCCATTAATTTGTAGAAGCGTCTGAAGAGCACTCTTTATTATTCTGTTCTTATCACTTAACCGGGGGTGTCTTCTGTGCCTTGATTGTGCGAAATGTCCCAGGCAAGGTTATATAAGAACACAGGAACATAAGAAGAACCCTGCTGGATCAGGCCAAAGGCCCATCTAGTCCAGCTTCCTGTATCACACAGTGGCCCCACCAGATGCCTCAGGTTCCAGGACTGGGCACCTGGAGGTGACTGCATGGCTCGTTATCTAACAAGTCGTGTTTGGGTCTTCTTTCTACTCTTGCTTCTCTCACCTAGGAAAGCCACTGGGTGTTGTTTCACGGTCCAGTAACTGCAACTGAGGGGGGCGGTCTGTTTGATGGTTTCCCCCAATGTGTTTTCCCTCTCTTATTAATTAATGAGGGTGTGACTATATTAAGAGCTATAAGCAGGGCCAGCTCGTCCATGAGGCCAACTGAAGTGGTCGTCTCAGGCAGCAGATGGGAAGGGCACCCATTTCTGTCTGCCTCCATGCCTCCACTGCTACATCTCTTTCTCCCACACCCTGGAATGGAAAAGGAAGAAGGGGACAGAGAGGAAGAGGAAATGTGGAGGGGAATGCAGAGCTAAGAAGTTGGAGAGTGGGAGGAGCAGAGGCTGGCACATCATCGGGTAAGGAGGGACAGCATTTGGCATGCCACCTCAGGAGGACTTGGGTCGGCTATAAGTAGGCTATAAGTAGACATAGTAAGCATATGCATATAAGGAAGCCCTGAGCCTGTTATCAATGAACATCAGTGTGGGCCATCCTGGGAAGGTGTACATACACACATGGCCTATCAGGAGTGTATTCTAGTTACGTAGCTGAATGGGTATAAACATATGTGTTCTGTTTGCTTTCTTGAGATTGTTAATGCTGCTTACGTGTTATCAATAAAAGCATTGGCTTTACCCATTGATGTGTTTATTGCTTCCAAATCAAAAAAGAACCAGTGCCTTCCAGCAACACATCCCTCCAGATAACTGATGCATTCATTCTCTGTTCGTTTTTGCTTTAGAAAGCATCTATAGCATGAGTCTGGGATTCTGTCAACGTTAAGCACTAATAGGCCCCATTGACTTCACTGGGGATGTGAAACACATTATTTATTTGGTGCCATCCATAGTTATGGCACTTTTCAAAGAATGAGAGGTTAGGTCTCCACCCCATGAGACTTGCAGTTGGGATACTGACACAACAGACAGGCCACAAAGACAAATGGAGAAGACTATGTGATTGCTTCATTCATTGCACATGCTTAAATGTGAGTTACTATAGGAATCGGGGACTAAGGGAACGCAATGGGACTTCTTAGCCATTCATAGGATTTTACTAAGGCATTGTGCCAAATGCTTCACAGAAAAAGTGTTTTTTAAGAAGGGATTGGAGGAAATAAGAGAAAAGACATCACACGAGTGTTCCGGGAAGCTGTTCCAGGCATAAAGGACAGAAAGGGAGAAAAGGTTGATGGAGGGATCGTGGTGAAGGAAAAGGTAATGGGCAGGACTATTGGAGTGTACTAGTAACTAATACTAGTAACTCTCCTACTAGACTGGATTAAAGCAAATCTTTTATTATTCAGCAAGTGTTTGGGGAAAATATATTGTTTTTCCTTCATGCCAATGTTCATACAATGTCCTCCCTCACTCATTTTTTTCTATTATAAACATTAATTGCCATTAATTCTGTTAGTTTCATTGTATTATTGTTGCATCTGAGCACAAATTGCAGAAGTGGGGGGGGGGGAAGGAAATTTCCTCAAACCATTTGAATAACTGCAATGGTACTATAGAAACACTCTGTTCTTTTATTTCAAGAAGCCACTTTTAAAATGGCCTGTTTTCAGCTGCTTGGAACATTATTTCGACAATCAATATGGGTTTCAAAGAGTTGGTTTGATATGCTGCATTTGCTCAGGGCCTCTGAGAGGAATTTTATCAGGGGGTATAAAGTTTCTTTTGGGCCCCTTCTCAAAGGGGGGGGGAACAGGATGTGGGGAGGGCAGCAATAGCTGGAAAAGTCTTTGGAGCCCAGGTCTACCAGGCTTCCCAATGCGGTGGCCAGGTCTACCTACCAGGTAGACCTGGCCTACCCACCGTCTTTCACCCTCCATGAGGCCAGCTGAGATCCCAGGAAATTTCTGCCCCCCCTCCTTTGGCTCCTGGGCCCCCTTCTTGATCCTGGGCCTGGGTACAATTTACCCCCTTTACACCCCCCCATGGGCCCTGTTTAGGCCATAAGTCAGCACAATCTACTGTCAGCAGTGGCACCAGAGGTTGGCCAGGTTGGACACTGAATGAGGACCTACACGCATCAGAGTGTCCCATTGGCCAGGCCAAACCCTTAATTCTTAGTAGCGGTGGCAGCAATAGCAAACAATGCGCCATCAGAGGGACTCATGACATGGAGAGTCCGGTGCAATGTCCTGCCCCAAGCAACCCAGCCTCAGCACTTTCCTGACGTACTACAGACTCTGTGTTGGATTGTGAACGTACACTTCAATCGTAAGCATGCATAGTCCAAAGTAAGTCCCACTGAATTCAGACGGGCCTTATTCTCTTCTTAGCACACATATCGCAGCTTTAAAGCATGCATTATTATTTTCTCAGTCTGATGTGGCCTTAAGAGACAGGGCTGCATGAGAACGAGGAGGTGACCTGGTCAGTTGAATGAAACAGACAGGCTTTGGCACAGCATATCAGCAGCATCATGGATGGTCAAGGAGGCGCCTGTTATAAAAATATACAGCGAAACACAACTGGAGGACTGCTCTTTCTCAAAGGCTCACGTAATGCATTCCTTCTGTTTAGGCTCATTTTCCAGCCTTTCACATTCTTTGTGAACAAGAGTTATAAAACAAGCCTGATGCAGGCCAATTATTTTTACTTTGAAGGTCATTAATCAAGATTGACTACGAAAATGAAGACAGCTAAGCAAAATTTCATATGTGACTAGAGTGAGATTAAAATAAAACCAGATGGGGATGGACAGAGACGCTAAGCAATTTAAAAAAATGCATGTAATAAATGTCTTTTACAAATTACAGCACTCTTATTTTCTTACAGTAAATCAAGCTGGGTCATAATGTACAAGTGGTCTCATTGCTGAAATGTCAAAAATAGAACCTGCCTTGTTCTCCTACAGTAATTCCTCAAATCTAAACCAGTAGTGAGGCCCTGACAGTCTATAAACCATCTACCTGGATGCAGATCGGCTGTAAGGTAATTGTCTGTGTTCCAATAGATATATTGCTGAAGTCTGTGGAGTGAACAGATATTTAAATCTACAGAACCTCTTCATTCTGAAGATCTCTGAATGGGTGTCTGAAGTCAGGAATGAGGGCTGATCAACTTAAACTCAAGCTGGATATAGCAGAGCTACTGATAGAAGGAAGTCCAGCTCACCTGGGAATAGTTGATTGCCCTGAGCTACAAGGGGTCACTTGCAGTGTTTCTTGTAATAATTCCCATGGCTGCGCAGAGCCCTTCTGTGGTGGGGCCTCTGGACACTCAGCGATGATGTCACATGTCATCACCAACTTCCGGGTAGCTGAGGTCCGAGCTGTGTGAAGCTCGGCTTTGAGCTGCATGGCTGCGCAGCTTAGAGAGAACAGTGGTCACTTGCCCTTAAAGTGCATATTTGCAGTTCAGGGGTATTCTAGGACCCAGCAGGACTGGAGGGGGAAGGGGGCTGCCAGCACTGCTGTGATCCACTTCCGACTTGCTCCCAGGATTGGATTGGACTGGAGCACCCAATGGAGTGGCAGAGGCTAGAGAGGGCAGAAGACAGATGGACAGATGAGGCTTGTCCGTTCTCCACCACTCCAAGGCTGCTGCTCCACACAACAATTTCAGGCTGCTTCATGGCAAGGAAGGCCAGCCTTGTATATGCACATTTTCCTAAAGTATTCAAGGTCTGTCTTTCCTTGAGACAACATTAGGGTTTCTCTTGGGGCAAAAGTGTTCACCTCATTCCTTCAGGACACTGGTCTGATCCATTGGAACCCACATTGAGAATGAAATTCTGTCTTATTACAAATGAAATCAGGCTTCCTTCCAGGTAGTCCTCTGGCCAATGACTGAAGCCGGTTAATCTTCCTATTGCTGGAGGTTTTGTTTGTTCTTTTTTCCCACGGGGGGGGGACACCTCACAGCAGCCCTTCTGGTCAGTGGCTTCCAAATAAATTTCTATCCCCTCACTTGTGCAGCCACAGGGCAATTTAATAAACCCTGGATAAAGCATCAAACAGCTGCAAACAGACTGTGGAAGGACAGTAGCTGGTGGGGGGGCAGTGGGCGCGTCGTGGCGGAGGTAAAAAAAACAAGCGCGTCGTGGCGGAGGTAAAAAACGACCATGCAACTTGAGGATTGGCCCACCTGGCCACCCGGACTCCCAGGAGCTTTTATCTAGCGAAAAAATGTGTGTGGGGGGGGCGTTTTTCACCGCAATGCGGCGGGGGTGAAGACACAACCGGCGGGGGCAGGTTTTTTGATGTTACACACAGGGGTATGCCGCAGAGGCTAGCTATACCTCTGGGGAAGGGGCAACACTGTTCTGTATGTTCAAAGATCCTGAGGTGGGGAGAAGGATAGAGACATATAGGAGAATTGTGAGGAACACCCTGTCCTGTTATGTTTATGGCTTCGTATGATCCTGTTTTTGTTAAGGTATTTTTACCTGCTGCTCGGCTCTGTTAAATTCCCTCTTTTATGTTGCTTTATTGATCTTATATTTTATCTTAGTTATCTTGATTATTTTTTTAACTTATTGTATGCATTGGTTTTAACATCACCGTTATACAGTGCCTTGAATACTTTTAAACAGGAAGGTGGTATACAATTTATTTAGAAAATGAATTAAAACGTATTTCTTCCATGTCCATCATCCTAGTCTGTAAAACATAATCCTCTTGTTAGGAAACACCACGTATTCTTAAAAACTGGCTTAGCATGTCAGACAAAACTGGACTGGGAAGCCCTAGAACTATTTCACCTGAGCTAAGGTCTTTCATAATAACTTGATCTTGTAAAAATTGCAGTATGGAAATCTTTTAGAAATCCTGATTGAAAAATGTGAAGCTATTTCAGATCTGTGAAAAGAAGTTTGAAATTCATCTCCTTCTCATCTTGGAATCCTCGCTGCCATTTAGACTTAGGAATCAACCTGCGTTTCTTATTTGTAAAATTGCTAACCCCTTTCCATAAGTGAAGCACTAGGCACTGAGAGATACTGAATAACACTTGGCAAATAATCAAGCCATCTCTTCATAGCAGGCTGCACATTTTTTCAATGCTCTGGGCATTGCTTTAAATGGAAAGACCTGTATAAAATAGTTTATGAGAGCAGGAAGGCAAAATAAAAATAGTCACCTACTTATTTCAGTGCAATTGAGAATGGTCCTTGTTAAGATAGGTAACCCTCCCTTCCAACAGAGGGAGCTGCAGCAATAACTTTATTTATGGCACAATCTGAACTAAGGGTTGTGCCGGCGGAATGCATGTTCCACCAGAGGCTTACAGTGCATTAGTTCCAAGAGTACCGGCAAGAAGGCCGAAGCCTTCCCGCTAATGCCAGTGGCCGCAGAGACACCTGCCAGAAAAGTTGAGTGCTGTACAGGGGGGCGGAACGGAGATTTCCCCCCCCCCATCATGCAAGATGGAGCAGCAAAATTATCACCGAGCAAAGCTAGACTGTATGATGGCTGAATTCTCACACCACTAAGGCAATGTATGCCAAAGGCAGAACACCAAGGACAAACATAGCAGTTGACAATTTCAGATTGTTAATTTGAGGCAGAAGCCTCTCCTCTCAGTCACTATTCGCAAGCAAATGAACCTAGTAACACTGAAGACATCACAAACCATCCACAGAGCTGCTGTGGAAACCAACAAAAACCTCAGGAACCTGTACCAGGTGGAAAAACAAAGACACACATTCTAAAAAAAAAAGTCTTCCAAGGCTTGGGTTGTCTCCTAGGCACACTGCTTCTCAAAGGAAATGAAACCAGTGAGCCAGTGCGAGATGTACCATGTAGAGTTTCTGTAACGCGGAGAGAAAAGATCATGAAAGCAATAAAGCAAATGGAAACAGATGGCATAATTGCCAAAGTAACAGAACCTACCAAGTCGATCAGCAGTATGGTAGCCATAGAGAAACCTGGCAAACTTCACATCTGTGCTGATCCAAGCAATTTAAACAAAGCATTAGTGTGAGCTCATTACCAAATGTCCACCACAGAAGATATCTTACCTGATCTTGCCGAAGCAAATAATATTTTCTGTGCTAGATGCTAAGGTTGAATATTGGAAAATACTATTAGAAGAAGATATCAACTTAACTATGTTACTACCTTTTGAACCCCAAAAAGGCATTACAGGTGGCTGTAGAAGAAGAGTATCTATACTACCAATAGGATGCATTAGCAGGTCTCAAAGGGACGTTTTAGTGTACAGATGTGGTGACAACCATAGAAACAGCTGTAGCAGACCATGAACTCATTCTTATCTGTTTCCTGGAAAGGGCTGGAAAGTTGATTGCAAACTCAATAAGAACAAGATAGGCCTACACATGACAGCTTATATGGGACACCTCTTCTTAACAGTTCAAGGTTTGCAACAAGTTTCTGAAAACTGTGAAAGCAGTTTAGCAAAATGCCCAAATTATCAATCCCAAATCTTTGTAGCAGCTACTAACGGCACAATCCTATCCTATCCTTAATAAACTAGGCTCTTTTAAAACAGTCCTTTTTATCTAAGACAAGTTTGCCCTCTGTGACACGAAATATAAGCTCTGATCTTCTTAAGCCTGACCTTGTGTAGCAGTAGTTTGGAATTCAGTGGTGGAAGTCCCCACTGAAGCAGGGAAGAGGCCAGCTAGGGAAGAGAGATCTTGTATTCCCAGCTGCATTGGCAAAAAGACAGAACAAGCTATATTTCAGGAAATGGGGGAGTTTAAGTGAGCAGCTGATATCTTGCTGTGTTTTACATTCTTGTAGATTAAGCTTTTCCTTCCTCACTGAATCACGTGGAAATGGATGCCTTGCCTGCCAACAGTTCAATGCACCTGCAGATTGTTATCACGCGGGTGACAAAAGAAACACCTGGGCAGAAAAGCTCAGGGAGTACCCAGAGTTCAAACAGGTGTCACTGTCTGTAGACTGAAGCGTCTTCTGGCTGGAGAGTGGGAAACCTAAGACTTCGGAAAAGTATTGCAGAGTCATCCACCCAATTTCAGTGCCAGGATTCATTTTTGACTTGGCATACAATTTCAATTCTGCAGCACCGAAAGATCCTAACAGCTCACAAAGACATATAGAACGTGAGCTATGCAACAAAATCCTACGGCATCTAATATGCATCTGGGTAGCCTTCTGGGTGTGCTTGTAGGTAGAAGTGGCAGGCTGCCTGATACCCACAATCCATACTATGGCTACGCCAATCCCATGATGCTTAGCAAGAGCTGCATGGAAACAATTGTGCCCATGAGAGTCCATGCAGCCAGTCCAGCCCCTGAACCCTTATTAATACCAGCGGCAGTGTCCAAAGTGCCATCTTGGAGTGAATGGAGGAGGCCATGGGGAGTTTTGTGCAGAGTTTTGCCTCCTAGGAATCTGACCTTTCTCCCTTTGCCACCACAGCAGGCAGAGGGAATGATCAGCCGGCCCACTGCTGCATTGCTGCAGCACCCATATGATGGCCGGAACTAACACTGCAGCTCGGTGGCCCAGGTGACCTGAGGAACCAATAGGGATCCGACTGGTCCCATCTAACAGTTGCTATAGGCTTTCCTCCTCAGTCTGAGTGACATCACTCAGTGAAGCTTGGCCTGCATAAACCGGTGCTTGATCACCTCTCCATCCCTGACTAAGCCCCTTCACATTCTGAAAAGCTTATTCACACATTTATTTATTTAACCCCAACCCCGCATTTCTCCCAGTAAGGGCAATCGAGGTGGCTTACACAGTTTAAAACATAATTATAGAACAGGGGTTTTCAACCTTTGGAGGTCCGGGTATCCCCTATCACGGTCCAATTTTCTGAAGTACCCCCCTGCTAATTAACTGCTAATTAATTGGATTAATCAATTAATTAGGTAATGAATCATTAAATAAAAAGTACTAAAACAATTTTAAATGTGAATAAATGTCTTATTTAACTCTGGGAGTGTGAGTGTGAGAGAGAGACAGACATGCAAGGATCTCTTTTTTTTTCTCCAAGTCACGCTTCCCAAAATCAGCTCCTCTCTCCCCCACCCCACCATAGTACATTTTCCAAAGTACAAAAATAAGCCCAAAACCAAAATCAGAGAGACAGAAGGGCTCCAAAAATAATTACAATTTAAAATCCATGTTAATTAACACTTAATTAGCTGCTGATGGGGCAGATAAGGGGCAGGGCTTGGCGTACCCCCAGCAAGAGGTCCGCGTACCCTGAGGAGTACCCATACCACAGGTTGAGAATCCCTGTTATAGAACATTAAAAACAATTAAAATGATAAAAACAGGACAAGCCCCAATGGTTCATGTAAAACAGTTAAAAATTACATTTGATTAAAATGCCAGACCATCATGTGAGCAATCGAACACCATCCTGAATAAAAAGGTCTTAAGGCCTCCAAGGAGGGAGCTGTTCTTAATTCTGGGGGGGGGGGAGAATTCCACAATCGGGACATCACCACTGAAAAGGCCCTGTCCCTCACCGCCATCCCCCTCACCGCCATCAATGGTGGCACAGTTAAAAGGGCCCCTCTGATGATTTCAGAGGACACATGGAAGTCATCATTTGATGCTGCAGTGATCAAATGGAGAACATGCACATGTGAGCAGGGCCCATGTTAATAGTGTGTACTGACATTCTCACATCACATATTCACAGGCAGGAGTGTAATGTACCAAAAGTCCCCTCCCCGAAAGAATGAATCTATTTTAGCCATGCTACCTATGCATTCAGCCACTAGCATACGGAGAGCCATTCCAGATGGTAAAGTGACATACAATTTTTGCGCAAACACTGATCCAGTGTTAGCAGCAAAACATCCTGCAGAGAGTCGCAATTGATTTCAGCTGAAGAGACGATGGCACATGCCAAACTTTCTCCTTAAAATCCATATGATGCGCAAAAGACCTTAGCTGTTGTGCCTGATATATTATGTATAAAATATTGATGTACTTACAAAACATATAAAATATAAATAACTCTCTGCATTTTTCTCATAAAGCCAAATCAGCGAACAACATGCTATAAAATACAATTGCACCAACGCACCATATCAATTAAAAATATTAAAACAACAGCACACAGTGAGAAGAACAATCTATAACATTATTGTGAAAAGTAAGCACATTTCCTTGGGGTTCAACAAATTTACTCTCACAGTATATCAGTGCAACATCCCTGGAAAGTTGGCCAAGCTTATTACCCCATCTTTCTGGAAGGGGCCACCAGTGAGTTTGTGGCTGAAAGGAGATTTGAACCCAGGACCTCCTAGCTCACAACTCACATTGTTAGCCACAACACTATACACAGCCCATAATCGGTCACTAAAAGCTTTCCGAAAAAGAACTTGCAATGCTATCTGGAGGCCAATCCTGTTGGCGTCTAGTGGGTGTTGTGTGAGAAAATTCTACAATATTGGGACATGTTGATATGTCTTTACAACACAGTCAGCAAAACATTGTTTACATGATTCCTTATTTTAATTCACATTCAGCCTTGGCTGTATCCTGGATCCTGTAAAAAGAGATGAAGCTGAAGCAATTTGATGTATCACAAGACCAGGGATGGTCTAAGCAAGTTCGCTGAGATAATGTTAATTCCAAGGCATGGGGCTTCACAGCTCACAATGGCTTATTTTCATGCACTGCTGAAACAATATTGTGAACTCACAGGATCTCTTTCCATCCCAAAGAATTAAAACAAGCTCATGTTGTGCTTCAGCCATGATGGAATGTGCGTACACTATTACTGGATTGTAGGGGCAAGGCTGTGGCTCTATATCGTAATATATAAATCTCTGCTGTTTGCTCTTGGAAAATTAGCAGCTCACTAGCTGGAATGAAACATGTGCTTCATTACACAGAACAAAAGGGAAGGATAATTTAGCTAAGCAGTTTTATGTGAGCTTGCATGAAAATTATTATGAGAAAGCTCCGTTTTGAAATACAGTGGCAATAGATTCTGCAGACAGCTGCAGGGCACTCGGAGATGGCCTGCTGAAGGGGTGCTATGCACAGAATAGATCATCTGAATGTGAGGAGACATATTTTTCAGATCCTGCCTCCCTGTATTTACTTAGGTAATATTTAAGGGCCATATTTTTACACCAGAATATAAAGCAGTAAAATTAATAGTGTAGACCGGGGTGGAATAGCCATTAGGTGACTGGAGAAAAGCCCAAAGCTCAGTAGGTAATGCCATTATTAGGACCAACTAAGAACCAAACTACATATTACATAAAATGTGTCATCATTAACCCTGCCTGGTTGTCTTTTTGAAGATAATTAGCGGCAGCAGCAGGATGGACAGGAACAGGACCGTGTCAGGCAGCAGGAGGGGGGCATTTGACCCTTTCCTCTGGCACTGTGGCCCAGATGAAAAACATGCCCCCGAAGCTGCTCTGAACTGCAGGTGGAGAAGCTTCTGCTGTCATTAATGGAAACCTCCCTCCTGGGCCTAATGGCAGCATCAGTGGTGCAATTTCCATTAGGACAGTGGTGCCAGGGGCGTAGGCTGATATGGGGCCCTGGGGCAGCGGGCCCCAGGGCGGAGGGCCTCTGGGGGGGCGGGAGAGGGCCTCTGGAGGGGCGGGAGACATCCTAGGTTTCGTTTTTGTCCTTTGTTTTTTCCCGTTTTTTTCCGGGGTTTTTAAAGTTTTTTTTAGCAGTAACGGGGCTCCTAAGTGTATGTGTATGCTTTGCTGCACTTATCTTGATTATAGGAGCCTCCAGCGACGATCTCCTCCAGCGACGATCTCTTCCAGGGGCGCAGATTGCTCCTCTGCAGCCCCTGGCGTGAACTCTGTAAGCGCCGCCGTTTTACAGAGTTCACGCATGTGCAGTCCTTACAGAGTTCGCGCCAGGGGCTGCAGAGGAGCGATCTGCGCCCCTGGAAGAGATCGTCGCTGGAGGAGATCGTCATTTGGGAAGCCCTTGTCTACAGTGGCGGCAGTTGCTTTCCGCCTTTCCCACCTCTACCTGGAAATGTCAGCCATCAAGCCTGGGACCTGCTGGATGCAGAGCATATGCACAGAGCTATGGTCCTTCCCTTAAATTCCCATGGTTGCAGGATTCCTATGACTGTTGGAGCAAGTCAGGCATTGGCTGAAGTCATCGTGGTATGCTTTATTTCAGGGGTTCTCAACCAGTGGTACTAGTACCCCCAGTGGAATTTTGGCCAACTGCTGATGGTACCCGGACTGCCAGACCACCGGAAACCCGCTCTGACATGGCGCCTTTGGCGGTGCATTTTCACTCCCGAGAGGCTCCTGCCTTTGGCTGAGCCTCTCGCGAACACTGAGAAGGGCTCTCACCTGGTCAGAGCTTCCGACCTGTGTTTTCTGGCCCCCCAAAACCTGAAAACCCAGAAGTAAGTAGCGATGATGTCATGCACCAGTGGTACGCAGCAGGAGAGTGGCGCCAGAGGTGGTATTCGGCGAGGATGGGGTTGAGAACCCCTGGTTTATTTGAAAGAACCAGAGCATTTCAGAGAGTTTTCTTTTTTCTACCTAGTATCCCCGAACGTTCTCCGGCTTCTTTTTTCTTCTTCATTTTTAAATAGCAAAATCCCACGGAAGCCGTTCTCAGCGCATAGGTCAGCAACCTCATTTCTTGACTTTCAAGCCAGCCAAGATTCATTACCTTGCACAGAAAGGATTTGCAGCCCAGTGAGTCAAGGTGCTGTTACCCTTTTGGCCAACAGAGACACCTGCCAAAGGAAACCCAGAAAACGTTGGGTCACAAATAAAAGGGAACTTGGCAGATTCATCCTTCGTTCTAGCTAGATGTTATTTTTCACAAAGCTGAGGTCGACCTGATGGGTGCTTTTCATTCAGAGAGATTGAAATAGAAAGTTCAGTGCTGGGTCACCAATGCTCTGGCAGAGTCAGTTTGGAGACAACGTTACCAAAAAATAATCCTTTATTACTGGTGTGTTGTTGTTGTTGTTTTTCAAAACACCCCTGAATTTATCTCATTGATGTGTCAGTTTAAGAGTATTTTGTGCTATTTAGCAGTATAAGGGGCAGGAAGCCATGGTCAGCCATATTGCCCAGCCGAGATATACTAAATTAGATATTTTATTTCTTCAGCTGGGTGACTTTGTTTCAATTTTGTTCCTGAGTTTTGGCAGAAGTGAAGCATTTAAACAATTCAATAGCTTCCAAAGAGCCAAATGATCTTAGAACACTGGAATAACTATTTTTCACAGTCCTCCCAAAGTGGCCATTTGAACAAGAGTTCTAGATTTTTGCCAAAATGAACTTTCATATACCGCTAATTTAAGCCGAGCTGCTACGTTCATGAACAAAGAAAGTCTTTAGTCTTTGTGACATGGGTCATTAATCGGGCCTCTCATTCATCATAGCCCCTTAGAAGGAAAAACAAAGAACAAGGACTAACTCAAGATGCCGGCTTTTGTGGGGGGGAGAGAAGGTTTACAGAATCTGCATTTAATCAAAACATACAAAACAATCTCCAGATACTGTCTGGCATACAAATTTAGGATTTGCAGAGCTGAAATGCTCATTTGTTTGGCTATAAATATTACAGTGATGAAAGACAGCCCTAACTCTCTTCCCACCACTTCATGGCTGATAGGGAAGTTAAGTTTTATGTGTTTGCTCAGGAACCCATTAGATGTAACCTTTCCAGTAGGATTACAAAGGCAAGTGATAAATGGTCGTGTAACAGATTCAGGGGAAGTATCTATTGGGGTACTGCAACAGCTCCTAGCATTTCAGGATGAGCTGCAAGAGATGTGTGTACATGTGTGTATGTATGTGTAGACAAGTTATATCCCATCTTTCTCCCCAATCATTGGCACTCAAAGTGGCTTACAATCAGGGCTGCTCGTAGCCCATATGGCGCCTTTGCACACATTAGAAAAAAGCACCTTTGTGTGCAATAGAAAAAGGCGCCCCTTCCTTCCCGCTGGAAGTGACAATCTGCTGGCATCCTCCTCCTTCCTTCCATTCAGATGTCCATTCAGATGTCTGAATGGTGCCCCCTTAGATGTGGCGCCCTTGTACCATGCACAGTCTGCACAACCAGAGGTGAAACAAGGGTGGAGCGAAGGCAAGTAGTTCTGCAAGACTCCGTTACACTGGAGTCAGCGGCCCCTCCCGATTGCTGTTGGAGCCATTCCAGCAGCAACAGGGGAGTGTCCTGCGTGTTGCCTTTGCTGCCAGAATGGCTCCAACAGCAAGGGGGAGGGGCTGCTGACTCCAGTGTAACGTAGTCTTGCAGAACTACTTGCCTTCGCTCCACCCTTGTTACGCCTCTGTGCACAACCATATGAGGCAGCCCTGCTTACAATAAGTACAAAACACAATAAAAAGTAGACATACAAATAAGAATAATAAAAGGCAACATACAATAAATAACCAGATAAAAACCAGCAGTGCATCCAGTCCAATGTTAGGAGCTTAAACGTTTAAGGGAATTAAAAGATTTAAATGAGTGAGCAACAGCATAAAACAGGGGTTCTCTACCGGTGGTACATGTACCACCAGTGGTACGTTTGGGTACCTCTGCTGGTACTCGGATTGCCGGGACACCCCCACCCCGAACCCTGCTGGAACCCCCGAAACCCTGTGAAAATGTGGCACTTTCTGCACCACAGTTTTTCTCCTGAGAGACTCCTGCCTTTGGCCAAGCCTCTTGGGAGTGCAGAAAACAGCCCACCTGCTCACCCGGAGCCTCTTACCAGCCTCCTGCGGCCTCCTGTGTCCTTCTTTGCCAAAAACCAGGTCGAAAACCTGGAAGTAAGTGGTGATGATGTCATCGTCACTTACTTCCAGTGATACTTGTAGATGGTAGGCTGTGCTGAGTACGTTGAGAACCGCTGGCATAAAACATGATCTATAAAAAGGTCACCCAGGAAGCTTCATGGCTGAGCGGGGATTTGAACCTGGATCTTCCAGGTCAAGTCCAATTCCAGAACCACTACGCCATCTCTGTTCTCTCTGTACATAGCACGGATTCTAGCGCTGATGTGGCATAGAGCTAAGCCAGAGGTTCTCTAAGTGTGAGGCGCGACTCCCAAGTGCGTCATCAAAAGCAGCCAGGGGCGTCGCGTTAGTCTTTTAATTAACACATATTCTTGCTTGCAAGAGAGAGAGAGCAAAAACAAAGACCCGGGAAAAGCTGCCTCTTCACATCGGGTCACTCAAAGTTAATTTCAAAACACTTCAGGTTTGTAGGCAGTTTCCACGTCTTGTTTTTAACCACAGCGTGAGGGAAGCCCTTGCTTATCTTATGTTAAAGAACAATTGATAAGCCGCTAAGTACTCAAGCTGAGCTCCTGGAGACAGCAAGCTCCTGGAGACAAGACAGCATCCCGTTTCTCTCATTGTAGGTTTGCAGATAAGGTATTTTCATTCAGGTTTCATTCAGACATTGCAGGTTTGCAAATAAAGTATTTTCTTTCTGTTGAATGTTTTTAATAAAGCAAACACAAAACAAATGAAAGAACTGCAATTGAAAATGGTGCAGAGCAGGTTCTGCTTTACATACAGTCTTTGATTTCTATGTTTAGTTTGGTTGATTAATTATTAGGATTTCTCTCCTTCTTCCTTTCTGACCCACCTCTAAGTTAGTTCCCCACTCTATTTGCTGGGACAACCCCCCCCCCCCCCGGAAACTGCCAGGCCGTATAAGAATCTGTTTTTCAACTTGCAAAGATGCTACCAAAAGGAGCTAGCTTTCTCTCTCTTTCTCTCTCGTGCAACTGGGGTGGGGCATGACCAATGCTTCCCTCCCATGCTTTGATGTTTCTCTTGCCATGAATAGGACTAACACAGACAACATCAATGCCCTCTACCCAGGCCTGCCAATGGAGGGAGGGCAGCATCCCAACCCCACCCTGCGCACTCCTGGCTTAGCTGCTGCTCAGCATAAGCATGGAAAATCCACTTTAGGGCTCGTTTTGGGAATATACACATACATATACACATACATATAAGAAAGGGTGCCTCTGAGCATGTAAAGAGTGCCTGTTTCTTCCATGCACTGTAATGTGGAGTCACAGCTAACGGCGAGGGAGGTCAAAGGAGCCGCGAGTCAAAAAAGTTTGGGAACCACTGAGCTAAGCAATTGAACTATGATTCAGGACTTACATGGCTCAAATCTTACCTCTGCCATGAACTCACCAGGTCGCCTTAAACAAGCTGCTCCCTGTCATCCTCCATGCTCCAACTACTTAATATAAATGTTCAGTGCTGTTATTCTTGGGGGTTCATTTTAGTTTATTCTCAAACAACAAGTGAGCAAAGGATACAGGCAGAGCTGGCCTACCAGTGAGACATGGTGAGGTGACTGCCTCAGGCAGGGGGTGGTGGATTTGGAGGGGGTGCCCCAAATGCTGTGCCTGTTGGCCACCTCTGCGGGCTGCCTCATCATCATGCTTCTGCCTCAGTGCCCAATTACCTGGCAGCACAGTGCTCCTCCTTCTGGGCTTTTTGAAAAGGCGGAGGATGGAGAATGGAAAGGAAGTATGGAGGAAAATTGAATAGTGGGCTAGAGTAGAGGTGCCTCTAACCCTGGCCAGTGGGGAAAGGCAGACTTAGCATGGATGCATACACACAGGATGGTCAAACTTCTCTATCTAACACAGCCCAATCCTAACTAACCCCCCCTCAATGATGCAGCCATATCACTGGAGCACACGCATCCTGCAGGGGGGGGGGTGTCCGGAGGTCTTCTCCACGTAAGGGAACATTTGTTCCCTTGCCCAGGGGTAAGCTTTTGCTGCCTGAATGGGTCTACTCAGATCTGTGCAAGCAATTTGCTGGTGTAAGTCTGAGTGGACCCAAGAAGGCAGATTGAGGCTGGGAAGGGGGATAGGATATCTCCAGCACCACAACCGCTGATACTATGCCCTTCCCAGCCTTGGTCCGTCCCCTCCCTGCTCCAGTCCCTGCCCCATTCTTTCCCCTCCCCATTCCACCCACCCCCCATGCTGACTTACCACCCCAGGGCTCCGTGGCAGGCCACACCGAATGGCATGTCGCCTTTTGCGACTGCCATAAAGCACACTGCATCGCCAGAACGTAAGTTCTGGCAGCACTACAGCCCAATAGGTTTGGACCTTAAGTTACGTTCACATCCAACACAGTTTCATCCAACAATAACTGTACTTGATAATTTAATTCCTTAAACTTGATCCTCTTGCTTTGTGTGTCAATAAAACAAAACTGTGTGTTGCAGCTTAGTCTTGGCTCATGATGCCATGTGTACTCATAAACAAATGTGGTAGCAGTTAGCGTTATTTGCTTTTCTAAAGAAAATGAAATCTCACACTTTGCAATGTCTGCAAAGCAAAACTGCAAGCAGCTGAAGACTCCGGAGCAAATGTAGCATTGCTGCAGGTCGACGAATCGCAGCCTCATATATTGCCCTCGTATATCACATTCCGAGTGTTCAAAGCGCTTCATAGACATAATCTCGGTCATCCACACAACAACTTCAGGAGGTCCATTGGTTCATTAGCATGCTGGCTTGGTTGAGTTTAAGCAAGGAGCTGGTGAGGGCAGCTAGGGTTGAAGATCCTTCTTTGGTTGCATTAACAACTCCTTTTTCCCAAAGTCAGGAGCCCTAAGGAGGTGGCTGTGGTTGCAAGGTAAGATTTGCTGCACCAGCAAGGTGTGGTTGCTTCACTGGAATGTTGGGCAGGTGAGTTCCATCTGAGGCAGCCAGAGCGAATGGGGGCGAGGGTGGGGTTGGGCTCAGCTCATCCAACACGTGATGTTCCTTTTGGCCTGTGGATCTAAGGCCTCTTGCCTCAGCCCACGAAAGAATCATATTACTGGGCTTGGTCTGTGCTTTCCTAGCAGGCACTCAGCACCAAGTACATGTATGCACATGCATGTTCCATGCACAACTTGAGATAATAAAGAAATAAAAAATATTGACCAGGTAACACTACCCCATAGGGTGTGTCACCAGAGCTTCAGCTTAGACCAGAGGTGGCCAACCTTCCACCAATAGGGCCTCTGCGTTCTTAAGAGTTGTGTAGAAGACAGAACCTTGTCAGCTGCAAGTGTTGATGGTGCTGCTTAAAGCAGCTGCACCTGCTGAAATGCCCTCACCTATACAGCCATTAAAGGTCCAGGAGCATTTGTGTTGAAAGGTTGGCCACCCCTGGCTTAGATCATCTCCCTGGACAGGAATGTGTTGCTTTATATACCAAGACTGACCCTTGGTTCTCCTTAGCAGAAAAGGCTATAAAGATTTCCTGTTCAACCTCTCCCTTAGCCATGACAATGAGATTTTTTCCTGACTCTTGGCTTCTTCTGTCTCTTGGTTTGACCTCCCTACACTGTAATCCAGGATGATGCTGGAAAACCAAAACTAGTCAAACAAGATAGAAGCAGATAGCCCAGTTATCTCACAACAACCCAGCATGTATGGATCTAGGACGAACGATATACAGACAATTTTGTAACCAATGCCCAAAGCAGTTGGAAGAGCCAGTCTAACGAGAGACCATCACACTAATAGGCTTAAAGAAATTGTTTGTTAAAACACTTATTCTCAGGGTGGCTTTCACCAAGCCCCGAAGCATAACAAAGCCCAAGAAATGCCTTCTGTTTCGAGGTCAGGTTCAAAACTACCAGAGATCTTGGTCTAGAGAAAATGTTGTATGTGTGGGAGGTAAGAAGAGCAGAGGAGAGATTTGATTTCCTAGCTGCCAGTTCATTCCTCAGTCTGGAAGGTGATTAGTCCTTTCCGTTCTGCTTTGTAGCTGTCAGCCCCAGAAGAGCACATCGTGGCCCAATAACGTTCTGCAGGAATATACAGAGATGAAGTTGCAACAGTCAAGACAACTAAGATGACCGGTGTACAAGGGAGGGAGGGGGGCAATGGAAGAATAAGGGAGCAATTTGCTAGTAATTCAGAAAGAATGGTACAGCTTCACCCCTGTAAGTTAACTATCACTTGGGCAACGGTAAGTTGACTCAGGGCCCGCCCTCCTCTCTCTCCACCCTTTGTTTCTTACGTCTCTTTCAATTTTTGCCATCTGCCAGCTGAAGTGTGTCAGGCTACACTGAGCGCAAAAGAAGACTATAGCAATTTCAAAAAGAAGCTTGCCTTATGAACAATATACAAAAGGAGGTTCTCCAACAGCTGGGCAATTTTAGGCTGCCAGAAATGTAGGTCACTGTTATCAATCAGTGTTACATCTGAAATGCCCAGGTGTGCCCTGCTTAACATGGCCCCACCGAGCAAGCTGCAAAAAATGCATGGTGAGATTCAGCACAAACGCTAAAGCCAAGGGCTGTGGGCCTCCTTTGTGCTTTCCTGAGCCAGAGGAAGTGTTGGTTATTTACCTTACGCCAGGATAAATTTTAGCCCCGGATTCTTCTTTGTAATAAAGACTTCGAAATTAATCATGAGTTGCTGGTCTGCTGTAGGACCATCTACAGATGTACTGCTGTCCTCACAATACAATATGGCAAAATAAAAGTTTGCACTCCCTGCATTGTGTTGTATTTCGAGCAGCAAACCAATAGCATATTAAATGATAAAAGAGTTGACTGGGAGGCAATGCTCTTATTTTCCTTTTTAATGTTTGTCATTTCTTTACTTATTCTTTACAACTGTGTCAATGGTTTAGGGTAGGCAGTGAATAGATCAGAAGGTTCTCAATATTAAACTAGGTTGGATGATACCATCCGCTGGCCCCATGGTCCACCCCTTTCCTCTTCCCAGAGGGAAGAGCTGCTTTTAATGGCTCCTTTCTCATCCTCCCTTTCTCTTCTGCTAGCTCTAGCCGGGTTTCTCCTGTCTCCCTAACTCTTCTTTGCACCTCTTCTTTCCTTGAGCCCATCTCTCCAGCGTCCTCTCTCCACTCAATCTCTCTTTGCTCCTCTCCCCTCCTTTTGTTCCTCTCCCATTCTTTCATCCCCTCTCTGCTCTCCCCTCCTTTCCTCTCACATTCCTTGCCCAGCCTGACTTCTTACAGCTGGCCCAGTCCAGGCCAAGCACTATATGATATGGATTGTAGTCGTGTTTTTTTTTTTTTTCCATTTCTTTAATGCTCTTGACGTATGCCGGGGAATGAACTTATGGGACAATCCATCAATGTAAGGCCTGGGACGGCTGCCATTGCACAAGGTTGACAGCAACCTTGTCGCCCTGACATGGTCTTGACACAGACCCATGGAGTGGCACCTTTAGAGGGGCGGCAAATGGATGAGCCCCTCGCCCCTCTGTCCACTGCCCTCCCTAGCCTGCTGCTCCAGTGGGGGCACTGATTCTTTTCCAATCTGCTGGGAACAAGTCAGAAGAGGATTGCGACAGCAGCAGCCCCTTCTCTCTCTCCAAGAGAAGAAAAAGAAAAGGCTGTCATGGCTCTAATTCAGTGCTCCCCACCCACCCGGTGCTTATGAAGCATCAAGTAGGCTGGGAGAAGTGATCTGGAGCCTACCCCACTTCCCTTCCTTCCATTCTATGTACTCACCAGGAGTGAAGCATGCAGCCTCCCTGCTCCTCCCCACTTCTATTTCCAATGAACAGGAGCAGTGCATGCTGGATTCCCAGCATACACCACTCCTCCTGTGCATTACAAACAGAAGTGGCATGGAGGAGGGAAGCTGTGCATTGAGCTCAGGTAAGTAACGGACCATGACAGTAACAGTAACTGAACCATGAGCTGTCGATCGAAAGGTCGGCAGTTCGAATCCGTGCGACGGCTCCTGCCAACCTAGCAGTTCGAAAGCAAGAAATTGCAAGTAGATTAATAGGTACCACATCAGCGGGACAGTAACAGCATTCCATGCGCCTCGGTGTTGAGCCATGCCGGCCACATGACCATGGAAACGTCTTCGGACAGCGCTGGCTCTTCGGCTTTGAAACGGAGTTGAGCACCGCTCCCTAGAGTCGGACATGACTGGACTTAATTGTCAAGGGATACCTTTACCTTTACCTAGGTAACGGAAAGTGAGGTGGGCAGTGTCTCTCCTCCTTCCTAGCCACCTGGTGCACCTGCTCACCCCATGCCTGCTCGCTGACCCACCAACCCACCGTCTTCTCTCAGCCACAGGGAGTTGTGCATGTAAGCAAGCCCAGGGGTGGCAAAATGGGAGGATTCCAGCAGTGTGGGGGGCATTGGCCCAGACCTTCTCAAGGGCTGATAGTCTTGACACAGACCATCATGTCCCAGCTGACTGGTGTCAGTTCCGCTTCTTGCCCCAGCTGTAGTGCTGTCAGGCCCTTCATTATCAACATGGTGGAAAATGCCACACGAATCTGGTGATGATGTCATTGTTCAGCACTGCCACGTTCTGTTGCCCGCTGGCATTTCGCTCCATTGCACCACAGCAGGCCGGGGCTCCATGGGTGACATGCCCCTAATCACAGGGATTAAAGACTTACACTCAAATATACAATGAGCGAACTCAGGAAGATAGTGGAAGACAGGAAGGCCTGGCGGGATATGGTTCATGGGATCACGAAGGGTCGGACACGACTTAACGACTGAACAACAACAAATACAATATTTAGACTGCACCCTTGGCACACAGTTCAGTGATAAAATACATGCTTTGCATGCAGAACCTCTCAGTTTTAACCTCTGGCATCAGCAGTGGGATCAGGGGGTCAGCCAGACTGGGTCCAGACTGAGGGCCCAGATGCATCCCTTGACCCATATCTGAACCCTGAGTATCAGTGGCACTTGTAGTGCCCAATGTGCCATCAGGGAATAGGTGGGGCTGCCATAGGGGGCCCATGTCAGGGCTCTGTTCCAGGACCCCCAGCAACCTAGCATTGGCACTGCTTGGCATCTCCAGATAGTTGAAAAAAAGCCCATCTGGAAACATGGAGAGCCACTGCCAGTCAGTGTAGACAATACTAAGCTAGATGGACCAATGGTCTGATTTCAATATGTACTCATGGGCGTGTGTGCGAAACATCTTATCCTCCCCAACCTGGCCAATCAGCCTCTGTATGCCTTCTTCAGCATTGGTCTTAAGGAGATTGCATGAATCTCACATTAATATAAGATCAAGATCCCATGTAAGCTGTACTCTTAACAGCCCAATCCGGTGTAAGGATACACAGCCGGCCTAAAGGGCTGGCCGCTGTATCCTAAGTCCATTCCCAGGCCATGGCAGTGCAGCCCGGGAACATCTCAGGAGAAAGGGATGTTCGTCCCCTTCCCTGAGTGTAGGGCTACCCAGGGCCTATGGGCTTCCTTGGATGTTCGCCAGCTCTGAAGCTGGCGTACATTCGAGGTGGCGGAGTAAGGCCGAACTGGGCTGGGAATGTGCAGAGGATGTCGGCAGAGTGCGCCGCTGATATCCCACCCTTTTCCAGCCCGAGTCGGCTAATGGCCACCCCCCTGGCTGCCCCTGCATCGAACGGTGCAGGACATACTTCCACCAGCGAACGTGGGGTCTGGAGGGCAGTGGAGTGAGGGCTGCCGGCCTCCGCGCCAGCGGATGTTACGAATCATCGCAAATGTGCTTTACGGCATGTTTGCGACAGTTTAGAATGGCGGAGCGCACATTCCACCACTCTAAACTTACGCAGGATTGCACCGTAAGTTTCTGTAATAACTAGATAATAAAAGTAATAAATAAACAATGGTGGAAAATGCCAAACTATTTCAAACGTTTAAAGCTACATTAGACAACACAGCAGGAAAAAAAATGCCTGCGTTGGCAATATATACTGATGACAGAGAAATACAAACGATCTAATTACTCTCACTAATTCCCTATCTCTGTAAAGCACTTTGAGATCTCCAGATAAAATGGGTTACAAGCTGCTCTGGAGTATTATTCATTCACACTGTTTAATGGTTACAAAGCCATCTCAGCATTGTGCAAACTCACAAAATAAAAATGGTTTACGCAGTCTTTCAGATTAAAGGATAACATTTCTCAGCCTTTGCTAAAACATTTGGGTGATTAATCTAGCATTAACAATCATTTCTGCAAAGGTATTGTGACTGCAAAACAGAATGCATTAAATGCTTATCATGCCCGAGTTACAAATTACATATTTTTAATATAATTAAATATTGGAGAAAATATTTTGCATTCGTTGTACATAATGAAACTAAGTAATTCAATCACATTTTATAATGGATTCAGATCGCTAAGACTCCAGATGTGGAAGGGTTTAGTATAGTAGTCTTAACAGCAGCACTCAAAGGTTAGGAGACTAACTCCATGGGGTGCTCTGATCAATCAGCATTTGGTGGGGGCTATCCAGTCTCCTCCATTGTTAGATATATACCATATTGTCCCGAGTATAAGATGCACCTGATTATAAGACGCACCCTTAAAGTTTGGTGCTATTAAAAAAAATTAATTAAATCACTGGCATTAAATTGAAACAGCCTGATTATAAGACGCACCCCTAGTTTAAAAACTTAAATTAGGAGGAAAAAGTGAGTCTTATACTCAGACCAATACGGTACTTATTTTCAAGATGTATATTCTACCTTTTGGAACAAGGCCCTCACAAGCTTGCTAACACAAACAATGATAAAAACAACAATGAAACAAGGAATAAACAGGGATTATATAACGGAAATGTGGAGAGAGAGAGAGAAGAAGAAGAAGAAGAAGAAGAAGAAGAAGAAGAAGAAGAAGAAGAAGAAGAAGAAGAAGAAGAAGAAGAAGACTGATCAGCTGGATTCAGGAACAGTAGATAATTTGTTTTGATGAAGTTGTTAAAAAATGGGGGCTATTAGGCTTCTACTTTCCTTTTTTCAGATTAGACACACTATATAAGCCTTTATAGTAAAATATGGTCAACCATGAGATAAGACAGTATGAGGTGATAATTAGTACGTGTCAAAATGAAGACATTATTAGTAAGATGAATGGTTTGTTAATGGCAGTGATAGACAACATGCAGTTAAAGAAAAAGACCAAATTGGTTCCTCTCTGGGTATGAAAGAAAGATTCAAATCTATTTATCAGTGGGACCCGACTCCTAATAAGTTATCAAAAATTTCTTCAAGCGTTCAGGAGAAACGCTGCTGTGGCTCCAGCAAAACAGGCTTTTACCATATCTTCTGGCATTGTCATGAAATTTAGAAGCTTTGGCATGAAATACTACAAATGGTTAAAGATATGTCTGGGTGTGAGATATGTTTTGAACCATAATGCATTTATTTATTTATTTAAATTATATCCCGCCTTTTCCTATGCTAAAGGCAAATGCCCAAGGCGGCTTACTGCATGCCCAATGCCCAATTCAGTTACTGGATGTGAAAGACGAAGTGAAGGGATGGATCCAGAACTTGGGGGTGCACGCCTATCACTTGCTAAAATGTTACAGGATATGGGAGAAAACTGGAAGTGCTAACAATAACAAACTGAATTAAAAGCATTTGGGAAACTATCATATTAATTAAACTGTCTTGCCTCGTTCATGCTTATAGATCAAAGGATTCAGGTAACAGGTTTATTGAAAGATGATCCGTATTCATTATGTACTGAAATATTATGCTGAACCATTTATATTTGCATCCTTATTGCAATCTGTAAAATAAAATGTTGCCAAAACTTTAGAGCTTATTTTATTATTGATTGATTTGATAATATTGGACACAGTGGGACTTCCTTCTAAGTATGCACACATGCGATTGTGCTGTCAAGCATGGAAAGCTTGCAGCCCTGCAAATATTTTATTATTTGCACAATAGGAATTTCAACAAATGCAACTTCTCTCTTACCCTTGCATAGCTTATGCAAGGCATGTCTTACAGCGCAATCCCACCCTGGTGCAGCAGTGGAGAGCAGGAGGCTCTGAAAGGGAAAGGGGATTTAAATCCCCTTTACTTTCCCCTTTAAAGGGGATTTCAATCCCCTTTCCCTCCCAAAGCCTCCCGTTCTCCCCCACCACTGCTGCATCCGTGGAGAAGCTGGGTAGGATTGCACTGTTAATTGCTGAAGTGAAATTCCTGCTACTTCTACACAACGATTAGAAATACATAAGCCCTGCTGCCATCCTTTACATTCGGTCTCTCTCATCTGACCAGGGAGAATCACTGTTTCCAAAGTCCAACTGTAATGATAATTTCCCCCCGATACTGGATAGTTCTCTTGTAACCTATCAATTTTAGCTGTAGCATTCAGTTCATGAACCCAATGAAAATTTTACACAAGTTACCCATTTTTAAAAAAAAAAATGACAAGTGAATGAATTTTTTAGAAGTGAGACACAATTAGCTGGAGGATCAATTCAGAATCAGAAAACAGTACAACATTTCTTGGAAAGAAAGAATTCCCCATAAAGATGTCAACCATCTCTCGGTTTCAAAACAAAATCCATGTAATGATGTCTTTTTCCCTCTGTGCCTTGATATTCCACGCATCCGCTCTCATGCTGTTTCAGTGACTCATGCGCTGAATACGATTTATATTAAATCTATGCTGTTCACATTCTTTGCTTAATGAGAACAACAAGAAAAATGCTGCAGTTCTGTGTCGATCCGCAAAAATTTTCCATTGTCCTCCGGTACGGAGAGCAATTTGTCAGAGTGGAAGATTACTCTCTGGTTGTATTGCCTGCTTCTTTGTCAAAGCCACACAAGGACTATGAAATACCAAGCAGTAAACAAGACTTGTTAAATACTTGCTGTCTTGGAAAATACAATGTAGCATCTCATTATTTGTTGGTCAGGATAGACTCTGGGGAATAAAGAAAGCTGTTCAAAGGCCAAGAACATGTAGACCTGGAAATCCATCCTTTTCCGGAAAGGTCATCACAGAATCTCTAAGGCAGCTGTCAGAGCAGGCCCAGGCATATACGAACATGCAACACATTACTATGTGTACAAACTGTCGATATGAAAATGCCATCATCATCTTTGAGTTAAGGAACTGGAGAACAGAAGCATCTGACATTTGGAATGGAATAAAAAGCATTTTGTTTGAAAAAGCAAGACAATACAAAAAAAAACCCTCTCAATTTCTGCAATTTGTCTTGAAGGAAGGAGGAAATAGACACCCATGACATTTTGACAAATCATTTATCTACTGTAGATATAAATCCTCTTTCCTGAATTCTGCCCCAACACACTTTCATGTGACCAAAGCATAGGAGCAGAATCAATGCGCAATATCTGCCATTAATTAATAAGAGCAGCTTTGCAAGTCATCTGAGACCTGTCCATAGACCTGTCCCTTGGACGAATTTACTCCATGAGTGGAGAGGAGAGCCGGGTCATGCCTGCTGACCCTGCCCCAAAATCCATGAGCCTTCTGACCCCACCAGCCCTTGTTCATTCAGCTGAAGATCTGAAAAGAGGTGTTTACATAGATACAGTTGCATGCGTACTGGATTTCTGATCACACAGCTTTCCGAGTCACGTGAAGTGTCTATTGACATGTATACAGCTGTCAAGTGTTGGAGAGGTGATAGCAAGTGAGCAGACCTACAGCAGTGTACAGTCAAGTAAGGGTGTATGTGTGGTTGTCTCCAATAATAGGGGGAAGCTGCAGCAGCTTAGCTAGCCTCTGTGGGGAGGCAGCCCCCGTGACACCCTGTGACATCACAAGCCCCATCCCTGCATGTGACATCAGAAGCCCCACCCCCTGGTGGTGCTACGGCAAAACCCGCCTCCCGGCGTTTAAGGCCTCTAGGGATCCCGGTGGGCGGATGGGCGACTCCTTTTTGCCACCGCCGCACCGTCGAATTGCTGCCGATGCGGCGGCTTGTGCACCCCCCGCATGCTGCCTGGGGGCGGACCCCCCCCAGGGGAGAACAGGACTCAGGTATGTTGTGAGAACAGGACTCAGGTACATGTAAAACTGCTTTTATTTTTATAAGATAAAATACATTGACTGCAATCAGCAAGTTTGGTGTGTGTTTGTGTGTGCATGCGTACAAAATCTGCTTCTCTCCAAAAGCAAAGAGGATCAACAGAGACAGAGGACAAGATTAGCCTCAACTCCAACAGTGTCTGAGTTTAGAAACCCTTTAAATAATCAGTTACCATTTCTTTCCCTTGAGATAAAAAGAGTTCAACTGGAGAAGACTTTTGGATCACTTTTGTGGGTATCTTAATGATTCTTGTTTGTTGAATGGGCTGTTTTTAAGATTGGACTTGTAGTTAGAGATTAAATAATTGCTACTGTAATTGATTAATCATATGAGTTATAGCCAATGGATTGCATTTTAAATCCTCTCCCTTGCAAAGAACATCCTGCTTGTAGTAAACGAACAAATCATGGAGAGGTCTGCACTGAACTTTTCCTCCAACATATTCTTGCTCCCAGGCGGTTAGAGTGGAATGTGTGGTGACATAGCAAGATGAAACAACCATTTACTGGTGCCATAAGTGGGGAAGCATTCTAAAATGTGAACTAGTAGACGAATACCAGCGATCAGAAGCAAAATAGCCCAGAATTTGGCTACCTCCACCTACCACCTCACTCTGTGCAACGTGGAGATTCAACGTCTAATCCAGATCCCACCACCCCTGCCATACCCCATGCAAAATAAATACAACTTGTGCACATTTGTACAGATAATTAGGATAGGAAAATGTCCAGAGGTGGAGTCCTGTGGGTGCTACCACACTGCTGTGGGTGGTAGCCAAAGAAAATTAGACATTACTAAGCACCAATGAAATCAATGAGATAAGTTCGTCATGACTAACCTAAGTAAGTCCCATTAATTTCAATGGAACCTAGCGATGACTAACTTTCTGTGGCTACAACCTCATCATTATTAGATGGCATAAGGAAGACCAAAATAGATTCCAAGTCTGAAAGGTTCATTAATGAAAAAGGCTTATTTTCTAACTAATGCCCATTAGAAATGAAATTTCCAATTTTAAATATCCTCCCAGTTCCTTTTTAAAAGGCAATATCCGATTTCTGCATTTCAAATTTACTCCCTGCTATTTTTATTAGCTAAAATAATCTGCCCTCGCCTTCGTATATCAATCAAATGCAGCTGAAATTCACTGTAATCTTGCAGGCCGAGGTTGTTATGAAAATACAGTTGCTAGGATACCTCCATTAGTTCATCTTCTTGTTGCACTGGTCTATCAATTAAGGAAGAAACATTCCAGTTAATTCTCAATACAGCTATATAGGTCCTTAAGTATATTACTTCCTTTATCTCCAAGTGGCATTTCTCTATCCAGCTTTCACCTTCTAATCTATAAAATATTAATCTTGAAGAGTTTGCATTGGGGTCTACATATTAGTGTAATGACTCAATTCTTGTACTTAACCTTTTCTTCCTGTTTTTTTCCTCCATTGTCAAGAAAGTTAGTATAATATTATTTCACTGGTGCAGCTAGGAGGAGAAGCAGTTAAAACAGGCCTATACAGCTTGTGACCCACCAAACTCAACACAATCCACCAGCTGTATTGTCGCTTCACAATCCCCCAGTTTCTGCAGTCCTGATCAGGCAGCAACAGAAGGTGGGTGAAGATCTTGGATGCTGCCATGCAGGGCTGGCTTGGTGGGTCAGGGGCTGCTCAGAAGACTTTTGATCCTGGTACAAAATAAGTCATGAAAGGGCCCTTGGAAGTGAGCATGTCCATTTGCCCTCTTCAAAAGCAGGCTTGCAGTTTTATGAATACTTTCCAATATTTAAGAGAGCTACACTTGATTCAGATTACATCAACAAGCAACTCTGAACTTCAGAGGAAGCAAGCGATAGCCATATACCATATTTATTGGCGTATAAGACGCACTTTTTGTCTACATTTGTGACCCAAAATAGTAGGGTGCATTTTATACGCCAATACTAAAAAATCCCTTTTCCCCCCCTTGCCCGTTTTAAAGCATTTTCGGGCTTACCGCGTTTTTCCAGAGCCAGAGAGCTCCCTTGTGCTTTCTTCCCTAACTAATCTATCCGATCTACAGCTGTTTGTCGGGTTTAATTTATGCACGTGCATGAGTTGAGCTTCTCAGCAGCCAGCAGAGGGCGCTGTGCTCCTCAGTTAAGTTCAGCTGAGCTGTAGAGGGCGTGGTCTTCCCAGCTCTCCTCGGAAGGGTAAGCTTCTGAACTGGGCCTAGTTGGGGAGGCTTTGGAAACTGCATAGGTGGGGTGGGGTAAGAGTTGAGTCTGGGTTTTTTTTGTACTTTTATGTTGTTTGGAAACTGCATGGGGTGGGGTGGGGGAAAAGAGTTGAGTCTGGTGTTTTTTTTACTTGGGGTAAATGTTTTTTTACTTTGGAAAATGTGCATGGGTGGGTTGGGGGGGAAAGAGCTGAGTCTGGGGGGGTTTTGTACTTGGGATTTATGTTCTGGTGCATTTTGTTCATGTGTCTTATTGCTGTGTGTTTTAAAAGAGATCCTGGTATTTTTGTGCAATTTATGTAAATTAGCTAATTAAGCAGCCAAGCAGTAAGTGGCCAAGTGGCCCAAAAATGCTTTAAAACTTTTTTTCTTGAAACCCAGGGCCAAAAGGAAGGTGCGTCTTATACGCCGGTGCATTTTATATGCCGACAAATACGGGGTAATCTGTTGTCATGTTTGACTGCTATTGTTATCTGGAGGCCACTCTGGTTAGTTGGTGTTGCTGGAATCCATAACTGCTTCCAGTCCCCTCTTACCCCTTCTGAATTCCTTCTCAACAGTTAATTGTGTTGAGCATTGAAGCCACCGTTGCTGCATCTTCCTTCTCACCACTTAATTACCAACATCAGTCAGTGCATTAACCTCTCCTTCTTTCCCCACTTCACTTCATCCAGGTTGAAGGGGGGGGGGGGGAAGAGAGAGAGATGAACCATGCAAGTGTGCCCCAGGTGCCTGCTGCAGTTGGCCTCATGGATGAGCCGGACATGATGCAAGCACTGGTTTCTGAAGGGATAGTCACCCTTGCTGACATCAAAAGCCGTAGAACTACCACCAAATCAGAAACTGCACATGTATATGCTGTTGGCTGTAGCACCTCCTGCCTCTGCCATCGTCACAGTCACCCAGTGCCTAAACGTAAAGGCATGGCTACTCCTCCCCCTGATCCTACATCATCGCCGACAGTGATTTGGCCTGACCAAGTGCCTCAGCTGTTCCTGTGGAGAGAAGCCTCTGTCACTTTCATTAGTTTGAAGACCACTTATTTATGATATGCATATTCCATCTTTAAAAGTATGCATAGGGCTACCCAGCAGTCTCCTATCCTGGCACTGACCAGACTTAGATCTGCTTTGCTCCAGCAAGGTTGCTGTGACATGTGCCTTCACACCTCTTTACAGCTGCTTCCCATTTTACATGGAACCATAGCGACTTTGGTGTTTGATGGTCAACACATGAAGTGTGAAGGAGAAAGCACTTCCTCCCAAAATGCAATGGATATGCGCCAGAGAGCTTCAGCCAATTATGGTTTCCCATCATGCATCCACATATCCTTTCCACACCATATACGTTTAGTATGGCAAACACCAATGTACTTGAAATAGTAAAGTATGAATCAGCTCTTATGGTGGCCATAACTTGACTAAGACCCTTTAACAACTTTGTCTACTATAAGAACTAGATAAAGACCCTCTAGGAAGTTCTTTCAGGCAGCCAAACA